>CM060411.1:12374965-12767880 GCA_030545235.1 Helianthus tuberosus | reverse complement strand
AATTATGAATCCCAATCCCATATAAGGTGGACTTAATCAGATTTATCTTAAGCCCAGACAGGAGGAAAAAACATCTTAAAAACAACCCCAAGTTTTTAGCATTCTCTCCCGACCATTCCCCGACTATTAACGCATCATCGGCGTACAACAAGTGTGAAATTCTCGGCCCGTCGTTTGGCGACTTGAAACCATGAAAGAGTTGCACACCAATATAAATAACTTAGATTTCGTATAACACACCAGTATAAAGAGCTTACATTTCCTATAACACACCAGTATAAATATGTTAGATTCCGTATAAAACACCAGTATAAACAGCTTAGATCGCCAGCATAACAAAACAGTATAAACAACTTACATTCCGTATAACAAACCCGTATAAACAGCTTAAATTCGTATAATACACTAGTATAAACAACTTACATTCCGCATAACACACCAATATAAACAAATTGTTTGAATGTTCGCCAAAAAAACACACCGATGTGATCATGATTCCATTGTGTTTTATATTAGTTACTATTATACTGCATGTTGTAATTGTGTTTTATTTTTTTTCGTTTTCATGTTGGAATGAATCTTCTTTAGTTTGGATATTTAGATCCATGATTTTAGGGATTGGTGGTTAATTGAAGAAGAAATGACGAGATTAAATGAACTAATGGTTGTTTCTTTATTTAAAATATGGTTAATGACCAAAATGCCCCTTACCCGTTAAATAAATCAATAATTAAAGCACACATATTACAAAAATTTCATAAACCATTAATTAAGCACATCCAATGACACAAAACACTTTCTACACTTTGTATAGGAACTTCACCCTTTCACTTTAAACACACAAATTATTATTATTAATTTCATCTTACTTTACTTAAAACACTCACAATATATAGATAAAAGGGATAGAAAACGAATAGTAAGTTTTTAAATAAAGGAAATGAGAAGTGAATATCTAAATTTCATCCACATTTCAAGAAATGTGATGAAGTGAAAAAAAAATGCATGAAAATCTTATACTTTTTCGATGAAATTAATTTATATGAGAAACCTAATATGAATGATTTAATGACACTAAGTACACCCAAATAAAAAACACACCCACTTTTATGTTTCATTCCAAAAAAGACCTTAAGGTCACCTATCTCCCTTCTTCAAGGGTGTAAGCAAGTCGTGTATAAATGGGGGTGTGTATTCGTGGCGTGTACGATTTGGATTTAACTTGGGCTTTTTTTATACAATAAACAAGACTACACTTTTTGGTTAAACTATCGATGTGTGAGTCCTTGCAATGAGGTAAATCTCTACAAAAAAAAAAAAATACAATCGTAAACCTTAATTCTTCATTAAAATAAAGGGCATCTACATCAAGACATACTTTTTACTTGATAAAAAACCTATATATGGTTTATGAAAAACATAAATCTGTTATAGAGACTTAACATTACAAGTTCGATTCGGTTTCGTTTATATAGGTTAACAAAAGCTTCATTAACGTAACCATAACCGATTGGTCGGTTGACAATGTTTCATAACCATAACCAACAGTTATGTCGGGTATGGGTTAATAGCGATTTAGTTATGTTGGTTATCCTTTAGTTATCGGTTATGATGGTTAATTTGCACACCCCTACCTAGAACCATGGACCCCATCCTTTTATTCTCCTCACCAATCACACACACCTTAAAGAGATGGATGTGTGATGTTTAAGCAACAAATGTTTGCCGTGTAAACTACCCTAACCTCAACCCTAGGGGTGGCGGTGGTGTTGCCTAGCAGGAAACTACCCGTATGGCGCCCCGCTCAGCTCTGCTTGTTCTAACTTAAAAGAGTTTCAGCTTAACTCGTGAGTTATTTGAATAGGTGAATCAATCTATTTGAATAATATCACTTACGATTTTTCTTCTTGAATTATAGCATGTAGAGCTCATTCGATTTTTGAACGAGTGTCAAGACTAAAAAACAAGTTCTTAAATAGATTTGTATATATGCATTAAAACAAATTCCAAAACCAAGTAAAACTATAAAGTTGGACACCGTGTTGTAACTGGCTAGACACACCTTTATATATAAGTTCATCAAAACAATATACGATAGTGAATCAAATCAATTTTAGGTATTTTTTGATCAATATCTTTGTTTATGCCCGGGGACTTGTTAGGATTGTATTTCGAGGCCTAAGGATTCATAAAGTTATAGCCTTGATGTGGTTTTAGATCTGCAACGTACGCCCGCCACAAAAAGCTATTAGGGTTCTTAGATATGTTATCCATCCCATTTTGTGCTATTGGATATTTGAATGGAACTTGAATATTGTTTCCAAGTAAATTGAAAAACATGGATTAAGATATATATTATTAAAATTTTAAAATGAAATTAATATTACACCCATCCTCGGATCCTTCCATATCTAGACCCATTTTTAGACTAGGGTGATGTGCATACTTGGTGGTGTTTGTTTTTTCAGATGCAAAAGGTCTGCAGTCTGCGGACCACATATGCAAACGTCTGCACGAGAAGAGGTCTACCAAATGTCTGCAGAGTGTAACAAAAAGAGTGTTTGTTTTTTTCTCCCAATCTCCTTTCCAAAGATCAACATATTCCCCCAAATCTTCTCCACATATTCTTTCATATCTCCAACTTTGTTAATATTTTTAGAACAGCTATTAAATCATTGTTTAACATTGTGAAAAAGAAAACCCTCCACTGACTGTTTATGTGGAACAAGTGCAATAAATCATATAAAAAACGATGAAAAAGGGGAATTTTATCAAACAAATTACCTTGGTACAACAAGGATTGGTTGTAGATTCAAGTTTCATGTCGATGTTGGAGGAGGAGTGGAGATCGACGGTCTGCGGCGGTGGAAGGGGTGGAGATCGACGGGTTGCGGCGGTGGAGGGAGTGGAGATCGAGCGGCGGAGGTGGAGGGGCTGCTGGAGAGGGTGGAGGTCGGCCTGGGGGCGGCTGGAGGTGGAGGAGGAGTGGAGGTGAGGCTGAGGATCCTGGAGAAGGAAGCTAGGGTTGAGAGTTTTGTATTTTGAAGAGGTCTGAAGAGGTAAGGCCACACCTGCGCGAGGAAGTGCTCCTGAAGACCTTTTTTTAATGAATTCTCTTCTAAAAAACAAACACGCTACAGACCCCTACGTGTGCGCGTGGTCTGCGTGGGGAAGACAAAAGAGGTTATGAAATACTTTTCCTAAAAAACAAACACCACCTTAATGGAGTGTTTTAAAAGTAAAGTATCTTTTAAACGAAATAAAAATGTTTAACAAGTTTATCTGGTGTAAACTAGGGATGGACATCGAACCTTATACGTGTTTACACCAGTTTAAGGATAAAGAATGGTTTAATGTTTTAAAAGTCAATACATTGTCTGATATGCGTATGAATTATTAAAATCTCGGCAGTGACGACTATTAATATATAAGGGCAGTGCCTTTGTGGCATGTCAAATAATCAGCCGTACAACTATACCATGGATATTCGGTGGCGACGGCTACCAATGAATATATGTTCTTGCAAAGCATGCCATAGTCAAATGTATGCCATGTTTTATCCTATGTTCATTAAAACTAGAAGTCATTCAGAGTAGAGTAGAGCTGACTTTTAACATGCACATCAGGTTAATTCTACGATTGCTCGTGACCTGTGTGGAGATTAATACATCAGAGTGAAGGCTATCCCCATCCGGTGCATTGGCTTCCTAGTTATCTTTATTTATGTTGTTTTGTTTATAGACGGTTATGTTTATTTTGGCTTGTAATTAAACCAATGAGTTTGTTAAGACTTACATAACCTTGTCGGCATCTTATCTTATTAAGATTTTTAGTTTAAGAACTATACGCCAATGATTAATTCCAACGTTTGAGACCCCTGAGTATAAAACGTTTCATCTATAAAACATTACAGTATAACCTACACCCTAGTCGCCCTCATAATTCATAAAAAGTCCTATTTATTGTGTTGAATCTTTTAGGACATGTTATGCATCCCATTTTGTGCTATTGGATATTTGAATGGAACTTGAATATTGTTTCCAAGTAAATTGAAAAACATGGATAAAGATATATATTATTAAAATTTTAAAATGAAATTAATATTACACCCACCCTCCGATCCTTCCATATCTACCTCTCCTTGAAGATGAGATAAGATATTTTGAGCAATGTACGTTTGACACGTGGCTCTCCATTTCTGGTGGTTAAATGATAAGGTCTGCAATTACATTATGTGGACACTATGCATGAAATACCATGAGCCACAACATCTAACGGCCATACTCACTACAAGTTAAGATTGATTTGTTTCTATCCGTTGGATGGCAGGCAGCTAATCCACAAGCATTATATATACAGCTAAGAAAACTAAACTCGGTCATTGCATTCAGATTACCAGAATGGCTTCGATCTCCTCCTCAGTCGCGACCGTTAGCCGAACCGCCCCTGCTCAGGCCAACATGGTGGCTCCGTTCACCGGCCTTAAGTCCAACGCCGCCTTCCCCACCACCAAGAAGGCTAACGACTTCTCCACCCTTCCCAGCAACGGTGGAAGAGTTCAATGCATGAAGGTTAATAACTTAATATTGAATTAGGGTTTTTTTTATATGTAAACATACAATTCAAATATATTTCTAAGAAACTAAAAGTGTGGTATAATTTATTGTTCAGGTGTGGCCACCACTTGGATTGAAGAAGTACGAGACTCTTTCATACTTACCACCACTAACTGATGATCAGTTGGCTAAGGAAGTCGACTACTTGCTCCGCAAAAAATGGGTTCCTTGTTTGGAATTCGAGTTGGAGGTATATTTCTCATCTTTTATGTGTTTTTAAAAGTTTATGATTTTCTAGATTTGTTAATTATATCTAGAGACCAAAAATTACAACTTATTTGTAGGGGAGCTAGTTAACTTTAGTTGTAATTTGTATAGGGTTAGCTTTAACAAAAAAAAATAATAATAAGTAAATACTTTAGATGAAAATAAGGAAAGTGAGTTAAAGTTATAGGTTGAAACAAATATAAGTAAATGGATCCAACTAAATTGTCTAATTTAAAGAATTTTATACTAGGACTTGGTACTTTGAATTTTATAATCTGCTGATAAACATCTGTTATGTGAATGTAAAATGTAAAATGTTGTTTTAATCAACAAGATATGTGAATGACTGAAACATCAGTTATTAACACAACTATTAGATATGTGAATTCTTTGTATATAGATTATTTTGAACGGTCTATATATATAGATTTTTAGTTGAATTAGACCACTACCTCATCATTTTCATTGTTTTAAATACAAATTTATGCAATCATACATGATAATATACGAAACGATATCCCTATCAAAATGTTTGTAGAGATGTAACACTACTTAATCAAATTTTAGTTTGTTTGATAGATCTTCATGTATACATTTTAAAAACGCTATTTGAGACATTTGAACTTGGTTTTTCATCCATAACTACACATTCATATCCATCATCAACCTTAAATTAGGTATTTTTGCTAACTAATAAGATGTTGTAGATAATGAATGACCAACTTTTAATATAGTTTCCTCTTGTTTTGGGGGTTAATTGCAGCACGGTTTTGTCTACCGTGAGAACGCCAGATCCCCCGGATACTATGACGGAAGATACTGGACCATGTGTAAATTGCCTATGTTCGGTTGCACCGATTCAGCCCAAGTGATGAAGGAGCTTGCTGAATGCAAGAAGGAGTACCCCCAGGCATGGATCCGTATCATCGGATTTGACAACGTTCGTCAAGTTCAATGTATCATGTTCATTGCTTCCAGGCCAGATGGTTACTAAGCAAATTCGAGAATTATTCGATCTAACCTATATATGATGGGTCGAGTTTGTTTGAATCCTTAGGGTTCTTCATCAATTTCGTTTCAAATCTGGAAATTTTCATTTCGTGAATTTATGTGTATTTTGTTGTTTATTTCGGATTATATAATAATCATTTGTCGAAAATTGCATATCTTCCTCTCTTTGTTCCTTTCTCGCATCATTTGTTAGTATGCATATTGTGTTTTGAAAATCTATTAATTTGGGTGATATATATACATATAAGTTATTAATACCAATTTATTAATATCTATTGTTTGTTTATATCTATGTTATACACACATACAAGGAACTTAAAACCCAAAATATAAACGACCATATTTCATCTCATCTTTACAATAGTCTTGAGATATCTGATGGATACATATGTGGAGGTGGTTTCAAATTGATATGATAATGGATAAGTCTAGTTGATATTGCCCTGTGCATATGCATTTATAGCTTATAGAGAGGTCCATCACGTTTGCTTTATATAACTGTTATTTATCTTATATGATACTGTTTATTATATAAATCTTTCTCAAAACACCTATAAAATGTGATTAGAGAGAAGGACCGTATCTTTTGAGAGCACCCATAGCATCTTTTGATCAATTATGTACTTGTGTTAGGCTATTCGGTGTAGTTAGCCCGGACCCCAAGCGGGCTGAGTTGGCCAAAAGGGACCGTGGGAAACACCAAGGTAGTGTTTGTATTGGATCAAAAGATTTGTATTTATTGTTGTTTATTGTAAATATATAATTTTCTTTTATTTGTGATTGACTCTCCTTAATCACAGGAGATGATTATATAACTATTCATTATTAATAAAGACATTGATCCGTGATTGAGGTTGATTTTTAATACTTCCATATGTTATTAGCCTAAAAACTCAACAGGACTACCGGACCTACAACACTTAGAACTTACAAGTTTTTGTGATGATGCTTCTGGTCCCATCCTATCACAACTACCTGTGAAGCCGATCCCAAATCCTAACAACATCTTGAGCCAGTGCCCAAACCAATGACCCCATCCGATTCATGTCCAGTCTCTCCTTCAAATGCCGGTCCAACATCATCACTGCCTAATGCTGCCTCATCCACCTACCAGGAATGAAAGGCGGAATGGAATGGACTATCATGGAAGAATGAAAAAAGATGTGTTTGGTTGGTTAAGGTAATGGAATCACCAATTACATAAAGTTTTTCATTCCCTTAAATTCATTCCATCCACCACACTTGTTCTTTTCATTTCATTCCCTCTCTCATCCTTCATCACCAACACCGCCCACCATCACTGCCACCCGCAACCCACCGCTGCCGCCGCTGCCATCACAGACCGGCGCCATCGCCACCACCGACCACCGGCGCCACCGCCGACCACAACCACCCCCGACAACCGCTGCCGCTATCCTCCGGGATGACAACCGCTGCCGCCACCCACCTCCACCACCCACTATTGCCACTGCTCGCTGATTTTATTCCTTCATTTTCTGCCCATCAAACAACACAAGTTAATGATTCTTTCCATTCCCACATGGTAACCAAACAAGACCATGGAATCGCAACGATCCATTTCATTCTTTTATCCGTTCCATTACCTCGTCCATTCCATTCTCTCGTTTATTTCATCACCCCATACCAAACGGACACAAATTTTGTTTTAGTAATATCTTAAAACAAAAATAGTTGGATGACCACATGTTAAGTGTTTGCTATATTAAGATTTTCTACATAACTAATAGATAAAATGGTTAAAACAAAAAAAAATCTATAAATTGAGAGTGAAAGTGTTATCAATAAGGTTAAAGTGACTCAAATAATTGTTTTTGTGGTATTATTATAGATTAAAAGAGTCATTGCTTAAACTATTAAACAGTTTAAAAGTGTACAAATGCCTGAATAGCTTGTACATTGATGTCTGTCGTTAATGTCATGCAAAAACCTATTTAAACTATTAGTATAGAATAAGCAGGGTATCGAACCAAGGGAGGATTGTGGAAAATGTATGATGCCAAGTATTGATTAACACCTACGAAAACAATAAACTATCGATTTGATTTTGATTGATTGATTGTTAATACGAAAAAGAAATAAGATTGTATTCAATAAGAGAAGGGAGATTGATGGAGAAGTATAGGGAGAAGAAACGGGACCTACACATGGTGTTCATTGATCTTGAAAAGACTTATGACAGTGTGCCACGTAGACTGATTTAGGATAGTTTGGAGAATATAGGGGTTTCTGGGAAGTATATAGACTTAATTAGGGATATGTATGTTAGGACTGAGACTACTGTCCGAGCGCCTGTAGGGGATACTGATTCTTTCCCGGTGGAGGTAGGACTTCACCAAGGGTCTGCTTTGAGCCCTTTTCTATTTGCAGTTATCTTAGATGAGTTGAGAAAGTCAATTCAGTAGGCTTTTCCGTGGTGCCTGTTTTTCACAGATGATATTGTGTTGGTTGCTGATAGTAAACAAAGCCTGAATGCGAGGTTAGAAGAGTGGCAAGCAGCTTTAGAGGGCAGAGGTTTAAGGATTAGTCGATCTAAGACTGAGTACCTGTATTGTGACTTTAGTGGAGTAGACAATGATGAGGACATTCAGATCACCATTAACGGTCAAGTGGTTCTGCAGGTCAATAAGTTCAAATATCTAGGATCGTTTGTTCAGAGGGATGGGGAGATAGATAGTGACGTTGCCCACCGAATCCAAGTTGGATGGTGTAGGTGGAGAGCTGCCACTGGGTATTGTGCGATAGGAGGTTCCCAACAAAATTGAAAGGGAAATTTTATAGGGTTGCAATTAGACCTGCTATGTTATACGAAACCGACTGTTGGGCCATTAAGGAAGTACAAGCACGCAAGATGGAGGTGGCAGAGATGAGAATGATAAGATGGATGTGTGGGCACACAAGGTTAGACCGGATAAGAAATGATGTTTTTAGGGAGAGGTTAGAAGTAGCTAGTATATCAGATATATAAAGGAAGGAAGATTGAGATGGTTTGGGCATGTGAAGAGGAGGCAGACGATAGAGCCAGTTATAGTAGTTGAAACTCTCGAGGTGGAGGGGAGGAGGAGTAGAGGCAGACCCAAAATCACCTGGGATGAGCGGATTAGGCAGGATTTGAAAAAATTGCACCTCTCTGAGAACATGATCCATGATAGGAGCTCGTGGAGACGTAGGATTAAGGTTAAGGATTTCTAGGAGAGGGTTCAATTATGTTTTTAGGGGTAGTGTATGGTCGTAGATATGTATCTATTTGTATAGGCTGTTTGTGTTGTTATATTTGTCTTGTTTACCATGCACTCTTTCACCACTCATGTTATATTAGTAGCTTCATACACACACACATACACCTCATGTTCTATTTATTTCTTTCATGGGTGTTTTGGAGCCGATGGTCTCTCTGGAAGCAGCCTCTCTATCCCTAGGGGTAGGGGAAAGGTGTGCCTACATCCCACCCTCCCCAGACCCTACCAATAGCTTTTCTATTTGTGGGATTTTACTGGGTATGATTGATTGATGATTCAATAAGAGAAGGAATGGTTCCTCCAGAATTTAGGTTTTGCAGTTAACTTCAATTATGTGTTTAATCGAACATTTACATAGACATAAGTGGACTAACCTAATCAACTAATTGTGATAACCAAAGACTAAGTACTCCGGTCAATAGATAACGGGAGGTTATCTAATAGTTACCAATCACAATTACCATCCCTAATCCCATAACAAATATATCCCAATTACTAGAACTCTCGGGAATTGAATGATCAAAGAATAAGGTTAAACAAATGCAATCGATTACAATGAATTAACTCAATCATAGGTGAAAAGCATCGAATGCTTAGATCACTGAGTCAAACGATTGTCACCAAACACATAAAATCTGTTAACTTACAAAAACCCTCCATCCGGAGGAAACCACTAATTCTAGCCGCTCATCTTAATTGTATGATCTTCACACGCTTGAAAGATGATTGAAACCATGAGCTTGATCTTTGATTTGGTGATAGGAATGATAATGATGGTGAAAGAATGCTCCAAAAAGTGTGTTTTGATCCCCTAAAATTGTCCCCAAAGTGCTTCCCTGAGTTTAGGGTTTGAAAACCCTTTTATACGCTTCAAAACACAAGTCCACACACTTTTTGTTGAGACCGTAGCTTATGGTCTCTGACCGTAGCTTATGGTCAGCAGATACCTTCCAAAACTGTTTTCTTCATAACTTCTTTGTTTTAGCTTCGTTTTACGCACCGTTTTCGCCCACATCTTCGTAATTCAATCCTCTATCATGCCATCTTCTAATATCTTCATTTTCAATCCATTAACAACCCCCAAAACTCATCCAATCTTCATATTTAACCTGCAAAACATCATTTTCTCATAGTTATCCAATTCCACACCTATAAACAACCAAATATGCATAAGATTAGACATTAAACACATATAAATCACATTCCTAAACCCATCCATCACATCCCCACACTTATCATTGATTGTCCTCAAGCAACCATTACAAACATTACTCATCTTATTAACAAATCACCATTAAATCCCTTACCGAATTAGCAATTTAAGGTCCCAAGTCATACCCGTCCCATAGAGTAACACATTTGAGATTGACAGTCTGACAAGCAAATCATGCAACTTCAAAAACTTAAGACTTGACTATCTTAAACTAACATGTTTACAATTGGACACATGCTACACACCCCTCACAACGTACTCTCCTCTCGGTTTAATATTTGTACTAGCGTGTAATGTGCTGGTGTATAAACACTCAATAAGCAAACATGAAATACTACAATCATAAGCTTGTATGAAAATCACACCTCCACTGTATCATCTAACATGGCACATATCAAAAGAACTTTCGAGTTTTGGGCTTAGGCTAAGGTAGGGAAATTTTTTATTTTTTCTATGTACAGCTCACAAACAATCAACCAAACTTTATTCGAACACACAATACTTCATACCTTTTGGGTTGGTTTCAACCCAAACAAACAAACGGCTCTCTTTTTTTTCTTTCTATATATTCCTTTTTTCATCTTTTTCTATTTTTTTTTCTTTTTCAAAACTCATATAGCATTGTCATTCACGGTTGGTCTTACACAATTCATATCGGGTGGACAAACGAAAGGTAATTAGGCTCAACAGGGCTACTATAGGATTTGAGTGGTAACACAACAAACACAAACACTAGGGGTGTAACGATAAATCCCTAATGCCTTTATCATACACGTGCACATGTCAAATCCACAATCTCAACATGTATCAAATCACACAAGTTCTAACACAGAATAACACGTAGCCTGCACTCAACAAATGAATTCATTGTATAAATCATCCTATCAGTTCTACAGGCTCAAGATCTCACCAAGAAGGGGTAAAAGGTTACCGACATGTAGCATATGCAATCTAAAAGATGTTACCCCTAGATAGACATCTCTTTTCAACTCGTTTTCTATAAAAAACAACTCTCAGACCTACTCTCATGAAAATTAAAGGAACAACCATGACAAGGGACTAAGTTAGTTTATTACCGGTAAGAAGCCTATTAGTGATTGAGACCTTAGGTTTTCATAACTAATTAGAGTGCTTAACGCGATGAAAAATTTAAAAATTTTCAAAATTTCCAATTTTTTTTTCAATTTTCGTCGATTTCAACCACTTTCAATCTCTTCATCCCTGTCATCCCTTCCCGGGCTTCCACATCCCCACACTTGGGATACATTGTCCCCAATTTATGGTGCTTTTAAAACATAAGCCCGGGAAAACAACCAACTACCCTCAATGCACGGTTAAATCATAACAAAATAAACAACACATCCCCTAAATAAAACAAAGTTTCACACCACCAAAAACAACAAAACACACCAAAAATAAGCAAGATAGATAAACACATGCACCTGATCATGTGTCTGTAGTGATGTGGCTGTTGTGCTTCAACCGGAATAGACGCATTCCATAGATTCTTTGATATCTCACCAGGGATGTTGCAAAACATCCCCACACTTGAATTATTGCATCCATGATGATTGAATCAAGAGCCTGTCAAAACACAACCACACCAAAACAAAACGAAACAAAACAAAGTACACTACTCTATATCCTCGGGTTGCCTCCCGAGAGTGCTAAGTTTTAGGTGTTCAGCCAGACCGTACCTGACGTTTAGGGTGGTTCAGATGCACGCTTGCCCTCCCATTTCTCTCCGTACATCTCCATCCAATCTTTCAGGAGGGTCATAGTTTCACTTCGGTTGGGGTTGTGCCCAGTTTGGTTACCCTATCTAAACCCACCATTAGGTGGTTCCCTTTCCTCAGCTCTCCTTCTTACATCCACCTTCCTTGCCTGATTTCCATCATCCTTCAATTTAGTTCTGTAAACACTACCACTAGAACCAATCTCATTAGTAGCACCTGTGAGATTCACATCATCAAGCAAATCGTAAGCAATAGATTTTAAAAACACATAGAAATACAACTTACGATTCTGGTAGCTCAAAATGACCATCCCATTCCTGCAATCGATTTGAGCATTTGCTGTATATAGGAATGGACATCCCAAAATTACCTGCGGCTGCGCGTAGATCTGTGCTGGTGCATAATCGACCACCATGAAGTCGACCGAGTAGTAGAACTCACCGAGTTGGATTACCACATCTTTAACAACCCCCAGGGTTGTTTCAAACTCGCATTGACAAACATTGCCATACTATCACACGCTTGCAGAGGACCAAAAATCATATTAGTCGTACAAGCTTCCGGGAAGAACGCTCACCCCCGCTCCATAGTCTAACAATGCTCTGTGGATCTTGAATTTTCCAACTCGAATAGGAACAGCCGGTTCCCCTAGATCAACTCCATTTGGCTCTTCATCAGTATCCGTTACACCTGCAATCACATGAGACACAGACAAACCGTTATCAAAACAATTATTTTTTAGAACAGGATTTACCCCACTGATCGGAATGTTCTTTGAATTTTTAGGGTTCATCTGTGTGTCACTTGGCAGCTTCCGATTCTGTCGCTTCAGCTTTGCTATCTCAGTCGCGAGTTGGCCCATTTGTGTAGTCAACGATTAGATGGCCTTATCCCGCACTTCATCCTTTTGCGCCCTCACCTTATCCGTCTGAGTACGCTTTTGCAAATCAAGCTGAATTTCCTTCAACAGTTCCACCACATCATTACCCCCGGTAGTGTTAGAGAGTCCAATTGGTCCTCTCTGATTGTTTTGGTAGCCACCTTGAAAATTACCTTGAAATCGGTTCTGATTATAATTCCTTTGACCACTAGATTGATTATTGCCTTGAAATCCCAGATTGAGCTGATTATTTGCCTTCCCATAGCTCAAATTCGGATGATTTCTAAGGCCCGGGTGATATGTGTTGGACTGCATGTTGAAGTTTCTTCCACCGCCCTCACCTTGAACGAAATTCACATCCTCACCTTCACTATGAATAACCGGGCATTGATCCGTGATATGCCCTATATCCCCACAATGTCCACACATTGGGAACTGTCCACTAGTGTCAGGTGGGTTCTCTACCGCTTTCACCACCGAATGTCGTGCACTTCTAGAAGATTGAGCTTTCCGTTTTGACGTCCTCGCATTTCTTTCTAAAAATTCCCAATCGTCCTCTTTGTAATTTGTCCCAAAAGTACCATTAGATGTTGAACTCACATCTCGTGCATCCTCATCTGTTAGGCCTTCGTGAAATGCATTGAGAAGCTCCCAAAGTTGAATGCCATGATATGGATAATTCTTGAGCATCATCTGCTGAAAAACTCACCAAGCTTCATGAAATAACTCACCAGACTGTTGTCGGAAACCCCGAATATCCATTCTGGCATTATTAGTACGCAGCGGAGTATAGAATTCATCTAAAAATACCTGCTGAATCTCATTCCACTTAAAAATCGAGGCAGATGGTAACGAATGAAACCATTGTTAAGCTTTACCTTCAAGGGTGAATTGGAAGAGTACCAATTTCACATCACCTGCTGAAAAACCTTGTCCACTGATTTTGTTACAACGCGCATCATATGCAGCAATGTGCAAGTAAGGCTCTTCATGTTCTTGACCATGGTACTTGGGCAAGCTGGATATAGACTGAGCACGAACTTCAAACGACCGCCCTCCTTGTAATTGTGGGATCACAACCGGCGATGGGTTGTTAGCTATGACGGGCTTGAAGTGGCTCTCAATACCGCGAACTGGACCATAATTATTTCTCCATGGAATACCTTCCGGTAGATTCACCGGTCGGTGTAAGTTTCGCGGAAGCGGCCTTAGCTGACCTGGTATCTGAGGTGCCGGTGGTGGAAATGGAATATCTACCGGGCTTCTTGGAATAGGCTCCTGATTGATCGGTATCGGTTGCATTTGCGGTTGCACATATTGTTGATGCCCAAATGTCACACCCCGATATTTCTACGTATTTTCGGTGGGCCCAGTGGGGAGTATCGTGACGTAGTTGATATCATCTTAGTCAAATAATCACAGTTTAATGCACAGCGGAAGTCTAAAGTAAATATACAAACCGAATTGAAAATATCATAAAATATTACACAACGGTTGTAAGTGGATCCACAGGCGGATCTAAAACATAAAAATATTGCTCAACAGACTTTAAGTATTAAAGCTTGCAAGACTCTTTATTTAATGCTCTGGAGTTCTAGCCCATTTCGTATAGTACATGCACTTAATCTTTTTGAAAAATACGTTAGTTTACACTGGTAAATACAATTAACTGACTCTTTTGAAAAGTATTCGTAAATTGGTTTGGATGCACAAGGTATAAAATCTTTTATAACTTGGGACAATTATCTAAAAATTATCATGTATACAGATTTATATGTTTGTCGTCCGTTCAGGGCCCGGTTAGAAGAGCCGAGACAAGATTAATAGACACACCACTAGTATAATGCCCACAAGAAGTTTCCTCACGAGTGGGATAACGTTTTACATACGCAACTGTCAGGTGTATGCCTACACCCCGTGCTTAAGTCGTGTCCATTTCAAATGAATGAGCCGAGGATATCCAGGACACGGACATTAACCCCCCAAAGGCATTCTATCAAACAAGATAGATTAAAACAGGTTATGCAATTTTATTAATCACAATCCGATTAAATGATTTCATACCCGACCAAGCGGTATTATTATAATACCGTATCCCAAGCCCGTATAAGGGAAAATAAGTTAAAAGTATTTACCTGAGCTAAAAGTAATTTATTCTCAGTCGTATTTCAAATCAACAAGAACAGGGAGCTTTTACTGGACTCCTAATCTGGAACAAAGGTTTTAATAGCCTATCAGATTCCTAACGGGTCTTATTTAAGTTGTAACTTTGACCGGTTAGTTTTAAAGGAAAGTTTACGGTTCAAAACGCAAGATTAAACGATGACCGGATTGAAATGTGATTTAGACCCGACAAGTATGGAGACTTGTATAAAATGGGTAAACTAAACATATTATGGATTTTGAAGTAAAAATGATAAGGTTTGACCTGTTTCGGCTAATTTATGCAAACTAGTTACACAAATGAGTCATGTACAATTTCCATAATTTATTATGCTTAGAATATGTTGTGATATCAGTAGGATACTTTCCATTATGCCCATAACGAATTTATAACCAATTTAAACCTTGTAAGGGTATTTTGGTCATTTTTAGTGTTTAAAAAAAGGGGGTTAAATAATAAACTGAGGTTCTGATCTAAAACTATCAGTAAAAACATTTATTTTATCAAGTTAGTTCAGCAAGATATCATACATATGTGTGTGTAATCATTTATGGCCAAACTATGCACCTTAGGGGCATTTTGGTCATTTCACCTATGCTTTTAAGGTTAAATCCGGAAATCTGAGTTCAAGACTTATACTTACTGTTAAGGTATAAATATTTATTTATAAAATCAGTAGGTAACAAGTCTTAGGCAATAAATATGGTTTTAAACTGTACTATGCGCTTAATATGCGTAAAAATCGGTATTTGACGATATTTGAAATATTTATAAAATTTTGAAGTCCTAATCAGTTTCTAAAGCTTAATATATTTTATTTAACATATGAAATCAGTAGGAAAAGGTTTGGTATCAAAATGATAAGTAGAACTCGTTTTATTAGCAAAAAGGGCATTATCTTCAATACCGAATTTACACTAGAACTCTATGCCATGATTAGTATAAAATTTTATAAAAATTTCCAAAAATCCCTAAATATTATATAATAATAGTGGGTAGCAAGTTTTGTGCCAAAAATTGGGTTTACATATGATTTATACTGAAATGCCAATTAATTAATAAAAAGTTTTAGTTTTACAATATCTTGCATATCTTTCATTTTAGACCAGAAATGGATGTCAAATTTTTAGGACATGTTTATAAATTAGTAATGAAGATTTTTTTTGTCCACTCACATTTCCAAAATTTCGTTTTTATAACAAAAGGGCCTAACGGTCAACTTTTAAGCATTTAACGGAAACATGCAATGAACTAGGAGATCTATGGAACCATGTTGTACAACCTCAGAGGGTTATACTAACATATAATATGGTCCTAAAGGAACCCTAAGGCATAACTAAACTAAGCTAAAGCGGGTCAGAACTGAAAGTCAAAGCAAAAGTCTACTTTTGCGACTTTCGGTTGCGAACCGAGCCTAATACTCAAAATTGTCGGGTTGAACATGTCTAAACATGTTCTTATATTATTTACCAAGTTGTTTAAGTGATAAAATGTATTTTATAGTTTCTACATTATCAGTTATAATTTATTTTGCAAAAACTGACTCGTTTGACTTTTCTGTTAAGTAGTTTGACCTGACAATTGACTGAGATAACGTGATAATTTGAAGGTGCCCTTTTAAGGGTTTAACCCTACATAATTACCAACACATAGCCACTTTCAATTTGAATAATGGCTGGACCGTTAGTGATTAATCACAAAGTCAAAGCGTAATTACGATATCTTTGACTTTCGATCATTAAACTAACGAAAGCTTAATTACAGAGGTTAAGAACACTTACAAAGGGTCTTAGCACGAATTTTGGACTAAGGAGGGCTTTCTTCAAGATCAGAAATCCCAGAGAAGGCTTCCAAAAGCTTTAAGCAAGGAAAATAGAGTGGATTTTGAAGTGAGCAAGGAGAAGTTGCAACAAATGCCTCTATTTATAGTGCATGAGGCCTTCCTAGGATCATCACAGGTGTTCCCTCATGATCTCAGATGTTAACAGGTGTCCAGGTGGTTTTAAAATACCAGCAAGTAGTCCATAGAATCGAGTTAAGGCATGCAATGGTGAAGAAATGGCAGAAACCTGCTCCTGTGAATGAATTCTGCGCAGATCTTGTCGTTGCGTCACGCGAAGGTAGAATGAGTTAGCTGTGGCGCGACGCCACCATAGAGGTGACCTGCAATTCAAGTTTCAAAAGTGACAGTTTCACCCCCTGGACCTTTTAAAACGTGATAACTTTCATTTCAAGCACTTTTAACCCATAAAATTTATATTTTGATGATCTATAAGATATAACCAAACATCGTTAGGTCCGGTTTCATTAGACGATAACCAAAAACACTAGTTTTGCCTTGTTGATGCATTTAATCCTTTAGTTACGAAAGTTAACGTATTTATCTCAAACGATATCGAAACCTCGTGAAATTTTCGTCACTTATTCTTGGGAGTATAATTAATCATTACAAAGTCTCGGATTCATTAAAAGTTCACTCAGAGGTTTTAATTAAATATGTTGACACATTTAACCCTCGCGTCTTGTAAACTTTCACTCCCTTTCACGTACGGCTTCATACGTTTTATCATTCATTACACGTTTAAACTTCATGACACGTGTCTTTATTATATTGGACATGATTTTTACGAGGTGTTATATCCTCACCCCCTTAAAAGAAATCTCGACCTCGAGATTTACTGAAATAAATGAGGGTATTTCTGTTTCATCGTGGATTCAACCTCCCACGTGTATTTTGGGCCTCTACAGGCATCCCATTTTACCTTCACAATTGGCACATTCTTTCTTCGAAGCTTCTTAACCTGTCGATCCTCGATCGAAAAAGGTTTTTCAACAAATTTCAAGCTCTCATCAATCTGCACGTCCTTATGTGACATTGCTAGCGATTCATCGGCTAGACATTTCTTTAAATTGTAGATGTGGAATACATTATGTATGCCACTAAGTTCTTCAGGTAGATCCAGCTTATAAGCTACAGTTCCGACACATTCGATGATTTCGAATGGTCCTATGTACCTTGGGCTCAACTTGCCCTTTTTGCCAAAACGCATCACCCCTTTCTAGGGTGACACCTTTAGTAACACTTTATCACCGACCTCGAATTTCAGAGGTTTACGCCTTTTATCTGCGTAGCTTTTCTGCCTATCCCTGGCAGCCTTGAGATGATCAAGTATTTGAATAATCTTGTCCATCGTCTCCAGGACTATATCAGGTCCTGACAGTTGGGTCTCTCCAACTTTCGCCCAACATACTGGCGTTCTGCACTTCCTTCCATACAAGGCTTCAAAAGGCGCGGCTTGGATACTCGAATGATAGCTATTATTGTATGAAAATTCAATCAAAGAAAGATGGTCATCCCAACTTCCACCCATGTCAATAACACAAGCCCTGAGCATATCTTCAAGTGTTTGAATCGTGCGCTCGCTTTGCCCATCCGTCTGAGGATGATAAGCAGTGCTAAAATTTAAACGAGTGACTAGAGATTGCTGAAAGCTTTTCCAAAAATGAGATGTATATCTAGTATCCCTATCAGAGATAATAGATACTGGCACTCCGTGGAGAGATACTATCTCATCTACGTACAGCTGAGCTAACTTATCGGAGTTGTGCATTTCTTTAATAGGCAAGAAGTGAGCTGACTTGGTCAGCCTGTCGACTATCACCCATATTGTATCATTCCCGCGTTTCGTCTTTGGTAACTTGGTAATGAAATCCATAGTTACCATTTCCCACTTCCAAGTGGGGAGTTCAGGTTGTTGCAGTAAACATGACGGCTTTTGATGCTCGGCTTTAACCTGAGCACACGTCAGACATTTAGCCACATAGATGGCTATAGATTTCTTCATACCTATCCACCAATAGTTTGCTTTCAAATCCTGGTACATCTTGTCACTGCCCGGATGAACTGAATATTTTGAACTATGAGCTTCTTGGAGAATCACATTTCTAAGTCCTCCATAGATTGGAACCCAGATTCGGCCATTCAATGTAAGGATTCCATCTTTGTCATAAGACAATTGATCAGCAGTCATTCCTAACTTCTCATTTGAATAGTTAGCTTCCAATATAGCTTCCTTCTGAGCGGCTAACAACCTCTCGTTTAAGCTGTTCTTTAGCTCAATACTCTTAGCATTGATCCGAATAGGTTTGATCCTTTCTTTACTGCTTAGTGCGTCAGCAACAACATTTGCTTTGCCCGGATGGTAGCGAATTTCACAATCATAGTCGTTCAACGTCTCCATCCAACGACGCTGCCTCATATTGATTTCTTTCTGGTTAAACAGATGCTGAAGGCTCTTGTAATCTGAATAGATTATACACTTGGTTCCATACAGGTAATGCCTCCAAAGTTTAAGTGCAAATACAACGGCACCCAATTCCAAGTCATGGGTGGTGTAGCTCTTTTCGTGCACTTTCAATTGACATGAAGCATAGGCAATAACCATGCCTCTCTACATAAGCACACAACCCATACCTGTGTGTGATGCGTCACAATAAACAACAAACTCTTCAATCCCTTCTGGCAATGTCAACACATGAGCATTGCTTAATTTCTATTTCAGAATCTCAAAGGATTCTTGTTGTTTGGGTCCCCAATCAAACTTTACATTCTTACGAGTTAACGAAGTCAAGGGTGCAGCAATCCTAGAAAAGTTTTCAATGAAGCGTCTGTAGTATCCTGCTAAACCTAAGAAGCTACGAATTTCTGTAGGTGTCTTTGGTGCTTGCTAATTCATAATTGCCTCAATTTTGGCGGGATCCACCTGGATACCATGCTCACTCACCACATGTCCAAGAAATTGGACTTCACGAAGCCAGAACTCACATTTAGAAAACTTTGCGTAGAGCTTCTCTTTTTGCAGGAGTTTAAGAATACACCGAATATATTTTTCATTATCGGCTTGATTCTTTGAGTAAATAAGTATGTCATCAATAAAGAAAATGACAAACTTGTCTAGATACGGTTTACAAACGCGATTCATGAGATCCATGAATGCTGCTGGTGCATTAGTGAGCCCGAAAGGCATCACTAAGAACTCGTAGTGACCATACCTAGTTCTGAATGCAGTCTTGTGTACATCTTCGGTTCTGGCCTTTAACTAATGATACCCTGACCTTAGGTCAATCTTTGAAAAGTAACTTACTCCTTGAAGCTGATCGAACAGATCATCGATCCTGGGTAACGGATATCGATTCTTGATTGTAACGTTATTCAGCTCGGGATAATCAATGCATAGACGCATTGATCCATCCTTCTTCTTCTTCTTCACAAAAAGTATAGGTGCTCCCCAAGGAGACGAACTTGGTCGAATACAACCCTTCTCCAATAATTCATCCAACTGTGATCTTAATTCTTTCATCTCAGTCGGTGCTAGACGATAAGGAGCTCGTGCGACTGGTGCTGCTCCTGGGATAATATCAATTCTGAATTCCACCTGTCTGTCTGGAGGTAAACCAGGTAGTTCTTCAGGGAATACGTCTGAGTATTCTGAAATAACAGGGATATCTTCAATCTTGGGCTTTGGTTCATCAATGGTCACCTGTGCCATGTAAATGACACAACCCGTCTTCAAACATCTAGATGCCTTAAGCATGGACACTTATTCAGGCAATCCGTACTGCGTATCTCCTTGTATAGTAAGTGATTCACCATAAGGAGTCTTGATAACCACTTGCTTCTTATTACATACAATTTGGGCTTGGTTATGAGATAACCAATCCATGCCTATCACTATATCGAATCCAGCCAATTTTAACGGAAGCAAGGACAGCAGAAAAGAGTGATTCCTAATGGATCTAAAACATCCATCTAATACTGTGGAAGCATTCTCTATGGTACCATCGGCCAATTCTACTTCATATTTTATGCTTAGAGTTTTAATAAGCAGATTTAATAATCTACAAAACTTATTGTCTAAGAAAGATTTATCTGCACCAGAATCAAACAGTAGTCTAGCATAAACATCATTGATGAGGAATGTACCTGTTATAACATTGTCGTTCTGCACTGCCTCCTTGGCATTCATCTGGAAAACTTGAGCATTGGTCTTTTTAGCCTCTTCAGGCTTCTTTGCGAACTTCAGGCAGTTGGTCTTGATATGCCCTTTCTCGTTGCAACTATAACATGTTGCATCCTTCATTTTCTTACAATCCAAAGTTCTATACTCCTTGGATTTGCAAATCCCACAAACTATAGGCTTTAACTGGGATTGAGATTGTGATTTCGATTCAAACCTGCATTTCCCAAAATGGTTCTTCTGGCAGGTTTTGCATTTAGGCTTCTCACCTGTCTGTTGTGTATCCTTTTTAAACCCAGAACCCTTCCTATGATCCGAGTTCCCCTTTCTTTTCTTATCAGAGTGACATGAGTTCTCATCCTCGCGTTTCCTTTTTCCCTCATCAGAGTTCTTAAGCGACCTTTACCTAATCGTATCGTGTGTAAGAGATAAAGACAGATCAACCCCTGACCTAAAGGTGGTAGGTCTAGATGCTTTCACATTTCCCTTGATTTCTGGAGCTAGACCTTCTATAAAACGTGCTATACGCTTCGGTTCCGGTGTGACCAAATAAGGAACCAATCGGGACATGATGTTGAAGCTTGTAAGGTACGCCTGACAGTCCAAGTTCTTCATGACTAGAGTCAAGAAGTCGGTCTCGATTTTCTCCACCTCATGCTGAGGACAAAAATTATCCTTAATCAGCGCGACAAACTGATCCCAAGAAAAGTTATACAATGGTATCTTCCCTGTGGCTTGGATCAATGATCTCCACCAAGCCAATGCTTCTCCCATAAATGATTGTGAAACAAACTTCACAATATCGCACTCTGCACAACCACTAATGTCAAAAACGGTATCCATCTCGTCAAGCTATGTCATACAGTCAATGGCTCCCTTTTCTCCTGTGAAGTCCCTTGGCTTGCAGGAGACGAAGTATTTGTAAGAGCAGGTCTTAACACGTGGCTCACGATTGAACACAGTTTGCTTAGAAGGCTGACTTTTCTGATTGGATGAGTGCTGAGAGTCGTCCTTCTTTGACTCATGAGTTTTAGAATGAGTTTTAGTATGTGCTACCGATTGGGTCTTAGCGTGAGTACTGCTTGGTTCTTTGAACTGTCTGTCGATGGCTATAGTGACAGCATTATCTATCATTGCTTGTAGATCTGCACCCGTTACATTCATTCGGGTATTGTCATTTCTTCCTCCTGGTTGACTATTAACTTCTTGAGATTCAGCCATGTAGTTTGATTGCTATAAAACAATTGACAATAACTCATTCAGGGTTTATTTTGGAATCACCATTTTTGATGACTCATCAACCATGGTAAACATAGACCATATTGGTTAATTTGTTAATCAGATTTATTTTAAAATTTTCATTTAAATTTATCCCATTTATTAACTATTAAGGATATTGCGGTGGCACAAAAGGCCTAGTCACAAGGACAGTTTTAATTCATAAGCCATGATCTTATAAGATCGGGCACTAAGGCTCGAATATAGTTCATCACATTTTCTTGACAGGGAGTCATAGACTACAACTGTTATTTGTCTTATAGGACAATAGGTATGGCCCGTAGGCACTTCATCACTAATGGATGTTTAAATTTTCAGGTATAAAATAGGAATTGGAAAAATCCCATATAAGGATGACTAGTGTGATTTTATCGAATCACATTTGTCAGGAGTGCTAACATGTTTTCAGATGTTAACAATAATTTGAATCTTAAAAAGGTTTTACCATCATGGCCATGTCTAAAATGATATATAGGCTAGGTTATACCTTTAAGACTTTTCTTTTAATTTTTTAATGGCAGATCAATTGTAAATTGGAATGATATATTGATTTGTTTTATATAGTATATGCATATAATGACAAAAAAATTAAAATGAAACATTCCATAAATTGAAAGAAGTACATAGCTGCCCTAAACGGGACTTTTAAACAATAACTTGCCCACACAGGGGCTAAATAAAGAAAGACAGGTCCACGCAGAGACCAAGTACATAAATAAAATGTCTACGCAGGGACTTAATTGAAAATTGAAATTATAATACAATAAATAAATAAGGATTTTAATAATCCCTTTTCTTCTTCCCCTTTATGAGGTTTGCTAAACCCTTTAGAAGAACACGGCGACTTCTACGCTCTTCAGCTACCTGCTGTTCCACCTCATTCAACCTTTGAAGGATTTCTTGCTGCGGCGGTGGTTGCTGAATTTAGGGTTGAGGTGGCTGCTGCTGCTGTGGTTGAGGAGGTGGTGGGTATTGATACCCATATGTAGGGTACCCATATGTAGGGTACCCAGTTGAGTACGCAGGTCGAAAGGGTGAAGGGTAAAGAGCGTTGAAGTTTGCTGCCTCGACATATGGGTCTACGACAGTGGCATTGTTGTAGTTATAACCCGAATAACCTTGTGGCTCAAACGGGTTGTACCCAGCTGTACCTGGGTAAGAAGGGATTGGGTTTTCATAACCCATGGATGGTGGTGGTGGTGCGACTGGTGCAGAGTCGACCTCGGAAAATGCATGCGAAGGCCCACCCATTTGCGGGTCTTCGTGGAGCCGTGGGTGGTTGCTTGAGTGTTGAGGGGTGCTGAAATGAAATTCCCCTTCTCGAGCGGACATCCGCGCATTTCTTCTTCGCCTCGGTGGTTCTGGAGATGGTGGGTGCTCTAGCGCTGGTGGTGGCGGTGGTGTGACTGCCTCGAAGTGTGGGTCCTCAGAAGGGACCTGTTGTTGCGGTGCTGGGTTGTGGGGAGGTGTGAACTCCCACTTATAGGTACTCCACCTTAGGGCGTATAGGTCGTGGCCCCTCTATGGCGAACCATGATAAGATGATCCGTCAGAAATCTCAATGGGATGCTTCGGCATCCCAGTTGGCGGCACGGCAGGTTCCGGATCTTCGTCCATGTCCATGGAAAAGTGCTCCGGTCCTAACGGGTTATGACCCGTTGGTTCTTCAATTAGGTTTGTCGGGTAGAACCGGCTTTGAAAATAGGGTGTTGGGTCATTGAAAGAATGGTGTGAGTTTGAGCGTTGTAGAGGGATGAAAGAATGGTGAGAGTCGTGGGGCTCATTCTCTGATTGTGGCCCAAAGGAGTTGTGGTATGAAGGCTATGAGCTAAGTGAGACAGAGCGCCTCGCAAGTTCGATATAGGTTCTCCAGTGTTGATAGGGGCTCGAGCTATGTGATGCTGATGGCGTACGCCGGTGAGATGGCCCGGCCTCATGATCATTCCCGGTAATATGAGCCTTTCCTCTCCCCCCTCTGCCTCTCATCGATGGCGGCATATATTCGCTTTTGATTCTGTCAAAACAAAAGAACAACAAAAGAACAAAAACAAATTAAGATTAGGATTAATCCTAAGTCCTTTGCCTAGACTCGGAAGTCAAGGAATGTGCTACTGTGTCACTGAGATTAAATACAAAAGGCTAGTGTTTAATTCACTCAATGTTGGCTATGGTACCAACCTGTCACACCCCGATATTTCCACGTATTTCCGGTGGGCCCGGTGGGGAGTATCGTGACATAGTTGATATCATCATAGTCAAATAATCACAGTTTAATGCACAGCGGAAGTCTAAAGTAAATATACAAACCGAATTGAAAATATCATAAAATATTACACAACGGTTGTAAGTGGATCCACAGGCGGATCTAAAACATAAAAATATTGTTCAACAGACTTTAAGTATTAAAAGCTTGCAAGACTCTTTATTAAATACTCTGGAGTTCCAGCCCATTTCGTATAGTACCTGCACTTAATCTTTTTTTAAAAAATACGTCACTTTACACCGGTAAATACAATTAACTGACTCTTTTGAAAAGTATTCGTAAATTGGTTTGGATGCACAAGACATAAAATCTTTTATAACTTGGGACAATTATCTAAAAATAATCATGTATACAGATTTATATGTTTGTCGCCTGTTCAGGGCCCGGTTAGAAGAGCCGAGACAAGATTAATAGATACACCACTAGTATAATGCCCACAAGAAGTTTCCTCACGAGTGGGATACCGTTTTACATAGGCAACTATAAGGTGTATGCCTACACCCCGTGCTTAAGTCGTGGTCATTTCAAATGAATGAGCCGAGGATATCCAGGACACGGTTATTAACCCCCCAAAGGCATTGCATCAAACAAGACAGATTAAAACGGGTTATGCAATTTTATTAATCACAATCCGATTAAATGATTTCATACCCGACCAATCGGTATTATTATAATACCGTATCCCAAGCCCGTATAAGGGAAAATAAGTTAAAAGTATTTAACTGAGCTAAAAGTAATTTATTCTCAGTCGTAATTCAAATCAGCAAGTACAAGGAGCTTTTACCGGGCTCCTAATCTGGATCGATGGTTTTAATAGCCTATTAGATTCCTAACGGGTCTTATTTAAGTTGTAACTTTGACCGGTTAGTTTTAAAGGAAAGTTTACGGTTTAAAAAGCAAGATTAACCGATGACCGGATTGAAAAGTGATTTAGACCCGAAAAGTATGGAGACTTGTATAAAATGGGTAAACTAAACACATTCTGGATTTTGAAGTAAAAATGATAAGGTTTGACCCGTTTCGACTAATTTATGCAAACTAGTTACATAAACCGTACCGAACGCGTATATGCATAACGGGTAACCAAATGAGTCATGTACAATTTCCATAAGTTATTATGCTTAGAATATGTTGTGATATCAGTAGGATAGCTTCCATTATGCACATAACGAATTTATAACCAATTTAAACCTTGTAAGGGTATTTTGGTCATTTTTAGTGTTTAAAAAAAGGGGTTAAATAATAAACTGAGCTTCTGATCTAAAAATATCAGTAAAAACATTTATTTTATCAAGTTAGTTCAGCAAGATATCATACATATGTGTGTGTAATCATTTATGGCCAAACTATGCACCTAAGGGGCATTTTGGTCATTTCACCTATGCTTTTAAGGTTAAATCTGGAAATCTGAGTTCAATACTTATACTTACTGTTAAGGTATAAAAATTTATTTTTAAAATCAGTAGGTAACAAGTCTTAGGCAATAAATATGGTTTTAAACTATACTATGCGCTTAATAAGCGTAAAAGTCGGTATTTGACGATATTTGAAATGTTTATAAAATTTTGAAGTCCTAATCAGTTTCTAAAGCTTAAAATATTTTATTTAATATATGAAATCAGTATGAAAAGGTTTGGTATCAAAATGATACGTAGAACTCATTTTATTAGCAAAGTGAGCATTATCGTCAATACCGAATTTACACTAGAACTCTATGCTATGATTAGTATAAAATTTGATAAAAATTTCCAAATATCCCTAAATATTATATAATAATAGTGGGTAGCAAGTTTGGTGCCAAAAATTGGGTTTACATATGATTTATACTGAAATGCCAATTAATTAATAAAAAGTTTTAGTTTTACGATATCTTGCATATCTTTCATTTTAGACCAGAAATGGATGTCAAATTTTTAGGACATGTTTATAAATCAGTAATGAAGAATTTTTTTTGTCCACTCACATTTCCAAAATTTCGTTTTTATAACAAAAGGGCATAACGGTCAACTTTTAAGCATTTAACGGAAACATGCAATGAACTAGGAGTTCTATGGAACCATGTTGTACAACCTCAGAGGGTTATACTAACATCTAATATGGTCCTAAAGGAACCCTAAGGCATAACTAAACTAAGCTAAAGTGGGTCAGAACTGAAAGTCAAAACAAAAGTCTACTTTTGCGACTTTCGGTTGCGAACCGAGCCTAATACTCAGAATTGTCGGGTTGAACATGCCTAAACATGTTCTTATATTATTTACCAAGTTGTTTAAGTGATAAAATGTATTTTATAGCTTCTACATTATCAGTTATAATTTATTTTGCAAAAACTGACTCATTTGACTTTTCTGTTAAGTAGTTTGACCCGACAATTGACTGAGATAACGTGATAATTTGAAGGTGCCATTTTAAGGGTTTAACCCTACTTAATTACCAACACATAGCCACTTTTAATTTGAATAATGGCTGGACCGTTAGTGATTAATCACAAAGTCAAAGCGTAATTACGATATCTTTGACTTTCGGTCATTAAATTAACGAAAGCTTAATTACAGAGGCTAAGAACACTTACAAAGGGTCTTAGCATGAATTTTGGACTAAGGAGGGCTTTCTTCAAGATCAGAAATCCTAGCGAAGGCTTCCAAAAGCTTCAAGCAAGGAGAATATAGTGAATTTTGAAGTGAGCAAGGAGAAGTTGCAACAAATGCCTCTATTTATAGTGCATGAGGCCTTCCTAGGATCATGACAGGTGTTCCCTCATGATCTCAGATGTTAACAGGTGTCCAGGTGGTTTTAAAATACCAGCAAATAGTCCATAGAATCGAGTTAAGGCATGCAATGGTGAGGAAATGGCAGAAACCTGCACCTGTGCATGAATTCTGCGCAGATCATGCAGACGCGTCACGCGACGGCAGAATGAGTTAGCTGTGGCGCGACGCCACCATGGAGGTGACCTGTAATTCAAGTTTCAAAAGTGACAGTTTCACCCCTTGGACCTTTTAAACGTGATAACTTTCATTTCAAGCACTTTTAACCCATAAAATTTATATTTTGATGATCTATAAGATATAACCAAACATCGTTAGGTCCGGTTTCGTTAGACGATAAACGAAAACACTAGTTTTTCCTTGTCGATGCATTTAATCCTTTAGTTACGAAAGTTAATGTATTTATCTCAAACGATATCGAAACCTCGTGAAATTTTCGTCACATATTCTTGGGAGTATAATTAATCGTTACAAAGTCTTTGGTTCATTAAAAGGTCACTCAAAGGTTGTAATTAAACATGTTGACACATTTAACCCTCGCGTCTTGTAAACTTTCACTCCCTTTCACGTACGGCTTCATACGTTTCATCATTCATTACACGTTTAAAGTTCATGATACGTGTCTTTATTATATTGGACATGATTTTTGCGAGGTGTTACACCAAACGTGCCCGGATTCCCTCTTCCTGGAACTCCACACCCAGTATCATAACGTGCAAATTTACCTTTATTCACCAACTGTCTGTTACTTTGATTACCCATCCAACCATCCATCGTACTCATCATATTCATCTTTAAACTCTTTCGCACCATCCCGTTGCTCACGCACTGATGCTCTAACTGAGAATGGTTGTTGTTGAGATGGTTGGTAACTGGAAGATTGTGGTGGAAGGGGAGGTATAACCGATGAGATAACAGGGTGGCTTTGGTTCGGTGGAATGAAGGTATCATCAGCAACAATCCTCACATACGGTGAAGCATGTTAAATGGTATATGGTTGAGTGGATGACATGTACTGAACAGATGTTGACTAGTTCGAGACTGGGTGTAAGTTATCAAGGTTGGGAAACGGGGATGGTAAGGGTGGAAGTTGGGTTGTAGCCGATTGAGTTGACTGTGGTGGCTGAACTGGTATGGTGGTGTTAGGTGATGGTTGTGTAGGAGTTGGTGTGAATTGGATTTGTGGAAGTGAGGTTTTGGGTTGCTTTTTCGGAGTTCCTGAGTTCTCCATTGTCTTGTTTTTCGGTGTCGGTGATTGTGAAATCTTATTCTCACGGTGTAGTACTCGCTTTGTATGCTTTACTATTCTCTCAATCTCTAGGTCGAACACTAGTGATGATGACTTCCCGGAATGCCGAGTATGATGCATACACGTCCAAGATCACCTACACAAACAAAAATAAGAAAACCTCGCGTAAATCCGAACAAAACAAAGTAAAACTATTTTTAAATTTTTAACTATTTTTACTAAGAACTAGAACTTAACACTAAACACTTTGCGCACGCCTCCCCGGCAACGGCGCCATATTGATGATTGTCGTTAGTGTCATCAAAAACCTATTTAAACTATTAGTATAGAATAAGCAGGGCATCGAACCAAGGGAGGATTGTGGAAAATGTATGATGCCAAGTATTGATTAACAACTACGAAAACAATAAACTGTCGATTTGATTTTGATTGAATGATTGTTAATACGAAAAAGAAATAAGATTGTATTCAATAAGAGAAGGAATGGTTCCTCCAGAATTTAGGTTTTGCAGTTAACTTCAATTATGTGTTTAATCGAACACTTACATAGACATAAGTGGACTAACCTAATCAACTAATTGTGATAACCAAAGACTAAGTACTCCGGTCAATACATAACGGGAGGTTATCTAATGGTTACCAATCACAATTACCAACCCTAATACCATAACAAATATATCCCAATTACTAGAACTCTCGGGAATTGAATGGCCAAAGAATAAGGTTAAGCAAATGCAATGGATTAGAATGAATTAACTAAATCATAGGTGAAAAGCATCGAATGCTTAGATCACTGAGTCAAACGATTGTCACCAAACACATAAAATCTGTTAACTTACAAAAACCCTCCATCCGGAGGAAACCACTAAGGTTCTAGCCGCTCATCTTAGTTGTATGATCTTCACACGCTTGAATTTGATTGAAACCATGATCTTGATCTTTGATTTGGTGATAGGAATGATGATGATGGTGAAAGAATGCTCCAAAAAGTGTGTTTTGATCCCCTAAAATTGTCCCCAAAGTGCTTCCCTGAGTTTAGGGTTTGAAAACCCTTTTATACACTTCAAAAAGCAAGTCCACACACTTTTTGTTGATCCCTACTGTAACCTACGGTCTCAGACCGTAGGTTACGGTCGTGACTTGCTGTTCTTTCTTCACTGGACCGTAGCTTATGGTCTCTGACCATAGCTTATGGTCGGCAGATCCCTTCCAAAACTGTTTTCTTCATAACTTCTTTGTTTTAGCTCCGTTTTACGCACCGTTTTCGCCCACATCTTCGTAATTCAATCCTCTATCATGCCATCTTATAATATCTTCATTTTCAATCCATTAACAATCCCCAAAACTCATCTAATCTTCAAATTTAACCTGCAAGACATCATTTTCTCATAGTTATCCAATTCCACACCTATAAACAACCAAATATGCATAATATTAGACATTAAACACATATAAATCACATTCCTAAACCCATCTATCATACATCAATTTAAATATGTACAACTTTTTCCTTTTAACATGTATAACTTTATGTAGACTTTTTCCTATTAAAAAAATAGTTTGTACCCAATTCAAGAGTTTTCTACTTTCTGCAGCAACACAAATTTTCCTATTTGCAACGATGACTTGTGTGATGTGTGGCACTTTACCACTTTCAGTTTCTCTTCCAAACACCCTCAATTTATGCACTATGGTTAGCTGTTGAAATATTATAATCAAGCCTTCTGTATCATAAAGTAGTAGTATTATCATCCTAAGTATATGTCGTAAGTCCTATTAATAAGTTAGTTATGGTAGTTATTTAACCACCATATGAAAGGGTGTATTGGTTTATCATACCTCTAGAACACTTATAAATTTGTATCAAATGTTGTAAACAAAGTGTGTTGTGTGTATGAATTATTGAATATTTTTTTCTAGATTTTTGCTCATCCGTATAATTTATGATCACAAATTCTATTCATTTAATCAATTATCAAATCAAGTGTAGAGGTCATCAAATAAAACCAATTCTTGATCTTCAAAGATCTTATAAAGTGGTATCAAAGTCATGTTGAATCATTGATCAAGATGTCAACTGGTATAGAGAACAATAGAGACTTGTATTAGATTGTAAAAATTGTTATTAGGGGTACATGAGGAGGGTGTTTATATAGAACACCATATTACACATCTAGCCCCTATACTATAACTTATTCTCTTCTTTCCGACACTTCCCCTCAAGCTGAGTAGTGGGGTCACCAATACTTAACTTGCTCAAGCAGCTACTAAAAGTGTTTTCGTTGACGACTTTTGTAAGAATATATGCGAGTTGATCTTTTGACGATACATATGGGAGCTCTATAATTCTTTCCTCCAGTTTCTCTTTGATAAAATGTCAGTCTACCTCCACGTGTTTTGTTCGATCATGTTGTAATGGGTTTTCTGAGATTTGTATTGCAGTCGTATTGTCACGCATAACTTTACCGGGTTCCCTTTGGGAAAAACCAATGTCTTCTAGTAGCTTCCTGATCCAAAGAACTTCGCTTAACCCTCGAACTATACCTCTAAATTCTGCTTCTGCATTTGACAGAGCAACCACCTTCCGTTTCTTACTTCTCCAGGTAACAAGGTTTCCACCGACCAATGAGAAGTATCCTGATGTTGATCTTCAGTTTCCCTTATCTCCGACCCGGTCTACATTAGTATAGAGCTCAACATTTAAATGTCCATTTGGTTTGAACAACACTCTATGGCCTGCGGTCCCCTTGAGATACCTTAAAATTCTCTGAGTAGCTTCCATGTGGGTAACTTGTGGTTGGTGCATGAACTGACTTACCACTCCAACAGCATAAGCTATATTAGGGCGAGTGTGAGAGAGATAAATTAACTTTGCCCACGAGCCGTTGATACCTTTTTTTTGTCTGCAAACTCTCTATTAAGTTCCATGTGAAGTTTTTGATTCACCACCATTGGAGTATCTGCTAGTTTACAATCAATCAACCCGGTTTCTGCTAGGAGATCAAGGACATACTTCTTTTGGCAGATAAAGATCCCTCATTTAGACCTGAGAACTTCTATCCCAAGGAAGTACTTGAGGTTCCCCAGGTCTTTCATTTCAAACTTTGAAAATAGATTCTTATTCAGCCGTGCTATTTCTTCTACATCATTTCCGGTAATGATCATGTCATCTACATATATGATCAAGCAAGTTACAAGGTCGTTTCTTCTCTTATGGAACATAGTATGATCAGCATTACTTTGGTGATACCCATATTCTTTCATGGCCAAAGTGAACTTTCCAAACCACGCCTGAGGAGATTGTTTTAGCCCGTATATCGACTTTTTCTACCGACATACTTCCCTTTCTTTAAAATTCCCTAAGAAACCTGGAGGTGCTTCCATGTAGACTTCTTTTGTTAGGTATCCATGGAGAAATGCATTTATAACATCAAGCTAGTGAAGCGACCGTTCGTTATTGGCTGCCACGGAGAAGAGGACTCTGATGATGTCCATTTTTGCAACCGGAGAAAATGTCTCAGAGTAGTCAATCCCATACGTCTGAGTGTAACCCTTGGCTACGAGCCGAGCTTTGTATCTTCCAATGGAACCATCTGGTTTGTATTTTATTGAAAACACCCACTGACATCCAACTGTTTTCTTTCCTTTAGGGAGAATGCACTTCTCCCATGTGTTATTTTTCATAAGAGCATGCATTTCCGTTTCCATTGCTTCTCTCCAGTTCTTCTTAACCTGGGCTTCTTTTACGGAACTTGGTATTTGTTCGGAATATAAGGATGTAACAAATGCTTTGGCGTTGTTGGATAAGTTCCCGTCAACCATATTAGCTATAGGATATCTTGAATTTTTGGTATCCCTTTTTGGGGAGTACCATTTTGGAGGAACCCCTCTATTGGCTCTAGGAGGTAAAACGTATGTTCCCAATGTTGTTCTAGAGCCTCCATCATGTTGTTCATTTGATTCGACCTTTCCTGGACTGCGTTGTTCTATTCAGCAGTCTCTACCTATTCCATTGTCTCGTGACTTTCATGATTGTTAGTGATAACTGGATTAGATTCGGGCATATTTTCAAGGTTTGGAGAATCACTTACCTTGAACACCAATCTGGATGATTCTTGGGTGACACTTTCGATAGGCTTTGGTGACTCCTTAGTATGTGTGGATGTATGAGATGACTCGTCTTCACTTACGGATGGAATCCACTTCAACCAACTCAGTGAGTCCTCAAGCTCTATCTCCCCTGACCACTGAGATGGGACGGATAGTAATATTCTGTGTCAAGGAAGTTGCAGTGGACAGTAGTAATCACACGACGTCGTAACGGGTTATAATATCGGTATCCTTTCTGATTCACTCCATAACCAACAAAGACACATTTCTCGGCACATGGGTCAAGTTCGGATCGTTCGGTTTTGGGTATATGGGGGAAAAGCTGTACACCTAAAGACTCGAGATGGTAAGGTAAGAGGTGGGGGTTGTTTGGTAAATGTAGATAAGGTATCTAGGGGAGTTTTTAGGTCAAGGGCTTTGGTTGGTAAACGGTTAAGGAGATACACAACTGTGTTTATAGCTTCGGGCCAAAAAGATTTAGGGACTTTGGATTCAAGCATAAGGGCTCGGGACATTTCTACCAGAATGCCATTTTTTCGCTCAAACCATTCTGTTCTAGGTGTTTTGGGCAAGTGGTTTGGTTAATCATTCCCCTATCTTGAATAAATTGTTTCATGGAGTTATTAATGTACTCCCCTCCATTATTAGATAATAAGATCTGAATGTTGGTTTTGAATTGAGTTTGGACCATGGTGTAAAACAATCTGAATTTGTCAAAGACTTCAGATTTGTGTTTTAAAAAAAACACCCATGTCATCCGGGTACATGTCGCAACCCCCGTCCCCTAACAAACCCGGGAACTGGCGACCGCGGCCAGTTTCGGTGGTATCTGGATTTATCAATTTGGCAGCGGAATTTACCTCAGGACCGTAGTTAGGAAATATTTTATCAGAGTAAAATACCACGTTTTTAATATATTAAACAAATGGGAAATTCCCAAGTTTCAAGTACACACTTTTTTTTCATAGGGTTAAACCCTATTTTATTTAATAAAACATCTATTTATTTTAGGTAACTTTATAGCCACTTTTCCAAACCTTCAGTGCTGTCCAGCTGGCTTCTATTTGGCTTTCATATTTTGTTACCTGAAACGCGTTTAAAAACATTTTGTCAGTGGGAAATACTGGTGAGTGAATCCCAGTTTAATCAAGTTAAGTAAAAACCATTGTACAGTATGGAGGGCGGTCGCGCAATTACATTTGTTTCCATCTACTAAACTACCACCCACGGTACTGTCAACCCGACTTGTGGTCATGTTACTCCTCGCAAGGTAGTAACAAATTTTGTATACAAAACCCTAACATACCGACGATAATTGTAGAATACAAATACTCAATCACTGTTTAATGTAATTTAATTTAGATGAGGTTTTGTAAAAACAGTTAACAAAAAGGAGATTACTCACATTGCTGTCTTAGGGTTTCCTTTAAGGATTTCCTGGTGATTATCTATAATTTACACAAATGCACACGTGTTAGTGTAATAACCCAATATTTACATTAGTAATACCCTCCCCGAGACGGCATTCCAACGACTAGGTCGGGTAGAACCACGATAGCCGTTACGGAACCCTGGATCAAACGGGCAGCGTATCTAATACGTAACCGGGGTTATAATACTTACAACGGGGCAGAACTTCGTTATTTAGGGGGGTATTATGCCCGAGTATAAAGTATACTACGTAGAAATTTGAGAGAGAGATCGAGAAATGAACGAGTTGAAACTGAGGCTGAAGGCCACAATTTATAGTGCCTCTTCGACTTCCCTCGCGGCCCACGTAGAAATAAGGCAAGGCCTTCCCGGCCCGCGACATAGGCTGGGTAGGCCCTAGCCTGGCCCAATTATCGGTGTAGGCTCGACGTGTGGCTGCCACATGGCAGCACCGGGCTGCGCCTCATGTCCACTCGCTCACGGCCCATGTAAGACCAAGCTTAGGTCTTCGCGGCCCGCCACAGTTATTAAAATTTTGATTTTTAATTTAATTTAATAAGATAAATGTATTCGGGTCCTGTTTTCGCATACGGGGTGTACTTTAGGACATATTGAGACATTTAAAATATATTAGGGGTGTCGAAAATTATTTAGGAGGGTTGTTATATCCTCCCTACCTTGTTTTAGAGCTCGTCCTCGAGATCTACTAGAATAAGTGCGGGTATTTCCTTTGCATTTCTGATTCAAGCTCCCATGTGTACTCTGATCCTCTTTTGGAATCCCATTTAACTTTGACTAGAACCAATCTTTTGTGTTTGAGATTCTTAACTTTCCTGTCTTCAATCTGTAGAGGCTTTTCTACAAATTTTAACTGTTCATTTACCTCTATATCCTTAAGAGGTACTACAAGTGATTTATCAGCTAAGCATTTCTTGAGATTAGATACATGAAATACATCATGTATTCCTGTCATTTCCTCTGGCAGTTGAAGCTGATAGGCTACAGGTCCTATTCTTCTAATAATCTCAAAAGGTCCAACATATCTGGGACTTAGCTTTCCCCTTTTGATGAATCTGACTACTCCTTTCCAAGGAGAGACTTTTAATAACACCTTATCACCTACCTAAAATACCAATGGTTTTCGTCTGTTATCAGCGTAACTCTTTTGTCGATCACGTGCTGCTTTCAGTCGTTCCTTGACTTGAATGATTTTGTCTGTGGTTTCTTGCACTATCTCAGGTCCGGATAGTTGCTTTTCTCCAATTTCTGCCCAACAGACTGGAGTTCTGCACTTTCGTCCATAAAGTGCTTCGAATGGTGCAGCATTGATACTCGTGTGATAACTGTTATTATAAGAAAATTCTATTAACGGTAAGTGATCGTCCCAACTACCTCTGAAATCAATTACACAAGCTCTAAGCATATCTTCCATTGTCTGAATTATCCTTTCGCTTAGTCCGTCCATTTGAGGATGATAAGCTGTACTTAGATTCAACTTGGTTCCCATTGCTTTTTGGAAAATTGTCCAAAAATGAGAGGTAAAACGACTATCTCTATCAGAAACAATTGATAAAGGAATTCCATGCAATGAAACTATTTCATTTACATATAATTTAGCTAACTGTTCCATATTGAAAGTTTCTTTCATTGGTAGGAAGTGAGCTGAGTTGGTTAGCATGTCTACAATCACCCAGATTGTATCATTACCTTTTCTTGTTTTGGGTAATTTGGTAACAAAATCCATTGTTATCAATTCCCATTTCCATACTGGCATTTCTAATTGCTGCAATAAACCTGAGGGTTTCTGGTGTTCAGCTTTAACTTGTGAACAAGTTAGACACTTAGAAACATAAGCAGCTATATCCTTTTTCATTCCTATCCACCAAAAATTCTTTCTCAAATCCTGATACATCTTATCATTTCCAGGATGCATCGTATACTTAGACTTATGGGCTTCTTCTAATATACGATGACGTAGGTTTCCTAATTTAGGTATCCACATTCTTTTCTTATGGAATCTCCAAATTCCATTTGTTCCTTGTTCTAATTCCTTAATCATTCCTTTTTAATTTTTCAGTATCATCCTTGATTACTGATTCTTGTGCTTTTCTAATCTGTTCATTTAAATCTACCTGTAGATTTATCTTAAGAGAACGCACCCTTTTTGGCTTTTCATGATATTTTCGACTTAAAGCATCAGCCACTACATTTGCCTTTCCTGCATGGTACTGGATATTACAATCATAATCACTAAGTATCTCCATACAGCGTCTTTGTCTCATATTCAACTCTTTTTGCCCGAAAACATACCTTAAACTTTTATGATCAGTGAAAATGGTAAACTTACTACCATAAAGGTAATGTCTCTAAATTTTCAGGGCAAAAATTATAGCTCCTAATTCTAGATCATGGGTTGAATAATTCTCTTCATGATTCTTAAGTTGTATAGACGCATAAGCAATAACCTTTTGACGTTGCATCAACACACATCCATAACCTAACTTAGAAGCATCACAATAGACTACAAAATCTTCAGTTCCTTCTGGTAACGCTAGTATGGGTGCGTTGGTTAACCTTTGTTTAAGAATTCTAAATGCTTCTTCTTGTTTTGGTCCCCATTCAAACTTAATGGATTTACAGGTTAACTTAGTTAAAGGAATGGCTATCCTAGAAAAATCTCGAATAAATCTTCTATAATAACTGGCTAATCCTAAGAAACTTTTGATCTCAGTTGGTGACTCAGGGGTTTTCCATTTGGTAATCGCCTCAATCTTGGTGGGATCTACATGAATTCCTTCATGATTAACTTAATGTCTAAGAAATTGTACCTGTTCTAACCAAAACTCGCACTTTGAAAACTTTGCATAAAGCTTTTCCTTCCTTAATAAACTTAAAAGTGCGTGCAAATGCTTTGCATGTTCCTCTTTACTCTTAGAGTAAATGAGAATATCATCTATAAAGACTATTATGAAATTATCCAAATATGGCTTACATATTCGGTTCATCATGTCCATGAATGCGGCTGGGGCATTGGTTAAACGAATGGCATGACAGTAAATTCATAATGGCCATACCTTGTTCTAAATGCGGTCTTAGGAATGTCCTCTTCCTGTACCTTTAATTGATGATATCCTGATCGTAAATCGATTTTAGAGAAAAATCGAGCTCCTTGCAATTGATCAAACAGATCATCGATCCTTGGTAATGGATACCCATTCTTAATCGTGACCTTGTTCAGTTCACGGTAATCAATGCACATATGCATCGATCTGTGTTTCTTCTTAACGAATAAAATCAGCGCTCCCCATGGCGATGAACTTGACTGTATGAATCCTTTTTCCAACAATTCGTCTAGTTGTGTCTTCAATTCCTGCATTTCTGCGGGTGCCAAACGGTAGGGTGCTTTGGCAATCGGTGCTGTCCCTGGTAGCAGGTGGATTCTGAATTCAACTTCCCTGTCTGGCGGTAATCCTGGTAATTCTTCTGGGAATATATCTGAAAACTGGGATACGACTGGAATATCTTTTAGTTCTTTTCCCTTAGTGTTAGTGATTATGAAAATCAAATACACTAATGATCCTTTTCTTATATAACTTGTTGTTTTCATCACAGAGAAGAATTTTGTGGATCTAGATGGTTTATCTCCTTTAATTGTGATCTTTTCACCCTTTGGTGAATTTACTTGAATTGACTTTTGATCACATAAAATACTGGCTTTATTGGCTATTAACCAATCCATTCCTAATACGACATCAAATCCTGCCAGATTCATTGGGTAAAGGTTTGCAATAAACTTTCGATTTAAAAATTCTATTCTTGCTCCCTGCAAGATTTCAGAAATCCTAACGGTTTCCCCATTTGTTGTCTCTACTAGACATTCTTGTGTGAGTTTAGTTAATGGTTGATTAAGAATTTTGCAAAATGAAGTATTAATAAAACTTTGGTTCGCACTAGAGTCAAATAATAATTTGGCAAAAACATCATTAATTAAAACGTACCGGCTATCACATCCGGGATCATCTTTGCTTCATCTACAGTCAGAATAAATGCTCTAGCATTTTTAGTAGTCTTATTGCCCATGGCTGGAACTAGTTTCGGACAGTTTGGCTTGATGTGGCCTTTTTCTCCACAGTTGAAGCACATCCCATTATTTGGTTTCCTTCTGCAGTCTTCTTCCTTGTGTCCTGGTATCTTGCAGAAATTGCAGTAAGTGAAGCATTTTCCTGAATGCTTCATCTTGCAGGCCTTGCAGTATGGCGCAGAGGTAGAACCTATATTTCTTCCATGGTTGGAATTACCGTAGCGAAATTCATGGGTAAGCCTTTGAGCTAGGTTTCTCATTTGGTCTTCTTCTCGTGTACGCACTAACTCATCTGTCAAGGTGTTTGCTAGTTCTACGGCTTCTTCTATAGTTTGAGGTCTAGCTGCCTTGACTACATGGCTAATCTCACTGATTAATCCCCAGATGTAACGGGAGATTAATATGGGTTCAGGTGATGCAAGGGTTGGCACTATTCTAGCATATTCAAAGAATAATGTAGTGTACCCTTTTACTATCCACTCCAGTCATCCTAAGGTTTAAAAACTTATTTGCTATCTGTTCTTTTTCATTGGGATGGCAGAATTTCCTTTCCACCGTGTTTTTAACTTCCTCCCATACCATATTGTAAACCTTGTCACTTCCCCTAGACTGAAGGATAATGTTCCACCATTCTAAGGCTGAATTCTTAAACAGATTGGAAGCAAACATTATCTTATCTTCTTCCGTGCACCTGCTTATTTTTAAGACTGCCTCAGTCTTTTCTATCTAGCGTAGAGCTGCAACGGCCCCTTCATTGCCCGAGAATTCCATTGGTTTACAAGACCAGAATTCCTTATAAGAACAACCATAAGACATGGTTCTTCTTCTTTTGGGAATGGGCGTTTGAAGTATGGGTCCATTGTTTACGCTGTGTTCAGGTTCAGTGGGTCGTTTACTATCACGGTTACTTTTATTATCAGCGTCCTTAACAGTTTGGATAATAAATGGCATTGCGTCTATAATTCCTTGTGGCACTATGTGTTGGATGGCACTGTTATCCACTGGGTTTCCATTGTTATCATTGTTCGGATTATCATTATTCGGGTTATTGTCATTCTAGTTTTCTGGGTTATTATCCGGATTCTCTTGATTCACTTGGTCAGCCATCTGAATTTTAAATATTTTCCACGTATTAATATCACAAGATAGTATTTAATACAACCAAACACATGATATGCATATTGATCAAAAACGTCGATCATTGCGACTTACTCTTTCTTATATATATAGTATGCATCTAACACAAATCAAAACTGGATTTTAAAATTACAATACAATTAAAATAAAAAATACACTACTAGTAGGCATCCGTAGCTATGATTTTTTTTTCTTTTTCTTTTCATCATACACACATATTATATGTTATTATATTATTATTATTACTATTACTACCTTCACCATTACCTTCACTGATATGGATTCATCCAGAAATCCATATTACGCTCGTCATACTTCCAGACGAGTCGTTCTCCTACCTGCCTCATCCTCTCGCTACTTTCTAAAATCTCTTCTCCGAAAGTTCGGATCTCTTACATATTTTCTGCACTCATTGTGGGTGCAGGTGCTGGGACTGGGTTTGGGAACTGGGGTATGGGTTCCTGGTATGGGTATGGATTCTCTAGAATTTCCCGAATGTATGGGTCACTATCATAGAAAGGATCTAGAGGGTCCAAACCTGGGTAGGCTGCTAGATTCAGCATGGGTTCATCTTCTGGTATTTGGTAGCGTTGCACATAGTCCCTATTATCGTCTAACCACGGGTCGTACTCTGGGTCTAAGGGATTGGGTGCTAGTATCTTAGGTATCTCTTCTGGGTTGAAATCATGCATTTGGATTTGATTTTCTGGGTCGTTTTCTATTTCCATTGGTTGTGAGGGAAACAATGGTAAAGGATGGGGTGCTACAAGTTGCTCCAGGTTAGGGTCGGAAGCTGTGGTTGCTAGGATATGAAAGTTTGCTAAACCCCTATTAAGCATATCCTGTGCATGGGCATCTGACTCTCTTTTAGCGGCTGCTAGGGCTCGCTGCTGTTGTAATTTTTTCATTCTTTTCCTACGTTCATGCGCTCCCCTACTGAACCATCCTCTCTTTTTAGGAGGGAATGGCTCTTCAGACTGAGCCATAAACACGAATATCCCGTCTTCATTATCAGCTGAATACCCTGAGAGGGCAGACTGTGAAGAGGTGCCTTCGCTCCTAGGTGAGCTGGACAACTGACGGTAGGCGTCGGAAGGTCCTTGGTCACTCATACTGTAAACTTACAAATACTCAATTAACACACAACAATAAAATACAAATATGCACGTACTTCCATAATTTATTTCCTAACAGATTGAATTTTGGTGTCAGTAGAACACTTATGTGGCTGAATCAGTGGCTTAGCTCTGATACCACCTTCTGTCGCAACCCCCGTCCCCTAACAAACCTGGGAACGGGCGGCCGCGGCCAGTTTCGGTGGTATCTGGATTTATCAATTTGGCAGCGGAATTTACATCAGGACCGTAGTTAGGAAATATTTTATCATAGAAAAATATCACGCTTTTAATATATTAAACAAATGGGAAATTCCCAAGTTTCAAGTACACACTTTTTTTTCATAGGGTTAAACCCTATTTTATTTAATAAAACATCTATTTATTTTAGGTAACTTTATAGTCACTTTTCCAAACCTTCAGTGCTGTCCAGCTGGCTTCTATTTGGCTTTCATATTTTGTTACCTGAAACGCGTTCAAAAACATTTTGTTAGTGGGAAATACTGGTGAGTGAATCCCAGTTTAATCAAGTTAAGTAAAAACCATTGTACAGTATTAAGGGCGGTCGCGCAATTACATTTGTTTCCATCTACTAAATCACCACCCACGGTACTGTCAACCCGACTTGTGGTTATGTTACTCCTCGCAAGGTAGTAACAAATTTTGTACACAAAACCCCAACATACCGACGATAATTGTAGAATACAAATACTCAATCACTGTTTAATGTAATTTAATTTAGGTGAGGTTTTGTAAAAACAGTTAACAAAAAGGAGATTACTCACATTGTTGTCTTAGGGTTTCCTTTAAGGATTTCCTGGTGATTATCTATAACTAGTTCTATACCCGTCCGGTGGACGGGTATATTAATGGTATAATAAACACCATATAATGTGCATACTTTGCGCATAAAATGTGTTTGTAACTTTGCCCAGCCAAGCAGTGTACACGTTACTTGATCGGATCCCAAAGTAGTTCTGTTCTAAAGTAAAAAAAAAAAAAAGCAAACAACTTAAAATCTGAAACTCGATAAAAAATAAATCTTAATAGCTGAAAAGATGCATCATTGCAAGAATAAAAGGATCAAAATCAAAGCAAGAACATTGTGTATACCTTAAATCAATGACTTCAGCAGATCTCTTGAAAAATAGCCAGATATATCCCCAATTTTTCACCTAACACAACCAACAGAAAGCTGCTATTATAATAATTATAACAAATTGCAACAGGAATAACAGTTGAAAGCGGGCAGGTTGATTAAGAGGTCAAAACAATTCTGGTCAGGCCAGGTTACATTGACATTTTTAAGTTTTGAAAGGCCATGACCCGGTATAAATTCATCTAACCAAAAATCCATTTTGGGCTTCTAGAGAATCATGCTAAATCCATATCTATTTCGGAGTCCAATAAGCTTAAGTATATATGTATAGAATCACTCCTTAATACAATAGTGTACTTTTTACTACAAACGTATGCTGTAGAAAATAAAGAAATAAAATGACTAACCTCTAGATGCAGAGCCTTTTCTTTTGCTACTTCTTTTAGACATGGGCTTCTTGCTACACTTAACACAAAACAATCCTCCTTAGGTGCAAATTCAAGTGGTGGATGAGAACAATCATTATGTACGCCCACACCACACCCGACCAAATAGCTTTAATCCCCACATATCAGCATTTCTTCACCTCTATCATGTGACCCACACACCTCACCTGACATATGAGTACTATTTGGAGTTTTGGGTTCACAAATCTCTTCTTCTAAGTTCTTTTTTGTTATCATAATATCATACTGAACATGAAGGGATATCTAGGTTTGTATACGAATGCCATCAGGTAATCGGCATATACACATAGTATCTCGTGTTTCAAAAAGACTTGCACCCATCTAAAGGGGTAAGCAAAAGTTATGAGCTGTCAAAATTTACCCGACCCGATCCGGAACGGGGAATGGGAATGATTGAGATCTTAGAACCGAAACCGAACCCTGATATGTAATCCAGTACGCTTCCTAAGTGGGTGTCGCGGTTCTGGATTCACTCCGTTTGGGAGTGGCAATATACATAGATTTATAAGACCCGTATAGAAGAAAACATCTTCAATGACAAAACTTTGCAGATCATTGCTTCATTGAAAATACTAAAGCCCACATTGGGGTAGTATGGTGACAATCATAACAATGAATATTTACACCTTAAATCACTATAAGAATAGTGATAATGTATGACAAAACTAACTGTTACTATGAACAGTTTAAATACAAAATCAATAACTAATATTCAGACATCAAATTTTTATCTTTAAATTAGAAAACTGCTATATACCTTACAATCTCTAAATATAAAATCTTTTAGATGAGTATTATGCTTCATAATCTTCATTATAATTCTTCCTAAATGACCAATTTTCATTCATGCATTTTATCAAACACCTTATATGCATTCAATCGTACCATACAAAGACATGCTCAAATCGAAGAATCATATAGAAATTAAAACTAACATCGATTATTGAAGCGATGCAGAAAAAGAAAGCAAATACATACCTCTGAACTAAAAGTAGGAGCCCTCGCTTCGATCAGATCTTTGAGAATATTTGCTAAACAACAAATCCTAATTTGATATATGTGCAAGCACAATTAAAAAAAAAGAAAGATGAAACTGACAATGTGAAAGGTAAAAACCAACAATTCAACCCAATAAACATATGTGTAAAACGTAAAGAAAGTAACAGTTGAAATCTATCTATTACCTGAAATTTGGTCTCATACATATTGAAGAGAAACCATGGTGGTTTAGTGTTTCCGTATGATATTGAAACAACTTTGTTAAAAACTTACCGTAAATTGAAGTACAGTGTGATCGCAAATTAACTTCGAAGGTTTTCGACATTAGTGGAAGGGATAGACGGTTATAGGTATTTTTTTTGTTAACTGCACCATATCAGTAGAACGTGGGTGAGAAGTCAAAGTGAAGCCTAAAAAACCTCCCCTTCTAGAAGGTTTTTTAGAATTATAAGGGTCAGGATTTAATCATACCTTCATCCAATGGTATAGATTGCATTTTGTTCCCATTGACTTTAATGGGAACATAAGAATAGATAATTTACACAAATGCACACGTGTTAGTATAATAACCCAATATTTACATTAGTAATACCCTCCCCGAGACGGCATTCCAACGACTACGTCGGGCAGAATCACGACAGCCGTTACGGAACCCTGGATCAATCGGGCAGCGTATCTAATACGTAACCGGGGTTATAATACTTACAACGGGGCAGAACTTCGTTATTTAGGGGGGTATTATGCCCGAGTATAAAGTATACTACGTAGAAATTTGTGAGAGAGATCGAGAAATGAACAAGTTGAAACTGAGGCTGAAGGCCTCAATTTATAGTGCCTCTTCGACTTCCCTCGCGGCCCGCGTAGAAAGAAGGCAGGGCCTTCGCGGCCCGCGACAAAGGCTGGGTAGGCCCTAGCCTGGCCCAGTCATCGGTGTAGGCTCGACGTGTGGCTGCCACGTGGCAGCACCGGGCTGCGCCTCATGTCCACTCGCTCGCGGCCCGCGTAAGACCAAGCTTAGGTCTTCACGGCCCGCCACAGATATTAAAAAATTGATTTTTTAATTTAATTTAATAAGATAAAGGTATTCGGGTTCTGTTTTCGCATACGGGGTGTACTTTAGGACATATTGAGACATTTAAAATATATTAGGGGTGTCGAAAATTATTTAGGAGGGTTGTTATAGTACAGTCATCGATAAATAATAGGAAAAAACGAAAATTTTGACCTCCATTAGTTTCAGCTAGACCCTAAACATCTGAATGTATTAGTGAAAAAGGTTCACTGACCCTAGTGTTACTTGGTTTGAATGGTTTTTTAATGGCTTTTGGCTAAGGCACATGTTTCGCTCTCTAATGTATTGTTGGATGAGAAGAGTTCAGGAAGTAAAAGATGTAGATACCCAGCGGAAGGATGCCCTTATCTTTCCAGTTCTGAAGTCATGTAAGATACAAAAATGAGGATGCATTAGAACTGTGCAATTGAGTTCCTTTGTAACATGACTTATTGATAACAATTTATGTGTTAACGAAGGAACATATAAACAATTTGACAGTCTCAGATTAAGAGATATTTCGACAATTCCTCCTCCATTTACTAAAGCATTTTCGCCATTTGCAGTTTTGGTGTGGGTTTTGTTTGGTTTCTTTGCAGAGACGAAGTCCGATGGCTCGTACGTCATCGTATCAGTGGCTCCATAATAAAAAATCCAAGGGTTGATTTGACCACCGCTTTTCTGCATTGTTAAATAGGCTTCCCCACTTGTTGAAGGATAGTCTTTCAACAACTCATAGACCTAGTAATTAACCATTTGCAGGTTTATTTTGTTGGTTTGTTTCAAGAGAGAGTGTGTGTCTCAAACAGTGTTTTTTTTTCTCTTAAATAAATACGTTGTCTATAATAAAACCGACATAATAACGGTACCAGACAAATTAACCGACCAGATGTATTTCTCCAATACGTTGGACACTTAACTCAAGTTCAAGATTTAAAGTTGCCGGAAATATTAAAAAACGCCAGAAAACGTAAATACGTTATCTTAAGGTCGCCCAAATATGTAGGGCAACTTAAAAAACGCTGAAATAACAACGCCGGGAAAAAAACGTTATCTTACCGGAGTATTTATCAAATACGCCGGGCAACTTGAACTCTCGTTCAAGATTTAAGGTCGCCCAGAAACAAACGTCCAGAACAAATCCGCTAGCTGATAAAAACGATAAAACACTAGCTGATGAACAAATCCGCCCAAATCAGATGCAGCGACTAGGGTTTGGGTTGTGGTTTGCAATGGCTGGAATAAGATTTTGTGGTGTAGCGGCTGGAATAGGTGCAGCGGCTAGGGTTTTGTGGAGGTAGGGCAGCGGCGATGGTGTAAGGCGATGGAAGAAGAAGCTGTGCGTAGTAGTAGTGCGGTAGTCTTAGGGCGGTGGCGATGAAACTGGTGTTACGCGGCGGCGGTTGTTGATTTGATTTTTTCGGAGTTTGATTTTGGTTTTCGGGTTTTTCTAGTTTGAGGTTGGATTTGGTAGGATAGATTGTAGATGATAAGCAAAGTATTCAAGAATCAGAAACACTGCTTTGATACCATGTCAACTGGTATAGAGAACAATAGAGACTTGTATTAGATTGTAAAAATTGTTATTACGGGTGCATGAGGAGGGTGTTTATATAGAACACCATATTACACATCTAGCCCCTATACTATAACTTATTCTCTTCTTTCCGACACAAGAGACTGGAAATAGAGACAAGATCAAGATCAACACATAAATACTATGTAGAAGACTACACAATCGTTAAACATAAAATCACATATGTATGAGGAACAATAGACAGACAAGTATCTTGATCAAAATTACTGGAAGGAAAATTGATGTGTTTGGAATTATACATGTTTTACAAGTTAATTAATTCTTGTTTTGTGTATTATTATTTGGACTTATTTGCGTCATAAGTAATTTGCAGGTGTACTCGATGGTTTTGTGAAGATTTAGCTGAAAATTAGGTGGATAAAGAAGATGTAGAATTTGGCTAGAGTTTAGAGAATTGAAGACACTAGCGTACACCGTATGATTCTATACAGTCCCCAACCGATGACTTAGGACACCATACAACTGTATGTTTCTATATGGGTTGTACGTCGAGACGTTGCTAACCCTAAGATTCGCCTATTTAAGGGATTTTGAGGGTATTGATAAAGGATGACCTTGAATGTCGATTGCATTTTCAGTTTGAAGACGTTGTAAAGTGGACACTGACTAGTTTTTACCATTTTGTTTTTGTCGTGTTCATGTTCTTCTATACTGGTGTTCATGTTCTCATTGCTAGACATGTTTATTGTCTATGTATAGATAAACCGAGACAATATTGGATTTGAATGACCGACTATAGTTTTGAGCTTTTTTTATTATTATTTTAGTAAAACCTCTTATTTTCATTCTTATGATCAATGTTTGTGTGTTTGATGTGTGGGTTTTACTCATGTCTCGTGTGGATGTGTTTTGTCTATAGACTATAGTATAGGGTAGTGTTGTGTAGTCAATATCATATATTCTTGTGTTTTCAACTCAAGGCCTCATAACTCTAAGGAGTTCAATGTTCAAGTAGATTAGAATTTCAATACCGTTATGCATCATAATATAAGAAACTGAATAGTAAACTGAATCAATTTTGATATTCTAAAAAAACCCAAAGCAGAGTAAGCCTAAATGATAGAATTCTGTTTCTAGAAAACAAATGATTTTCAAGTGTTTGCTTTTGGTTTTGAGAGTCAGTGTGTGCCTAATATGCACCTAAGCATATTACTTATCATAAGTACTTCAGGTATCAAGTCATCGTGTCCAAGTGCTTTGAGTTTTGCTCGATTAATATGCACCTAAGCATAGATTAGTTTATTTAGGGAACAACCATAGTAATCAACAGCTAGTCATGAGAATAATTCATTAGGTTAAGGGAATTCAATTCTTGGATGATACATTTTTTCTAGTCTTAATAAATTTGTATTTGTTTTTTATTTATGTTTTAATAATTCCAACCTCACTATTAAAAGCACTAGACTACTTATCAATAACGGCTCAACCACATTACAACATATTGGTCCAGTTTCGGGTAATATAGGTCCAGGTTTCACGTATTTTGGTATCAATAATTTTTTTTTTAAATTTCGGTAGGTTTCAAAGAATTTACATGGTTTTTAGGTAAGTTTTGAAACTCTTTTTGATTATAGGTGATCCGCTAGTGGTAAGTGATATGGCAAGGTGACGGGATGTGGGTGAAAAAGACCACATCTGCTACTTACGGTAACAGAGTTTCAAACGCTCGTAATAGTTAAAACATTAACAATATAAACCACACAATATCAACCTCATAATTCATTAAAAATTACACTCACCCTTCGACCCTTCCATGTCTACCTCTCCTTTAGAAGATGAGATAAGATATTTTGAGCAATGTGCATTTGACACGTGGCTCTCCATTTCTGGTGGCTATATGATAAGGTCTTCAAGTTGCAATTATATTCTGTGGACACTAATGCATGAAATTCCATGAGCCACAACATCCAACGCTCATAATCACTACAAGTTAAGATAGATTTGTTTTTATCCGTTGGATGGCAGGCAGGTCATGTACAAGTATTATATATACAGCTATGATAACTAAAGTCACTCATTAGATTCGAAAAGGGGAAAGACAAAGATTATCGTAATGGCTTCGATCTCCTCCTCAGTCGCGACCGTTAGCCGGACCGCCCCTGCTCAGGCCAACATGGTGGCTCCGTTCACCGGCCTTAAGTCCAACGCCGCCTTCCCCACCACCAAGAAGGCTAACGACTTCTCCACCCTTCCAAGCAACGGTGGAAGAGTTCAATGCATGAAGGTTAATATAGAATTAGGTTTTTTATATCTAAAGATACAATTCAAATATATATTTCTAAGAAACTAAAAGTGTGGTATAATTTGTTGTTCAGGTGTGGCCACCACTTGGATTGAAGAAGTACGAGACTCTCTCATACTTACCACCACTAACTGATGATCAGTTGGCTAAGGAAGTCGACTACTTGCTCCGCAAAAAATGGGTTCCTTGTTTGGAATTCGAGTTGGAGGTATATTTCTCATCCTTTATGTATTTTTAAAAGTTTATGATTTTCTAGATTTATTAATTATATCTAGAGAGCAAAAATTATAACTTATTTGTAGGGGAGCTAGTTAACTTTAGTTGTAATTTGTATAGGGTTAGCTTTAACAAAAAATAAATAAATAAATAAATACTTTAGATGAAAATAAGGAAAGTGAGTTAAAGTTATAGGTTGAAACAAATTTAAGTAAATGGATACAACTAAATTGTCTAATTTAAAGAATTTTATACTATGACTTGGTAATTTGAATTTTATAATCTGCTGATAAAAATCTGTTATGTGAATGTCAAATGTAAAATGTTGTTTTAATCAACAAGATATGTGAATGACTGAAACATCAGTTGTTAACACAACTATTTAGATATGTGAATTCTTTGTATATAGATTATTTTGAACGGTCTATGTATATAGATTTTTAGTTAAATTAGACCACTACCTCATCATTTTCATTGTTTTAAATACAAATTTATACAATCATACATGATAATATACGAAAAGATATCCCTAACAAAATGTTTGTAGAGATGTAACACTACTTAATCAAATTTTAGTTTGTTTAATAGATCTTCATGTATACATTTTAAAAACGCAATTTGAGACATTTGAACTTGGTTTTTCATCCATAACTACACATTCATATCCATCATCAACCTTAAGTTAGGTATTTTTGCTAACTAATAAGATGTTGTAGATATTAAATGACCAACTTTTAATATGGTTTCCTCTTGTTTTGGGGGTTAATTGCAGCACGGTTTTGTCTACCGTGAGAACGCCAGATCCCCCGGATACTATGACGGAAGATACTGGACAATGTGGAAATTGCCTATGTTCGGTTGCACCGATTCAGCCCAAGTGATGAAGGAGCTTGCTGAATGCAAGAAGGAGTACCCCCAGGCATGGATCCGTATCATCGGATTTGACAACGTTCGTCAAGTTCAATGTATCATGTTCATTGCTTCCAGGCCAGATGGTTACTAAGCAAATTCGAGAATTATTCGATCTAACCTATATATGATGGGTCGAGTTTGTTTGAATAATCTTTAGGGTTCTTCATCATTCTCTTTTTCAAATTTGGGAATTTTCGTTTTCATGAATTGCTATGTATTTTGTTGTTTATTTCGGATTATATAATAATAATTTGTCGAAAATGTATATCTTCCTCTCTCTCTCTTTGTTCTATTCTATCATTATTTGTTGAAACGCGAATTTGTGTATATTGTTGAGATATACACATATAACTACTTTATATGACATAACTAGTATCATTGTTTTAGGTTTTAATTAGATAAATATACTATACGCTCATACAACAAACTTAAAACACATATATTTAAAAATTACAACCATCACATCTTTATCCTACTATTGAGATATTTGATGGATGTATATGTGGACGATATTTCAAATGGGTATGATATTAGATAAGCCGACTTGATTTTCTACTTTTCATTTGTTCTCTATAGCAATATTATATGTTTCTTTTTATTAGTTTAATAATGAATAAGAAGCAACTCACACACCAAAATATCTTATGGTTGTCCAGGGATCATGCGTCATGGGTTAATGCTGCGGTCCACTGGCACTGCGTTTGTTGTATGATAAATTTTATTATATATTAGATATTTATCGTAAAGTTTAAATATTTAATCATGTGATTAGTGACATAGTAACTAAAGTTATGACTTAACAAAAAAAGAACTAATATGTAGAATATATAGAGAGGGTTCTAGTTTTATAAGTTTAAAATTTAACAAGTTATATACAAATTTAAATAAAACCTAGAAGTTTTTAACACTAATTCATACACACACAGTAACTTATAATCATGAATGCTTTATGCATGATCAATACTAATTTATTAGGAAAAAATAACTTGAATGTCTAATCCCAATAGTTATAAAAAGTGTGCGTATAATTGATATTACAAATATTTACACACACTTTCAGTGTCTTCCTTGAAAGTTCAAAGAACATCTCTCTAAACAAGGGACACAACAGATTACTGTCAGTACTAGAAACCTGAAGGATTACAAAAAAACCAAAAAAAAATAAAAATAGAAGACAAATAATATAATTACACGTCAGTAATCCCTCGATAATTATTGATGAATCATGATAGATACAATGGCTGTTCACGAAATAGTTTTAAGACAATTGGGTTGAATGTCACACCCTCAAAATCCACATACAGAGTACTAACATGTGGCGTGTGATATGATTGACCAGGATCTAGCCACTAATCATGTTGAACTATCTACGTATGTTATAAGTTATCCAACTACACGATTAGTGTTCTAGTTTTAATTGATCAAAAACACAGTTTACTTTAACAGCGGAAGTATAAAGAAAGCTCATCAAAATTTTTAAACCGCAAGTTCTTTAATTATATATTAACATGAGACTTACATACCACGCACTCCAGCCGATTGCAATGTCCGTCCAAAGCTGTAACGAGCAACCTGCCACTACTACAAAATGTAGCATTAGACGGTGTCAAGGATTTGTTTTAGACGGTGTTAAAGTAATAACACCGTCTTAAAAGCAATACCAATATAAACGTTAAGCTCTTTTAAATAAAATATTCAATAAAATTCAGAAGAATACCGTCTAATGCTTAAACACCGTCTTATACTATTTTTTTTCAACCATTAGACGGTGTTGTCTCTGAACACCGTCTTATAAATATTCAATAAAATTCAAAATAACCCCGTCTAATGCTTAAACACCGTCTTATACTAATTTCTGCATCCTTTAGACGGTGTTGTCTGTGATCACCGTCTTATAAACTGAAAAACAATCGCTGCACATAAGGGTTTCATCCGTACACTTGTTTCCTTCACCGGTGTTCTTCCCCACTCTAGGGTTTGCTCGCACTCCACAATTTCTCTCCGATGGCGGCGTAGAAGCTTAGGGATTTAAGTCAACCGATTGATGTTGCTCTGCTTGATGACACCGTTGCTGCCTTCTATGGCACCGGATCTAAAGATGAGGTTTGTTCACAATTGTTATCTATTTTGCTTGATTTTATACGAATTAAGAGTAATGTGATGCGATTGAACAGTTTTAAGTTGTTATCGGAGGTTAATTGCTGGTTGTTTGACCGATATACGTTTATCTGATGATGCTCGTACATTATTCGTTCCGTTTGATTGGGTATAAGTGAAGTTGTATCACGTTTTGCATGTAGGATAGATTGTAGCAAGTGGTTTAGAACGAACCTAGGGTCGATTGTTGTTGTTGTGGTTGCAAATGTTATAATTGAAATTGCTGATTGACTTGAATCCTTTTTGAAAGGTATTGTGTTGTTTACTGTGTTGGTGTGTTCAGATTTGCACTCTCTAAATTAGTAGCAACTGGAATTATTGATTTAAAATGCTGGCTGATTGTTGATTGCGCAAGATTTTGATTGTTTGTGTTGCTAGTGTTTAGGTTTGTTCAGAGTAGATCACTTGAATGTGGACTCTAGTGCTTTGATATAGGAAGTCGGGCATAGAAAAATATAAAAAGTGAGGGATGGGGGTTGGATATAACATAGGTTGAGTGGTGGAGTTGAAGGATGGAGGAGATGGTGATGTGGCGCTGAGGTGGCAGTGGGGGATGGGTATAACATACAGGATAAGAGTCACTTAATTAACTAATTTGGTTGGTAAGTATGTGCCAGTCTTGAAGAAGGTACAAAACATGTTATAAACCGTCAAGAATTACATATTTGTAACTTTGGAATGAGCAAGCAATAAAAACTTCTTAGAAAGCTTGTAGTAATATCCAATAAAAGAGATAAAATCTGCTAATTGTTGTGTTAGTAAAAGGGCAATTCATCTGGATACCAAAAGCATTATGTAACTGCGGTAGATAAGAAATTACTTGTCTTAAATAGTACTTATATCATGTTTAATTATATGTTTTGTTGTTAAAAATTCAAATTTGATTTTTTCTTGCTTTGTTTTTATAAATCACTAGTACATTGTATATAAAAATTAGTTTATATATAGTAAGTAAAGTATGTTTAAGTTTTAACCTTGTTTTAATATGTTTTTAGTGAAATATAAAATTTCATAGTATCTCGTTAAGCCTTAAACCTTTGTTTATAAATCTTTGTTCACTATACATAAAGTTCTCAAATATATATTAGTGAACTGAATATTAAATCAATTTTATAGAGTTACTATTTACCAACAAATGATTCTCATGAAGTATGAAGAGCTTGATAGACAAGATCCGTTCGCATTCATCTTTTCTTTGTCATCATAACCGCACTCTATTATTTCATTTATTGATGATAATCATATTTATAAATCTGTCATGGTTATTCAATAACAATTAGATGTTATTTATATTTTTATTAACAATAGATGTTATTTATATTTACATTTACATATAGGTGTATAAATATAGATTTAGATAACCCTTTAGAATTACACGTCTAAAATTTATCTAATAGAGATAAATTTTGGATTGTCCCATTTTGGGACTGCTTTTTGAATATTATATATAATTCTAATTTGTAACATTTGTATACAGTGTGAGTTGTACAGTTTGCAGTTTTGTTGGTTTTATCACGTCTTAAGCTCATCCAGATACGCGTCACTATCCTCCCTCGTATGAAAACCCTACACCATCATCTTTTCCACAAACAGAGACCTGGATAAAGAGAGAGATATGGAGAAAGAGAGTTGCAGCTATAGTTTCACCTACCAGCTGGGCGATGGTGGTGTTATCACGGGGCAGCGGCATTCGCGAGTTGAAGTGGGTTTACGGTGAGGATTTTGCGGCTCATCTCGAGGTATATCAAGAACCCTAACTTTATTTAAGGGTTTCTTAGATGCATATATTGTTTGTAGGTTTATGCTTCTCTTATAACACCAGTGAGTTCCTTTTTAAGTGATCTAGGTTTTGTGCAAAACGTTATTTCTTTAGGAAGATACGCTTGTCAAGTGATTTATTAATGTTTTCTTGATTATTCATAAACTCTTCCGTTAATTTTCTTTGTAAAAATGCTTCCTTTATATTGTTAATTTAAAACATTGTTGGTATTATCTTTGTTCGTTTGTTTTAATTTCATATATAAGGGTTGTTATTGGGGAACATAGTTGTCTGCTGAATTGCTGATGATGTTATTCATGCCTACCAATATGAACAATATACGTATGGTTGTAAATTAACAACTGTTCAAAACCCCTTGGAAAACTAGCAGTACACTTCATAACCCCCCCCCCCCTCTAGCAGGAAATGCTGTTGATACATATTATGTGGACGCGACTTAGTTCGGTTCAACTCGGTTCGGTTCGACCCGGTTAGTTTCGGCTCAAGCCAGACGTCACGACATTCCTCCGTCGTGCGTCCCAGAGTTCGTCACGCGAAGCACGGAGAGCCGAGGATGTTTCCCGCTGCCACATCATCATGACATCATCATGATGATGTCATGATGATGTCACTATGTTGACTAAACTTCAAAGATATGAAACAAAGTGAATTCTGGACGTGAATGCTCTACATGTTGGGCCTAATCTTTGGGCTTTGACCAAAGCCAATCACACAAGCCAACATTGGGCCGTCCCGAACCTCCAATCTCACAAGACTTATATTTATACCGAAATCACTTGTGATTTCGGTGGGTGTGTAAAGAGCGAACAAGGATTCGGTGGGTATCGAAGGATAAGCTCGAAAGATATCACACGAAGGATACTGATGGACTTCGAAGGATATGCCATCCTTCGAAGTGTTTGTGGATCCTTCGATGGCTTCATGATCGACAGATCATCTTTCGGGCAGTCCACATGATCCTTCGACCATACAACCTGTGCTGGGCATATATATACCCATGCAGTGTGTGTTCAATAGAGACTTTTGAGGAGATGAACACTAGACAAGTGTGAGAGCATACTGTAAACACAGAGAGCACACGAGAGGTTGAGAGAGTTTACATATTACGTTTGTAAACATTGTTCTGTAACTGATTCCGCGTTTAATACAAGATGTGTTAATCGTTGATACCGCGTGTGTTATCTTTACTTGTTTTCGTCTCTTTCTCGGTTTGCCATTTCCGGTTGGATTCCGCACAACCGGGTTGGTTTGTACACAAGGATTAGGCGACTAGATCCTCCCCTAGCCGGACCTACAAGTGGTATCAGAGCCTTGGCTCTTCTCCTTGTTAAAACCGAGCGTTTTCGGGTTGTTTTTCGGGTTTTAGAAGCTTGTATTTTCTGGAAATTTTCTGTTTAAAACTTCGAAAATCTGCATGTTTTGCTGGAAGTTATTATAAAATCCTTGTTGTTTATCATTTTCACATGTTAAAAGTGGGTTTTGAGTGAAGCTTCAAGCAAAAACTCGTGTTCGGCAGTTTACGGTTCACCGGAAAACTCATTAGTTTACCGGAAACTCATATTTTCTGGGTTGTGTTCTTCATATCTTCATAACATCTTCATAGTGTTCTTGGTGTTTCAACTTTTTGATCCAATTGAAATTAACTGTTAAGTTGTTTGTGAATTAAAAATTGTGAAATTCGATCTGCATATTGTTGAAACCAAAGTGTTTGTAAATTTAATATGATAATTGTTAAGTGAAGTGTGGTGAACATGTTTGATTATTAGTTTATGAGATAAGTGGACCTCGAAGAAACAAAAGTCTCAGCATGCGTTTGTTGAAATTGCCATCACAATATTTAATTTGAAGATAGTGGACTTGTATGAATATTATCTTATATATTAAAGGGAGTTTTCAAAAACCAAAAGATCAGTGAGTGGCGTGCACTGTTTGAAGAATATTTGTGTCACCAAGATAGTGTTTCTATTGTTTAATAACTGATATATTTAAACAATACAAACCCATTTAGACGATATAACACTTACAGGCCAAATGAAGTTTTGTTTTTAAGAACCGACGAATCAGGGCTTATACTTTTGAGCGACGAAACTGGTTATTTTGTTTCGTCAAACACACCTCGGCGAAACAGTTTTTGTTTAGTCCACGCTTTGTTTCGTCATTATTCATTACATTTCTGTTTCGTCGGACAATTACCAAATCAGTTTCGCCAAGCCCATTTTCACAAATCTGTTTCATCGATAAAACAAGCATTGGGCCTGTTTCGTCAATTATCAAGCCCAAAACTTAAAACTGTTTCGCCAAAAGACTTTCCGGTTTCGTCAAACAAGTTTATAAATTCTGTTTCGTAAAAATAACAAAGTCTGTTTCGTGGAAACATTTTGTTTCGTTGAAACACTTGTCTATTTTTAAACAGAAGGTCTCAATTTGTGATTTAACCGTTTGACTCAAGTGTGATTTTCAGGTATTATTTTTCTTGATCAAAAAATGAATTCGATGTGGGGTGTTCCGGTAAATGCAGAGATGTATTTTGGTACTCCGGCTCCGGATTCGGGTTCGCAAGCTAATGCTACATCTACCGGTCAATGGGCATTCGTATCAAATCAAGCTCCAAGTGTTCAAAGCATTTTGCTAAGCGAAAGTGAAACGGGAAGTTTGAATAGGCCTCCAAAGTTGATGCATTTAAGTGAATATCCGGGATGGTTTGGTAGATTTCATACATACGTCCTTGGTCAAAATACAGAATTGTGGTTGCGTTTCATCACAGATTTTGATCAAACAATAGAGGTTGCCGCTTCATCTGCTGCTACGTTTGCCGATCTTACAGAAGATCAGAAGAAGGTCTATGATCTGGAAAAGAAGGCATATGCCATTCTGACTCAGGCATTAAGCAAAGATATTTATCATCAATTTGTCAGTCACAAGACAACGAAGAGGTTGTGGGACGCATTGAAAACAAGAGGCGTAGGAAATGAAGCGACACGTCAATTAAGAAAAGACCTGCTAAAGAAAGAGTTTGATGGTTTTACTTGCATGCAGAATGAATCTTTAGGAGATTTGACAAGTCGATATACTCATTTGCTGACTGAATTAGTAAATATTGGGGTTGTAACAACTTCAGCAGAGATAGTGAAGAAGTTTGCAGATGCACTGCCACCTCAATGGAATAATTTCTTAGAAATCCTGAAGTACAATGGCACTTTGGATACAACAAACTTCGGTGACTTTGCTCAACTCCTGGAAAACAAGAATCAGGAAGAAACTCTCAAGGCTAAAAGAGTTCCAGTTCCACAAAATCCTGAAATGTACTATGGAGTTTCTGGCACTTCTACAAAACCTTCCTCACACGCTCCAATTCAAACAGCATTTGTATCTAGCACTAGCTTGTATGGCACTCCTCCTCCAACAACAGACATATATGGAAATCCGCTTAATCCAGTTCCTCAATCAGTGCCACAACAGCAAAGCCAACAACCTATCAGAGCAACTGATATATTCGGAAATCCACTTCCTCCTCAACAGCAACAGCAAGCTTGTTATGGAAGTACATCATCTGCTGGTCAACAATCAAAGCCAAATACAGTACGGCTCGACACCTCAAGTTTTTCTAAAGTCAGTGTGGAAGTAGCAAAGGAACACATGGAGCTGCTAAACACTGTGGTGAGCGCATACTGTGGATTAGTGGAAGGTCAGATTGGTAATATTAATCTGACACAAGAAGACTATCAGCAGATTGATAAAGAGGAGATGGAAATGATGGATATTAAGTGGGCCTTTGCCAGTGCTGTTAGGCGAGCAAAGGATTTCATGGAAAGAACAGGCCGAACCAGCTTGGAAAGCAAGAAAGACACCAAGTATGGGTTTGATAAACAGGCCGTCAAGTGTTTCAATTGTGGTGAACGTGGTCATTTTAAAAGGGAATGTACAAGGCCATCTCAGCATGGGAACCAGAATCCTTTCCGAGGTCAAGGCAACAGGGCAAATCAGAACCAAGGAAGGAACAACGAGCGAACACTGGTGCCTGTCAACAACCAGAGTCAAGCAGGACCATCTAATGCCAACCAGGCGCTTGTGGTTCAGGTAGATGAAGGTTGTGATTGGTCAATCCAGTTGGGAAGTGATGCACCTGATGGAACAGCTTGTTTTGCTGAAGTGGTTAATGATCTTAAGCACACCAGTGGTGGAGAATCTTCCACCAATGGTAGTGAATCTTCTGAGGATGAAGACAGCTCCGGGTACAGTGGAAGTTCAGATGAAGAGTCATCCGCTTCAGGGAATGATCAGGAAGATGACACATCAGCTGCGTCAGTCGATGCAAATATTGATGAGCTTTTGGAGGAAGCTGCAGCAGGAATTCAAAGAAGATCAATTTTGGTGGATCAAGCTGCTTATTCTTCTTCTTCTCTCCATTCAGCCTTTATGGCGAATGTCGACAGTTCATCAAGTCAGGTATGTGTCGACGAACCCACTTCTGTTAGCTGTAATAACTGTGATAGTTTGCATGTTAGATGTGCTGAGTTGGAAGCAAACATGTCTGAGTTGCAAGGCAAACACGATGCTTTACAAGCTAGTTTGTTTGAATTGCAAGACAAACATGTTTCTGTGAATGATAGGTGGTGTGAATTGCAAAGCAAACACGAGGCTTTGCAAGAGAAATATGATGTGACATTTATTCATAATCAAAAATTGACAGTTGATATTTCAAAGTGCACTGAAGCCAATATGTTTTATGAAAACCATGAAAAGGATTATAAATCAATGATTGAAACATTGAAGAAAGATAAAAAAGAGCTGACTAAAATGGTTTCCAGAAAACAAATGGACATTAATTTGTATATCACTCGTCTTGAGGTAATGCAAAAAGAAATGGCTTGTGTTAAAACTGAAAGTGAGGCGATCCGACTCAAGTTAGACAGTTATTTGAGTTCTAGCTATGTGTTGGATCACATCATTGATGTTCAGAAAGAGAAAAAGGATGTCACATGCATAGGTTATAAGAAATGTCCACCACCAGTGAGAAACAATTTTGATGCTTTGCCTGATGAGGAATATAGGACTCACTTTGAGCCATCTGTTCCTTTGGACGTTGAGGAATTTGCAGCAGGGCTCGGATACAAGAAAGAAGTATCGTCAGATTCAGATGTGTCAGCAGATACATTTGTAACTGCTGAACAGAATCAGGATCCTCCAGTTGTGGTTGAGGATGTTGATTCTTCTGATGATGAGTCTGATGATACTGATTCGGAAAAGTCTGATGCAGTAATCAAAGAAGAGGACATACCTCTTGAGAATCATATCCTATGTGATCCTCCCACAAAACCTGCTAAGACTGTTCCAACCGAGTCCACATCAGCAAAAGAGTCGGAGAGTGTGGATTTGCTGTACACTCTTGTTGGTGATGATAAAATCTATTCAGACAAAGATTTTCCTATTAAAAATGTTAATCAATCTTTAATCAGTAAAGTCTTTGAAAATTCTACGAGTAAGTTTTTGGGAAAGACAGGACCACATGTTACAGTCACACAGTGTCCTCCTATCCCAAAGGCTGAAGTTAGAAAACAATTTGGGAACAAGAAATTACCATCAGTGAAAACCCAGCAAAATCATACCAATTTGAAAGGTAAGACACCGACTCAGAGTCAAAGGAAGCCGAATCAGAAGAAGAAGAAGGTGAACTTTGTGAAGTCGAAGGGAACGGACAAAATTGAAAAGTTTGCAAATCAATCTAACTTAGATTTTGTCCAAAAGGCAACAGTGATGAAAAGGAATGAACCAAGTAGTTCAAAACCTAGTACCTCGGGTTCACAAAGTTCATCATCGGCAAGACGACCACATGATACTTCGGGGTTTGTTGAACGAAGATCATGTTTTGAATGTGGAACAATCGGGCATATTGTTCGAAATTGCCCGTATCTTCATAAACAAAAAGGCATAGTTGATGATCCCCGTGGCCCAACTGACAGCAAGCGATCTGTTTCTGTAAAACAAGATCCTCGACTCATAAGAGAAAGGGAAAAGAAACATAAACGCCAACAGGTCAAGAAAATTGAAAAAGCAATTAAAACCGATGTGGCTCAAAAACAATCTGTTTCTGTCAAACCAAACAATTTAAAAACTTCAGACAATCATGAAGTTAAGTTTTTAAAGAATAACACTGGTATAACAAAACAGACTTGGAAACCAAAAACGGTTACTGAATCAGGGGGACCATCACAATTTCCGAATCATCAAAAGGTGGAAGTTATTGTTGTTGATAAAAATGGAAGACCCAAGACCACAATGGCTTGGGTCCCCATCTCCAACTAATCGATTGAGTTTATGTGCAGGGTGTTCCAGGAGGAACTATCAGTAGTCATTGGATTGTTGATAGTGGGGCATCCAGGCACATGACAGGCGACATGAAGCTTCTCTACGACGTCAAATCTATTAGAGGAGGTTATGTTGCTTTTGCTGGAGATAAGGGCGGATATATAACGGGTGAAGGAATGATTTCCAACGGGGTTGTTAGCTTTGACAAGATCAACTTTGTGCAACAACTTGATCACAATCTTCTTAGTGTTTCTCAAATTTGTGACAAGCAGTTCTCAGTACACTTTGATGCTAATGGATGTTATGTGCTGAAACCCGGCTTCAAAATTCCAAAAGAATGGATTCTCTTGTCGGCTCCAAGGATAAATGATCTGTATGTCGTTGATATGAGCCAAGCTATCACAACGTCTGCACAAGCAACTTGTTTCGTTTCCAAAGCCACAGAAAAAGACACAATCTCTTGGCACAGACGAATGGGTCACATTCACTTACGCAAAATGAATTATTTGGTGTCAAATGAATTGGTGAATGGTGTTCCTCTTAAAAATTTCCATCTTCAAGACGTCTGTGTTTCGTGCCAGAAAGGAAAACAAACGAAGAAGCGACACCCTACAAAGAAAGTCAACACGGTGGCTGTTCCTCTTGAACGTTTGCACATGGATTTGTTCGGTCCTGTCAAGCACAAAAGCATTAGGAATGATCAATATTGCCTCGTGGTTACTAATGATTATTCAAGATTTTCTTGGGTGGCGTTCATGGCACACAAGAGTGAAACCTTCGGTATTATCAAAAACTTGATCATTCAGATTGAGAATCTCTATAACTTGAAGGTTAGGCGGATACGTAGCGACAATGGTACTGAATTCAAAAATCATGCCATGGCGGAGTTTTGCACTTCAAAAGGTATTCTTCACGAATTTAGTGCAGCTTATACTCCTCAACAGAATGGCGTCGCTGAACGTAAGAACCGCACATTGATCGAGACTGCTAGGACTATGTTGGTAGAGTCGCAGCTGCCCATTCCATTCTGGACTGAAGCTGTGTCTTCTGCATGCTATACGTTGAACCGAGTCCTTACAGTCAAAAGGCACAACAAGACCTGCTTTGAGCTTATCAACAAACGGAAACCAGACTTGTCTTATCTTGAACCGTTTGGAGCTCCTTGCACAATTATCGACCCTAATGGAAAGTTTGGGGCAAGAGCAATTGAGGGATACTTTCTTGGGTATTCCACCCCTAACTTAAGAGTCTGGAATCTAGAGACTAAAAGGGTCGAGGAATGGTCTGAAGTCAGAGTACAAAGGCACACTTTACCAGTTAGAAATCCTGGTCAGCCATGGATGTTTGAGTACGATGACTTTTTCAATTCGATCAATGTTGAAGCCGTTGAAGAAAGTGCTGCGGCAAGGATGTTTTTCGAGAGCGACAATGCAACAGATTCACCGTTGGTTCGTCCCATTATAGTCAATCAAGAACCATCTTCAGTGAACAATAATGCTCTCGACAATGAGGATTTTCATGATGCTTCCGAATTGAACGAATCTTCAGAGGATGATGAATTTCTAGATGCAGATCAAGAAGCTCCAACAGCAGTTCATGGTATTTCAGAGAGTACTCCTCCAGTGGATGTCCCTCGAACAGCTGAAACTTCTACATCATCCTCTTCGTCAATTCCGGGCCTTGAATTGATTGTTGATCTCAATCTCAACAATCTGGGTACAAATATTCCAGTTCAAGATAATCCAGAAACAAGGATTCATAATACCCATCCTCAACAAAACATCATCGGAAATGTACAAAGTGGCGTTCAAACAAGAAACATGTTGCGAAACAACAACAATGCAGGCTTGTATGCAACTATCCGAGAATCTGGTCAACAAAATGATTGGTCTTTCGCGTGTTATGTCTCACAGGAAGAGCCAAGAACTTGGAAAGATGCATTGAAAGATAGCTCATGGGTTGAAGCGATGCAGGAAGAACTGCAACAATTCCAGAAGCTTGGTGTCTGGAAACTCGTAGAGAAACCTGCTGGATACAAGAAGATTGGTACCCGTTGGGTGTTTAAATGCAAAAAGGATGACCGTGGGATCGTTATCCGGAACAAAGCAAGGCTAGTCGTTCAAGGTTTTCGTCAGATTGAAGGAATCGACTACAACGAAGTCTATGCACCTGTTGCACGTCTAGAAGCAATTCGGATTTTTCTGGCTTATGCCTCATTCAAAGGTTTCAAGGTATACCAGATGGACGTGAAGAGTGCTTTCTTACATGGTGTGGTAGAAGAAGAGGTGTACGTCGAGCAGCCTCCAGGTTTTGAAGATCCTATCCATCCCGATCGGGTTTGGTTGCTCAACAAAGCTCTATATGGTCTACATCAAGCACCGCGAGCTTGGTACGCAACCTTATCTAATTATCTGCTGGAGAACGGTTTTCGCAGAGGTCTTATCGACTGCACTCTTTTCATCAAAGAACAAGATGGAGATCTTCTACTGGTACAGGTATACGTTGATGATATTATATTTGGTTCTACTAACGATGTTTTGTGTAGGGATTTCGAGCGTGTAATGCAGGATAAATTCGAGATGAGTGCTATGGGGGAAATGACTTTCTTTTTGGGCCTACAAGTACAACAAACAGAGTCTGGGATATTCATCCATCAGACTAAATATGTTGGTGAAATCTTGAGCCGGTTCCAGATGTCTGATGCAACGCCCATCGGTACCCCATTGCCACAAAATCACGGAATTACTCCAGACTTGAAGGGTCAAGATGTTAGCCCCTCATACTACCGCGCGATGATTGGATCTCTTATGTACCTCACAGCATCAAGACCAGATATAATGTACCCAACGTGCCTGCTTGCCAGATATCAAGTGAACCCGAAGGCCTCACATCTTGCAGCTGTAAAAAGGATTTTTCGTTATTTGAAGGGTTACCCTGACACCGGTCTATGGTACCCTAGGGATAATAACTTTGACTTGATCGCATTCAGTGATTCTGATTTTGGCGGATGCAAAATCGACGGCAAATCCACAACGGCTGGATGTCAGTTTTTAGGAAATCGCCTAGTCACATGGCAGTGTAAGAAGCAGACGTGCGTCGCTACATCAACATGCGAAGCTGAATACATTGCTGCCTCAAGTTGTTGCTCCCAAGTCCTATGGATCCAACAACAAATGCGTGATTACGGTTTTGAATTCCTAAGTACTCCTATTTACGTTGATAATTCTGCTGCATTGCAGATCACTAAAAATCCTGTGCAGCATTCAAAGACTAAGCACATCGACATTAAGTATCACTTCATACGTGATTGCTTTGAGAAAAGGCTAATTGATGTTGCTTATGTCCACACCGATGACCAACGTGCCGACCTTTTTACCAAAGCTTTTGACAAATCAAGATTTGACTATTTATTACTGGTAAACGGCATTAAGGTCAAGCAAGAGTAAAACCAACATCGGAAAATCATTTTTGTAAATACCTTTGTGTTTTAAATTTGTCTTAGTTTATTGATTTTAGGGGGAGTAAATCCAAATTTGAAAATCCAAAAACATCGAAAAATTTCAAAAACACAAAAACAATAGAAAAACAAAAATGAGTTTCCTGGCGAGCAAAAGAGAAAATGATAGTACATCAGTGGTCTGTCTAAACCTCTTTAAACCTTAAATGAAAAACGATAAGCAGCTCTATATAAGATGTATCGGTAGGCTCACAATCATTTTAAAGTGTGCAGGGTGATATAAACTTAAATCGACTGAAGACCAGGTGGGAACCATTCATTGGCATATGGTCTTAGTACCGAAATTTCGTTTGAGAGATTGCCGAGGTTCTGAGATATTCGGTCTTTATGCTGCTTATCATCTGGGTATCATGGTTGTATCTTTTACCGAAAAATAACGGGGACGCAAGTCTAGATCTTCCATGATACTATACATACGTGTACATATTGCATTCGACCTCAATAAGTGATCAACAATCACATGTCCAAACAAAATAAGTGATAAAATATCACAAATTCTTTCCGGGTGTCAAGTTCGTCTCTCTGCTGTACGAAAGTACTGACCTGTTCACGGACTTGCTCCTGTGCCCTCATGCATCGAAAATCAAGTTCCTCATCAATAAGTGATTATATCACACAGGGCTTGTTTTCAAATCAAAATAAGTGAGAATCTCACATCATATACGGTCAAACAGATGATAATCGGTATACTCACCGGTAAGATGAACCCTCGTGCATACCTTGATACGGGAATGTGTCGTGATGTGGATGAACACCGGTCGGTAAGTATAAATCATACCTTAACGTATCCCCTCGCCATGATTACATCTGATAAGTTGAGCTTAAGTGGACAACAATACCGATAATTGTTATAGGATGCTTATCTTAATGTTAACTAATTGAACAACAAGAGCGTTTTGGCATGACCGTAAACTGATATGATTCTCTTACCCTCGAAACTCACAAAAAGAATGTCTGTATATATTTATTTACTGCTTTCAGTCTTTAAATTTGAAATATTCAAAAATTCCAAAAAGATTTTATGTGTGTTTTAATATAAACTTTATAAAAGCCAAAAAGATTTTATTTCTACTTTATTTTCGATCGTACGATGTTGGAGCTCGAGTCTTCGTTACCTAAAACCTGAACGAAAACCAAAAATGACTAAATCTTCATAAACGGTCGAAATTTGCAAGTTTTGAAAGTTAAAACCTAAAATTGATAAATTTATTAAACTTTCAAACTGTCGGACGGTGTTTGATTGAACAATGGTCACATGTATGTCGTTTGCTTATGATATTCCAAGCAGTTGTTCTCATTACGCGTTTAGATTTCTTGCATGTGCAGATTCTAAAGGCAAGGAGAACATGGTCGATGACAAGCTTCGGAATGAAGACACGACGTGAAGGCACTCAAGAGATAAAGATGATCGAGTTGCCGCTGACCATCATCAACACCACAAGGATCTCAAGTACTAAAGATCAAATATTTCACGAGCATAACTCAAGGGGGAGCTTATGTTAAGGGGGAGTTTGTCAACACACTTCCTACATGAAACAGGGAGTTTGTTGGTACACTTTCTACTCTCAATACGTGAAGACGTTGAAGATCCTCCGACTTTGAAGATATGGAAGTTGAACCTCACGAGTAGCGTCCAAGGGGGAGTTTGTTGATACATATTATGTGGACGCGACTTAGTTCGGTTCAACTCGGTTCGGTTCGACCCGGTTAGTTTCGGCTCAAGCCAGACGTCACGACATTCCTCCGTCGTGCGTCCCAGAGTTCGTCACGCGAAGCACGGAGAGCCGAGGATGTTTCCCGCTGCCACATCATCATGACATCATCATGATGATGTCATGATGATGTCACTATGTTGACTAAACTTCAAAGATATGAAACAAAGTGAATTCTGGACGTGAATGCTCTACATGTTGGGCCTAATCTTTGGGCTTTGACCAAAGCCAATCACACAAGCCAACATTGGGCCGTCCCGAACCTCCAATCTCACAAGACTTATATTTATACCGAAATCACTTGTGATTTCGGTGGGTGTGTAAAGAGCGAACAAGGATTCGGTGGGTATCGAAGGATAAGCTCGAAAGATATCACATGAAGGATACTGATGGACTTCGAAGGATATGCCATCCTTCGAAGTGTTTGTGGATCCTTCGATGGCTTCATGATCGACAGATCATCTTTCGGGCAGTCCACATGATCCTTCGACCATACAACCTGTGCTGGGCATATATATACCCATGCAGTGTGTGTTCAATAGAGACTTTTGAGGAGATGAACACTAGACAAGTGTGAGAGCATACTGTAAACACATAGAGCACACGAGAGGTTGAGAGAGTTTACATATTACGTTTGTAAACATTGTTCTGTAACTGATTCCGCGTTTAATACAAGATGTGTTAATCGTTGATACCGCGTGTGTTATCTTTACTTGTTTTCGTCTCTTTCTCGGTTTGCCATTTCCGGTTGGATTCCGCACAACCGGGTTGGTTTGTACACAAGGATTAGGCGACTAGATCCTCCCCTAGCCGGACCTACAAATGCCCACCAATGTTTGAGGAAATGTTTCAATGAATTTGCGCATTATTTTTTCAGAAACCTGTGATTTTGGTTGTTAATAACCGAATGAAGCATGCTTATTACATTAGTTGATATCAAATTTATATTAACATGGTCTTTTAAGTGTTTGTGATATTCTTAAATGATATGAGATAGGTAAATCGACTTACTTCTAAGTAGCTGTTTCTTATGTTATTATTGTTTGGATTTGAGAGTATTTACATATCCCTTTGTTCAGTTTATGGCAGGATATTCGAGTTTGGATGATTCTTTTACGCGATGAATTTTGTTGAATCAATCAACCTTAATCAATCGAAACTGGTGGTGTGGACTGATCTGGAAGTGCTTGAAACTAATTATAGGTTATAATGATTTGTCATTTTGCCTTCATTTCAATAATTAGCAAGTATAGCAACTTTTCTATAGCGTATGTAGTTTATTTATACAATTTAACGTAGTTTGTTATGTATTCACAAATGATTGTAATTTGACGGGTTTATTTCTGAATTGGATGTCTACGGGTTTATTTTAGATTTAAATATGTATTGTTTTGGTTTGATTTGAAAATGTTCCATTGGTGTATGTGTATAAGCTTGTGTATTTCCTGGAAAACCTTTTATATGTTTTTTTCCCAGCAAATGTATTTATGCAAAACCTTTACTTTTCCAGCAGTTTATAAGACGGTGTTCACTAAGTTTAAGCCGGTGTTCAAACTCTGAACACCGTCTAATAAGACATGAAGTTTAAGTCGGTGTTCAAACTCTGAACACCGTCTAATAAAACATGGATTTTAAGCCGGTGTTCAAACTCTGAACACCGTCTAATAAGACATGAATTTTAAGCCGGTGTTCAAATTGAACACCGTCTAAAAAGACATGATTTTAAACCAGTGTGGTTTAAGACGGTGTTGAAAACACCGTCTTAAAACCCATATCGCCCCGTCTTATGCTCTATTTTGTAGTAGTGTGCAAAGCATGCAGTAGGGTGCCAACACAAAGTTGGCGAGGTCACGAGTTCACAGTTTTCCAGTTTTATTTCCAAAAACTTTTGTTGTTTAATTACTCATTTATATCATGCCATGGGGAGCTACCCTATATGTAAGCTACTAAACTGTGCAGTACCGAAACTAGCGCACTTGTTGTATCGTTGTGCCCCGTTTGTCAATGTCTATCATCATCGACGGTTGCCAAGGCCTATTAGCTCACGCCCGATCCCCCCGGTCACGGTGTGAGGTTAGTGAAACCTAGATAGTGCTACTAACTAATATCCCATTCGCCAGGCCAGGCGATTAATCGGTATAGTAAGTAGGGACTTCCGTGATAGATTTCGTTTAGTACACTTGTTGCATCTAATATAAATAGTACTTATTTTGAACGTCCCACGCAAGGGGAAAAATGTTACCCGTATCCCACACAAGGAGATAGTAATACTCGTATCCCACACGAGGAGATAGTAAGCAATCCCAAACTAGGGAGAGTGTTGTTTGTACCGTTCAGCGTATTCCAAACCAGGAATAGTAAGCAATCCCAAACCAGGGAAAGTGTTTTTTGTTCCGTTTCCCAACCACCGGGAACGCATGCTTTAAGTAAAAGTTGTGAACTCACCATTGCTTTGCACAACAGATAATTTACTTGTTTTAAAGTTTGGTCAACCACGCCCTATCATGGTTACCAAGTCTAATCAGGTTTGTATTCAAGTAGCATCACGTATACAAGTATTTAACACGTAGCACATAAGGATCACGTATTACATAATAATCATACGGGCCATGTATAATAACACAAATCAGAACCTGTGAACAGTAACATAAGTGTCCTAATGTAAACAGTTGGAGTGTGCGGCCCACCAGGGAACAACCCACATAGAGTGTGCGGCTTGTTCATGGTGTGCGGTCATGCAGTATTGTGTTATACGTTATGCATTAGTCGGTTGTACAACCGGAATGTGCGGTCAGATCAGTGTGCGGTTGTGCAGCACTTGCTTGTACCTTGTGCACCTGTGACCTGTCACTCGTACACTTAACAGTGTGCGGCTTCTAGGTGTGCGACCCGCTGTGTTGTGTTGTATAATGTGCAGTCTTTGTTGTTCATTTAGCATGTGTACGGTATCTTATTCAAACCACTATTCATTCAGATTTTTACGATAAAAAAAAACAGTAAAATCAACAATTCCTACATCATTCCTAATATGGTATTTACCATTTATGCTCATACATAACCAAATCCATGCATATAAAAAACAGACAAATTATCTCATCATAAATCTACATTTTCACATCCTTGTTGTTTATTCTCTCTCATCATACCAAGATCATCTCACATATTCTACGTTCTACATCATTTAATAAATTCAATTTATGCATTCCGTATCATCATCAAGAACACCAATATTATCATTCGAAACTATATTTTAGAAATATTCGAAATCCCTATTTTAAGCAAGGCGAATCAATCAAGGTAACATTTCTTAAACACCGAGATTCCATATAAATAAATCCTTGTAAATCCAAATTAAACTCATAAGATTAAGTAGTGTCGAACACCCTAATATTATTATTCTCCACATTAAACACGCATCATTTGCCAAAACTATTCAATGACTGATATATAACAAATTTATCACTGCTAAATTTTAAATTCCCAATTTTATCACTCAAACACCTTGACACATTTAGAACCCCAATTCACATAAGTAAATCGAACCACTATGCAGCCTTAATATAACAACCCTCAAGAAACACCCCTAAACGCTCCTAAATATATCCTAGAACCCTTAACTTGACCCTAAACGTTCCTAAACGTACCCCGTACGCGAGAAACGGACCCGGAATAACCCTATACTTAGCAAAATCAACAAAAAAAAAGTCTAGCAGTCGGTCGCGGCCCGCGACGGCCGAAGCCGTCTTGGACGCGGGGCGCGACGGCCCTTACTTGGGCGGCACACAATAGGCCACGTGTCTGCTGACTCACCAAGGCTAGGTGCTGATTCAGCATAGCTACTGCCGCCTCTTAGGCCCTCGCGGCCCGTGACGGGCAGGCCTATAGGCGTCGCGGTGCGTGATTGAGAGGCTGTCAGGCCTATATAAGGAGGCCGATGCCTCATTTCTTCGTCGTTCATTTCTTGATTCTCTCTTAAATATTCTATAGGCTAAAACTATAGCCTAATACCCCTTAATAAGTGAAGCCCTGCCTCGTTGTAAGTATTATAACCCTATTCGTTATCATGCTCGGTTGATCTAGAATTTTCGTAATGCATGTCAAGGCTCTACCTGACTCAATCGTTGGAATTTTTATCCCGTGTTACACCCGATTGATCTAGGACTCCATAATGCATGTCAAGGCTTTGCCTGACTCAGTCATTTAAGTTCTGTCTCGAGTTGTACGGTTAATGTGATTTGGGTTATTTTACTAACACGTATGCATTATATAGATTCATAGAAACTTTAGGAAGTAATCCAGAAATAATAACCAATAAAAGCAACAGGAAGCTATAATATTACTAAGAAGCCTGTAGAAATACCTAAAACTACAAATGTGAGTTCATTCTTTTTTTTTTCACCGTTTGTGAGTTCATCTTACTTTTTGTCACCTGTTGTGATACCATTATTTCAAATGTTTTACAAAACGTTAAACGCTTTAAAGTATAATTAGCAGTGATTGAGTCTTGTAATTCATCAATTACTGCCGGTATGTTGAGGTTTTGTATACAAAATGTGAAAGCCGTTACCATTGGACAATGAGATAGCCAATGAGTAATATTAACCAACAGTCTGGATTGACAGTACTGAATGAGTAATTGTGTAGATATAAACATTGTGATCGCTCTCAATACTATAAAGTCATAAAACTGTTTTGATTAAACTAGGATGCACTCACCGGTATTTTTTGCTGATAAAATGTTTTAAAACACGTGTTTCAGGTAACAAAATGTTTAACAAAATGTGAAAGCCAATAGAAGCCAGCTGGAGAGCACTGAAGGCTTAGAAAAGTGGCTATAAAAGTTATCTAAATATAAAGAAGACTTGTTTTCAATAATCAGGGTTTATCCCTATAAACATATTACAAATGAAAACTCGGGTTTTATCCCATTTATCTATTTAAACATCTTGATGTTTAACTCTGATAAAAATATTTCGTAACTTCGGTCCTGATGAAACTTTCCGCTAATAAACACCGATACCATCTGACTGGTTCGCAGCTCCCGCTCCAAGGGTGGGATTAGGGGTTGCGATAGAAGGTGGTATCAGAGCCATGCCACTGGTTTAAGCCCTTTAGGTGTTCTTCTAATACCTAAACCTTAACCATCTATGTTAGGAAGTTAATACCTTATGTGTTATCCTGTGAACATAAAATCTTAATATGTTTAGTAAGATTTTTATGTCATTCAACAAATTGTGAATCCCCAATATGTGTTACCCATGTCTGTATCTTATAGTTATGATATGCTTAATATTACTTATATATAATTAAGACATTAATAATATAATGTCTTATTAAATTTTATGATATATTATGTATATATATATATCATATATTTGTATGAAAATAATTCAATGTGAATTTTACAACATTACGATATTTAATATTAATATCTTAATATTAATATAAGATAACACAATTTAGGCATGATACTTCAAAAAATGTCCTCATATAAATTTTAAGATAATATGTATTATACTTAAATGATTTTATGTCATTTAAATTCTCAGTATATGTAACCACTATTTGTATCTTATAGTATGTTATGCTATAAATATATAAAGGGGATATATTCATAATATATGAAATTTTGTAATATATTTATATATATATCATACCTATATATTTATGAGAATATAATTCAATATAAATTTTATAGTATTATAATAATATTATGATATTAATATTTTATCTTAATCAAAGATATAAGATAACTCCATTTAGGTATAATATCTTTGGAATATCATGATATAAAATATTATTTGATGCAAGTAGTATATTTTATAAATTATAACAAAACCTAGAATTTTACTCGATTTAAATATATGTTTTTCAAAATTTTAACGAAAACGGTTATATTAATTTTGCTAAAATATAGTATCTTAGCCTACTTAAAACATGTTTATTGTTTAAGTACAATATTAAACCAGGATTTTATATAATAACCCTCTGAAAATATTATTCCATATGATTATGCTATATTATATCCATATAAGCACATGCACATATACCATGGAAAATATATTTTATATTTTATAAACCTATATATATGAAATAGAAATATGTACAACAAATTGGTACTGTATAACTAGATAATTTTAATACGTAACCCCTATATATCAACAGGAAATAGCTTAAATATTTTTATCTAATAGTTCAACTTATTCCTTAAATTATATGTAAATCATATGTATATATATTTTATACTTTTATATATAACGTGTATTAATAAAATAAATGATATTTCATCCATAAAGTAAAAATGTGTACAAAAACATTTAGTACGGTATAACTATATGGTTTAAAATCTATGTACATAACATATATATATATATATATAGTGGAGGGTTCAAATGAGAAGAATTTTTTTTGTAAGAATAAAAAAGAATAAACTTCAACCAATAATAATGCTTCATTTTACTTCATTTAATTTTTTTATTTAATATGGGTGTAAGGGTATATTGGTAAAATTAGATAGATCATTAATTCTTAGTCTTCCTTTTTAATAGCTCACTAAATTAAATTTGTAACTTATTTAAAAATATATATATATTTTCAAAGAAGAAAAAAATTAATTTAAAGTGTAGGATAAATTATGAGGTGTGTAGGATGAATTACGAGTTGTGTAGGATAAATTTCAGTATGTGTAGGATAAATTTCAAAAACGTGTATATATTAAGGATAAATTTCAAAAGGAAACAATTTTTATCATTTAATAGTTTAACTCATTTCTTAAACCATATTTGAGTTATATGTATATATATTCTGATATAGGAATAATACTTCATTACTTAATACATTAAGGATAAAATCTAGAAACGCCAAACTTTGTATTATCTATTATGATTCTTTAATAAATAAATATGATAAACTAAGAATCAAGTCATAATATTTTACATACAAAATAATTCAACCTTTCAGTTAAAAATAAAACTGTTCTAAAAGAATCCATAAAATTTATATTTTGAGTAAATTTATTTCTTTTGATGATTTACCTTTTTTATTCCAAAATATTATGTTCAATAAATTTAATAGAAGTTTATTTTGTTAGTATAAAGGAATAAACAAAGTTATGAGAATAAACAGGATAATTAATACAAATTAGTTATATAATTGGATTCTTATATTTTGATATTATATGTATATATTACAGGAAATTTTAATACGTATGTATATAGAAGACCCAAATTTCTTGGTAGTATATACAACATAATCAAATATCTTCTGTAGAAAAACAAACATTTATATAACAGAAGAAATAAACATACATGTTTACCCAGAATCTCTCCAAATGATTTTTCAAACCATTAACTTTATTTAACCTAAAAGAAACTCTAAGGACACCCGTATTAGCACCAAGGGAAAGAGGGTAGAACCAATGACGGGGAATCTCAGGATCTTATATAAACTTGTATTTCTAGTCACAACCACAGTTTCCACTAAACATCCCGAATGCTTACCCAACCATGAGCCCTTAGAATATAAGCTAAATTGGGAAAATATAAGCCATTATTAGTGAAACACCGAGTCCGTAATCTAGAATAAAAGCTCGTCTGCAACTACAATGAAAGGAAACTGCACATAATATATATACTTTCCTTATATTTGATAAAATATATGGCGAAAGAAAATGTTAAAATATATATATATATATATATATAATACCGATAGGTATGATTATAATTGTGCTAATATAATATGAGCAACAAGACATGTCTAAATGATTGTTTAGTTCTGTGATATTAATATCTGAAAATGTTTGTAATTTAGATGTCAAAGGAAATAGCATGTACTCAAGAAATTCATGTTAGTAATGGAAACCCTTTGGATAAAAGTACTATAGAAAATATAATAGCTCAAGGAATATCGAATGTTATACATTCGATCTTTGAAGTTATTAAAATTTCTATACCTATAGACGAGAATCCTACTAAACAGTGTAAGCATACCCGTCACTCCAAACCTAGCCCTGATTCCAATGGAGGTTATGATATTCGTATCAAAACTCCATCCTCCAAACGAAAGAAAACCACAACCTATAGTTACTCTTATAAGGAATTCCACTCTAACAAATCCCATCAGAATAAAGGAAGTGAATCGCCGATCGCACAACCTACCTGCAGCACCTATAACAAAAAGCATTCCGGAAGACGCCATTCTAGGAAGACACACCACTGTAACTTCTGCAAGAAGACTGGACATTCCAAGGAAGAATGTAGAAGGAAAACTAACATCTGCTTCAACTACGGAGAACCAAGTCACATCCGTCCCTACTGCCCGAAACTATCTAAGACACCCGGCAACCAGGCTAGAAACCCAGATGAAGCTAAAGGGAACCCATAAATATCTACGACACAGGAAGTAGTAGCAAATTCTAACATAAACACCTGTACGTTTTGCCCGTACTAAAGTATCAGTTGACTTTTGATTCCAACCAAAGTTTTATAATAAAAAGTCCTTATTTTCTCTCATAAACCCAATACTCATTTGTCACATCTCTTGACAAATTCCTATATCACACATATATTTCTTGTTAAGCATGTGATTCCACTTCAAAAGATCTTTTGTTCTAAAATACGGATCTTATTCCGTTATACTTATTTTGACAATCCCTATGATTGTAAAAACATTGACTTTCGATATCAAGTCAACAGATTTCTTGGAAAACTCCTTTTCTTTTCAAGAATTCTTACCAGATTTCCATCGTAACCCTTTTCTTGCCAATTACATATATCCATTCTTGGAATATATCCACACCAAGCTCAAATTGTTTGAAGTTGTTCACAATATACATTCAATTCAAACTCGCATATGATGAATTGAGATCATCATATTCGAGGTAATCTCCATTATTTGAATCATAGTAGACATGTTCAAAGTCTACAACTCCAATAAATCATTTGTTAAATCATGACACCTTGCGGTGGCATTTTCTTTGAAACTTGAACTCATTTCATTTCCACACCTGAGGTACAAATGTATCTATCATCTGCTAATTCATTATCCTAAACCAGTCTTAATACAATTATGTGTTAAGATAAAGGTACCTAAATTCCTATTCCTATGTACCTCCCACATTCCCTTCATCTTTGATCAATCCAACGATATTCAATTATTCCTTCATTTGAACATCCTATCATTTGAATATCCAGATTCACTTCATTAAATCTTTTAGTTAATTTCGAGAACGATGAAATTGTTCGGTCACCGTACTCATTGAATTATTACAAACACCTTGTGGTGTCTGTATAAATTTGTAACCTGTGCTAATAGTAAACCTTAATCATATCAATTCATACGTCTTTCATTCGACTCATCACCCAAGTAGTCTTGATACAATTATGTATTAAGACAATGATACACTAAATTCTATTGTATTTTCAGTGTATCTCTGCCATCCAAATAAATGTCACTGATTTCTGGTGTGTTAGTTGACAAATCATTTTTCATATTTCTATTTTTTTGTTGATTCGGAGTTCTTCTCAATTGATGATCAAAGTAAGTTCTCTTCCGAAATTGAATCCTATTATTTCTAAAAAGGCATTTACATTCAATTCTTATGTCTCGGTTTAATTGGGAAAACTCAGTCACCTTGATGATTGTATCATTCCATCACGTTCAGTTATCATCAATTCCTTAAACTAATTAAGACATTTAAGTTTCTCGTTTACTTCTATGTCCTTAGAGAGATATCACTAATGATTCATCTGCTACGCACTTTTTAAGATCTCATACACAAAGTCCATCATGTATTCCTGTCATTTCCTCTGACAGTTGTAGCTGATAAGCTACGGGTCCTATTCTTTTAATAAATGGTCTAACGTACCTAGAACTTAACTTCCCTCTTTTGACGAATCTAACTACTTCTTTCCATGGAAAAACTTTTAACAAAACCTTATCTCCCTCTTGAAAGGTTTTCGTCTATTATCTGCATAACTCTTTTGACGATCTCGTACTGCTTTTAGTCTTTCATTGACTTGAATTATCTTGTCTATTGTTTCTTTCACTATCTCGGGTCCAGATAGTTGCATTTCTCCAATATCCGCCCAACAGACTAAAGTTCGGCACTTTCGTCCATAAAATACTTCAAAAGACACATTGACACTGTTTTTACTAACTTAAAGACGTGACATAACTCCGAGGAGATATCATAGCCCAAATCTAGAGGACGAGATTTAAAACTAGTTGGGGAGGATATAACAACCCTCAAGAAACACCCCTAAACGCTCCTAAATATATCCTAGAACCCTTAACTTGACCCTAAACGTTTCTAAACTTACCTCGTACGCGAGAAACGGGCCCGGAATAACCCAATACTTAGCAAAATCAACAAAAACAAAGTCTAGCAGTTGGTTGCGGCCCGCGACGGCTGAAGCCATCTTGGTCACGGGGCGCGACGGCCCTTACTTGTGCGGTACATAATAGTGCCACGTGTCCACTGACTCACCAAGGCTGGGCGCTGACTCAGCTTAGCTACCACCGCCTCTTAGGCCCTCGCGGCCCGCGACGAGCAGGCCTATGGGCGTTGCGGGGTGCGGCGGAGTGGCTGTCAGTCCTATATAAGGAGGCCGATGCCTCATTTTTTCGTCACTCATTTCTTGATTCTCTCTCAAATATTCTATAGGCTAAAACTATAGCCTAATACCCCCTAATAAGCGAAGCCCTACCTCATTGTAAGTATTATAACCGTGACACCTGTGTCACTTCAACCATCATACGAATACCAAACCAATGAAATGTTGTGTTTCATACTTGGGATTTGTATAAATATGTGTATCGTTTGCACATATCAAATATTGTTCGATTTCGAGCTTTAAATCGCTTTCTGGAAGGTTATACGCGAACTGATGCGTAAATATAACCAGTTTAATGCAACAAACACTCCAGAACAGTGTCATGGGCTTAACATACCTTAAATAACCTTTACATAACTTAGAAATAAGTTTTGGATGGTTTGGTGTGTCGAAATCAAGTTTATTCGCTTACAGGGACTAATTTCGACAAACTGTGAAAGTATGCCGATTCGTACTGTAACGAACATTCTGGAACTTCATTATAAGTTAAAAATACCTTAAATATCCTTTACATAGCTTAGAAATAGGCTTTGATGGGTTCAGTATGCTAAAATAAACTTATTGGTCATTTAGGGACTAAAAGCGTCAAAAAGTGCATAAGTTTGCATTTTTTCGCATATCTTGCGTTCTGAATATATCCGGACATCCAAAAAATTTATGTAATCATTAAAATATTTTATTTTAGTGATTGGCATGATAAAATTCCATTCGTCGCTTAATTTGGATTGTTTTTGCGTTCGTTACGACTTCCGTCGTAATTACCCGAACAACGCAACCGTACGACCAAACGAACCGACATCCGAGATATTTTTTAGCACATTTCATGTTCCCTATAACTTAACTTCATGTTAGAGCCTTGAAATGGGGTTAACGGGGCTTGAACGTGCCGAAAACTGATTTTCTAACATGTAGGGACCATTTTTGACATTTCTGGAAACTCAGTTCAGATTCATTGAATCTGGTCCATTTTTGAAGTTTTGATGGGTTTTAATGGCTGATTTTGGATACTATGGGCTGTTCTTTGATGGTTTTTAACATTCCCATGGTTTTGAAAACCATGTGCCCACATGAGGGCCTAGATCGAAGCACGGTTTTCGATAAACGATCTTAACGGTTGTCCGAATCCTATATATACCCAACCCCATTCATTTGCAACTCACCATGATCTGATCAAAATTCTCTAAGTTGGAGTTTATACACTTCATACCTGAGAATTTAGATCAAGATCTTCTAGCTTGGACCCTTTGTAAGTATTCTTTCGTGCTTTTATGCGTTTTTCAAGCGAAAGTCAAACAGTGTTTGACTTTCTGCTTTGACCAGGTTATGTTCAACACAAAGTTCGTTTGAACTTTGAAAAGTGAGCGTAATCACGATGGTTATAGTCCCGTGTGACTATACCTACTGATTACCACCTTGATTAGGCGTATTGACGAGTCATAGTTTCGGTCAAAATGCGTATTCATGCGTATTTTGTAACCAAACTATTTTTGGGTATCAAGACCCTTTGTCTTGATATCAAAATTGTTTTCAAACTTCGTTAAACATGTTTTAACATGTTTAACTCGTCACTTTTAGATTAGTGCTTATGTAGGGTCGTAAGATAAGCGGTCTAAACAACCGCTTAGACTTTCGAACCCAACCCGTTTGATCGATCATTAGGATCCGACTAAGCATATTATGTGACCATAGTTTCATAGGGAATAACCTTCCAAGGTTATACTTTATGGTCACTTCGTTTAAATAGTTGTATGATAGATAGTTTATATGCCTTAGGTAAATGACCAAAATGCCCTTTTTACGCATAAATTCATTTTAAGCATATGTAACCTAAATTTTGACATCTAAACTAATTAGGCAACATTATTAGACATGTTAAGGCATATATTACTTGTCATAGGACTAGTTAGGCGGTCCAAACGCGTTTTACGCGAACGACGTGTTAAAGTAGCGTAAGCTACCTAAACGGGTCGTAATGGTTCGTAAGCACTTAGGTTAGGTTTCATTTTAGTATGTAGGATTTGTTAAACCATATTACATGAGTCCCATACTCATTTGGTTTACGAAACCTCATTCTATCCGATCTTTCGATTTAGGTCCGGTTTATTTACATAGTTACCTATATTAGGTGCCGTTTGATTCCGTGATCCCTCTAGCTTTGCTTGGTTGTTATTCAAGACTTCTAAGCAATCTCAAGTGAGTACATAGTCCCCTCTTTTTCTGTTTTCAAATGTTTTGGGGTGAAACACGTGTACCTATTTGTTATTTTCATGATTTCAAAGTATAAATTGATTATACATGCTAGTACTTATCTTTTGATAAACTAAATGATTATCTATGGTTTAAACACTAATTTTTCGAAGATTATAAAACGAATTGTTGGATTGTACTTATTTTATACATTCACCAAACCGATTGGTAGTATGATATGGCGCTACAGGACTAGACACCCCATTCCTGTAGTATGGAATGTCAGAAACCAAATTTTATCCAAATAGAGATTGCCTTTGTGGTATTTCTATAGTCTCCAAGGTGTAGTTTGATACACTAAGGTTTGAATGAATTCTAAATCACATTATTATTTGTATATTTTGATATACTTCCAAAGTATAGTTTGATATGCTCTCATATGTGATATTGTTTACCAAGGTATATTTGATATACTATGTACAAAACCAACATATATTTTTGTTAATTACTAAAACATAGTTTGATATGTTATTTACAAAACCAAAGCATAGTTTAATATGTTATTTATAAAACCAAAGTATACTTATGATATACTATTGAAAACTATTATTTGACGACTAAAGTATATTTGATATACAATCTGTTTAACTATTTTGGAACTAAAAATATATTTTAATATATTACTTATTCGACTTTCTTAAAACCAAGGTATATTTTTATATATACTATAAACCTTTTATCAAAACATTGTTTTACAAACAACATAATTTATACAAACTCATTTTACTTGGTTATTTAATTATCTATGCATTATTCTTTTATATCATCAAATTTCTTATAAATTTTCGCATGATTTATAAAGAAAACATTTTTAAGTTCATGACAACTTTTTATTAAACAATATTTTAAACTCACAAGTCATGAATCATGCACTAATAAAACCTATGTATCTCACAGGCATTTTTATGCTAACGTACCTATTTTTACACATGTTTCAGGTGCTGCTATATGATGATTGTTGATGCATGCTATACATAGGATGGACTCGTGCCTTAGCGACTTTAAAACTTGAAAGACAATATTTGTATTTATTTGATTTGTAATAAAACAATGAGTTCAATAATTTAATAAAACAAAACTATTTAATCCATGGTTGTGAAACAATGATTCTGTTACAACACTCCCCGACGTTTCCGTCACGATTTGTTGTTTTACGTGGTCGGGGTGTGACAATAACCCTATTCGTTATCATGCTCGGTTGATCTAGAATTTCTGTAACGCATATCAAGGCTCTTCCTGACTCAGTCGTTGGAATTCTGTCCCGTGTTACACCCGATTGATCTAGGACTCCATAATGCATGTCAAGGCTTTGCCTGACTCAGTCATTGGAGTTCTGTCTCGAATTGTACGGTTAATGTGATTTGGGTTATTTTACTAACACGTATGCATTATATAGATTCATAGAAACTTAAGGAAGCAATCCAGAAATAATAACCAAGAAAAGCAACAGGAAGCTATAATATTACTAAGAAGCCTGCGGAAATACCTAAAACTACAAATGTGAGTTCATTCTCTTTTTCTCACCGTTTGTGAGTTCATCTTACTTTTTATCACCTGTTGTGATACCATTATTTCAAATGTTTTACAAAACCTTAAATGTTTTAAATTATAATTAGCTGTGATTGAGTCTAGTAATTCTTCAATTACTGCTGGTATGTTGGGGTTTTGTATACAAAATGTGGAAGACGTTACCATTGGACAATGAGATAGCCAACGGGTAATATGACCCAGCAGTCAGGATTGACAGTACTGAATGAGTAATTATGTAGATATAAACATTGTGATCGCTCTCAATACTGTGAAGTCATAAAACTGTTTTGATTAAACTGGGATGCACTCACCAGTATTTCTTGCTGATAAAATGTTTTAAAACACGTGTTTCAGATAACAAAATGTGAAAGCCAATAGAAGCCAGCTGGAGAGCACTAAAGGCTTAGAAAAGTGGCTATAAAAGTTACGTAAATAAAAAGAAGACTTGTTTTCAATAATCACGGTTTATCCCTATAAACATATTACAAATGAAAACTCGAGTTTTATCACCGTGACCACTACTAGACCTCCGTCTTTGGCTCCAGCACCACTAGACACCAAACTAACACCCTGAGCCACGCCCCTTTACTGTAGCGTTGCTGTTGTCATCTCGTTCCTCTTTCTCTCCGGTTCTCCTCTCTCTCTAACCGTTGTCGTGCACCGCCACCACCAGTGGTGGTCGGCTTTGGTTCTCCACGCTGTCGGGTATATAAGGATGTGTGGGGAAAGGAGGTGTTTTGAGGTCAGGTTAGGTTTGTGGGGGAGCGAGGAGTCGGAATTTGGTCGGAGCCAGCCGGAGTTATTGCCGGAGTCCGGCGACCAGTATAGAGGGAGGGGAGAGGGTTGTGTGTGTGTGTGTGTGGCTAGGGTTTTCAAGAAAGGGGGGATGAGGAGGTTTATGTTGTTTAAATATAATAGGGTTTGTGAGTGGGTTGGTCTTGGCCCATGTACACGAACTCATTAGGTGCCATGACCCGTTTAAACAATACTTGCTCGTTTTGAATATAGGTAATTAAATATAATTGTTAATATATACTCTGGACTCGGGTTACCGGTTAAATGGTACGCTTATCTCGCCGCGGGTTATTATTACTTAATAATTAATAATAATATTAACATTGATAATAGTAAAAATGATAATACTAAAAAATTATAAGTTACCCTTCTCTTAATGATCAAGATCGAGGGTACGGGTTGTCACATTGAAGATCTACTATTAATGCATAAAAGAGTTTACAGATTGACTATCAACAATACGAATATACAAAAGTGTATATTAATTAATTATGCCTAATACATAGGAGCAACAACATCAGTCTCAAGAAATACTTTCTCAATTCGTCTACTTCTTTTTTTTTAACACAGGAGCAACTACATAACAATGTTTGTTAGTCTTTAAGAAATACTTTTTCAATTCCTCTATTTCTTTTTTTAATAACTCTTAGATTTTTCTAGAATAAATATATCACTGCCTGTACCGTTTTGTTGTGGAGTACACTACTTACTCACCAAGATGTCCCCGTGAGGAACTCAAAAGTTATTTCAATTCTTATATTTCTTTACAGTAAATTGCCATTTTAGTCCCTGAGTTTTGTCCAAATTTGCCAGTTTAGTCCAAATAGTTTTTTTTTTTTTTTTTTTTTTGCATCTGGGTCCCTGACTTTTACATTTTGTTGCCATTTTGATCATTTTGCCTAACTCCATCCATAAACCCCATCTGTAACCAGGGGTATTTTGGGGATTAACTAAAAAGGTTTTAAACATTGCCGTTTTGATCCATTTTTTTACCCCAGTATATAAACACAATTCACCCTTTTTTAAAACCCTAATTCACCACAACAACTCATCTTCTTCCTCAATTCATCAAAATCCACAGACGTCCCCTGTCTAAAATCGTTCATGTACAAACCCTAAGTTGGAAATCATCATGGTTTACTGTGTATGTGGGTTCGAAACTAAGATCCGTACCTCGAGGACTTCACAAAATCCAGGCCGACGCTTCCATTGTTGTACTCGTCCAGGTAACAGTTGTGGGTTCGTGTGTTGGGCTGAGCCCCCTTTGTACGTGTCTTCTGTAGCCCTGAATCATGAAGAAAATCATAGCGAGTTGGGAGTTGACAACAGGGACCTGCAATAAAAGCTTCAAAGAGTCATTTCAGAAAACAAAAGTTTGAAGATTGTTTTAGGGGTCATTTTGTTCTCTGTACTGATGTTCTACTTAGCAAATTGACTAGTTGATTAAGATTTGTGAAATGTATGAAGTTTTAATGGAATGAAATTGTGGAAGAAGATGAGTTGTGGTGAATTAGGGTTTTAAAAAGGGTGAATTGTGTTTATATACTGGGGTAAAAAAATGGATCAAAACGGCAATGTTTAAAACCTTTTTAGTTAATCCCCAAAATACCCCTGGTTACAGATGGGGTTTATGGATGGAGTTAGGCAAAATGATCAAAATGGCAACAAAATGTAAAAGTCAGGGACCCAGATGCAAAAAAAAACTATTTGGACTAAACTGGCAAATTTGGACAAAACTCAGGGACTAAAATGGCAATTTACTCATTTCTTTATATCAAACTCTTTCAATTGCTTTAGGCTTTTAAAGCATTCACATCCCTTCCCTTATTTTTATGGAGTAAACTGCTAAAATGGTCCCTGATGTTTGGTCACTTTTGCTACTTTAATCCATAACTCAAATCTTTTGAATATGGTTCCCTGTGGTTTTGTTGCCATTTTCTTCCAAAAACAAAATCTGGTCATATTTTTTAGTTAACATCCTGTTTTTTTTTTTTCCCTCCCTTTAAATGAAGGGAAAATGGTCAGGTTTTTTAAATTTGTTATAATAAGACGTTAAAAGACCATTTTGCCCGTCATTAAAAGAGAAGAAAAAGACAAAAAAAAAAACTAGATGTTAACTGAAAAATCTAATCAGATTTTGATATTGGATGAAAAGGGCAACAAAATTGAAACCACATGGACCCAGATCCAAAAGGTTTGAGTTTAGGACTAAAGTAGCAAAAGTGACTAAAACTCAAGGACCATTTTGGCAGTTTACTCTATTTTTATGTGAGAAAGTTTTGTATATTATGAAAAGTGGTTATAAGGGGTTGTGAGTGGAGGAGTGAGAAAATATTACTATTCTTTTTTTAATAGTTTTTAAAAGTGTTTGTGGGTGGATGGGAGAGAAAATGTAATGATAAAGGTAGAAAAAAGTATTATTTTAATTTAATTGAAAGGAGAGAGAAAATGTAATGGTTTTTAGTGTAATTATATGAATGAAGATATTGGCAGAGATGTGAATGCTCTTATAGTTTGAGAGTTCATGATGGTGGATAATAATGCTAAGCATATCATTTGAGACGGTACTTGTTTTTTCACTTTAAGTCGAACGGACTTATTTGTCAATGAAGGTAGAAAACGTTGGTGATGGCACGGGTGCATACTTCATCGATAAATCGTTAAAATCAAATGATTGATTTAACCAACGAATCTTTGAATGAATATTAAATTATTTATGAGCGAATGACAAATGTCGCAATAACTAAAAAATGGTGGTTGTTATAAAAAGGTCATCCACGACGTGTCACTGGCGGATCACCAACAAATGTATCACCTATAGATTACCAATGATCTTCTTTTGTAGTTTGTTTACCAACGATCTTTCAACAACGACACTTCGTGGGAAATTCGTTGGTATTTGGGGGTTTTAATAAGAAAATTGATGTTTGACTCAATATTATTTATGTTCTCACCAACCATTTGGTTATAAGTTATAGCCTCGCAATAAGAATTATAACTAGGGTTGTAGCCAACTGTGCGTTGTGTCGGGACATGATTGGAATTTGCTACGTATCACACACCATGACAACAGATGGAAAAATTCGTAAAATTAAACAAAATGATATCTGAATGTGTTGACGTTATTTGCATCGTAGCTCAACTTTGAACATCAAAATAATAAGAAAAGATAAAACAATAAGGTAAATAACAAAGGTAAACGTAAAAGAAAACAATACGAACTCGGTTAGTTTCAGTGCACTCGATATAGCAAACAAAAAAACTTAAAAAAATATGTCCAAAAGGTTATATGTGTGTGTTTAGTTCGTTAAAAAAATTCAAAAGTTAAAAGCGGTTTTTTTCCGTACCGATATCGGTTTTGTTCGTTAAAAAAGATAGCAAAGCACTAAACTAAAAAAAGACTCAAGTAAGCAAAGCTTCCCACTAAACTCAAAAAAACGAAAACTTAAGTTAGCATAGCCTCTAAGGCTCATGTTAGCACATAGGCACTATTCAACTTCTTTTCTTTTATATAAAGATAATATCGGTTTGTAGTTTGTTTATAGTTTAAAGAAAAACTACTAATTTTAAACGCGAATCCAAATGATCTATACCTGTACGTGCTTGCCTAAACTTCTTTTAGCATCATCTATTTTTGATGAATAACTTATTGGTCGTATTATTGGCACACCTTGGCTCCTTAAATCAACACCCTCAATACGGGTTGTATAGACCTATACAACACGTATAGGGCAAAAACAATTCTCAAGGTCAGTCAAAGGCTATAACAACCCTCGAAAATCACCCCTAAACGCTCTAAAATACACCCGTATGCGATCAACAAACCTGAATAACATTTATTTTAATAAATATCATATAAAATAAATAAAATGGGCCGCTCACGGGCCACGACCGAGTTGGCCGAAGGACTCGCGGGGCGCGAGGCCCCTTTACTTCCTGATCACCTATGATGCCACGTGTCCCACACACGCGTTGAACCTACATTGTGACTCACCAACCCTAGGCCCTAGCTAGGGCGAGTCGCGAGCCGCGAAAGAGGCAGCTAGACCCGTAGCGGGGCGCGAGCCGCCTCTCGACCAACCTATAAAAGGGGCTTCAGACCTCATTTGTTCCTCGTTCATTTTCTCTCTCTCAAAGCCTCTATTATAGGCAAATATTATCGGGTATAACCTCCCTTAAAACCCGAAGCTCTGCCCCGTTTTAAGTATTTTAACCCTTGACACTAAGTCGATACTCTGCTCGATTGATCTAGGACTCAGTAACGCATGTCAAGGCTCTGCCTGACTCAGTTCGTGGAGTTCTGTCTCGTGTTGTATGGCTATTGTGATTTGGGTTATCTTACTAACACATGTGCATTATATGTTTTCATGAAACACAAGGAAATAGTCAAGAAATATTACCAGGAAGCCCGTAGAAATACCTAAGTCTACAATGTGAGTACCTTCTCTTTTTGTAAACCCTTTTTGTGAAAACCTCAAATGTTTTAAATTATACTTAATAGTGATTGAGTCTATGTATTCTACAATTGATGCCTGTATGTTGGGGTTTTGTATACATTACTTGAAATCCGTTACTATTGGACAAAGAGTTAGCCAATGAGTAACATGACCACAAGTCAGGGATTTGACAGTACTGAATGAGTATATTGGTAGATATAAACATTGTAATCGCCCTCAATAATGTAAAGTTATAAAAGTTGTTTTTGATTAAACTGGGATGCACTCGCCAGTATTTCTTGCTGATAAAATCTTTTTAAAACGCGTTTCAGGTAACTTAATATGAAAGCTATTAGAAGACAGCTGGAGAGCACTGAAGGCTTAAAGAAAGTGGCTATAAAAGTTACCTAAATAAAAAGAAGATTATGTTTTTAATAATTAGGGTTTATCCCTATAAATGTATTATGAACAAAACTTGGATTTTTATTCCACTTGCTTATTATAAAAGATGGTGTTTTAAAACTCTGATATTTATTTCCTAACAACGGTCCTGATGAAAATTTTTCTGATGCGTAATTAATAAACACCGATACTATCTGACTGGTTCACGGCCCCCGCTCCCAGGGTGGGGTCGGGGGTTGTGACAAAAGGTGGTATCAGAGCCAAGCCACTGGTTTAAGCTATTTAGGTGTTCTTCTAATACCAAAACCTTAAACATTTATGTTAGGAAATTAATACCTTATGTATTATTATGTGAGAATAAAATCTTAATATGTATATCTTGATTTTTGAATTCCCAATATGTGTGACCACTATTTGTATATTACAGTTATGCTATGTTTAACATTATGTATATATATATATATAGGTGATATATTAATGCAATATAAATTTTATATATCATACCATATATTTATATGGATATAATGCAATATAAATTTTATAACATTATAATAATATTATGATATTAACATTAATATCTTAATCAAAAATATTAATATAAGGTAACACAATTTAGGTATGATACATCTGAAACATCATAATATAAGATATTAGTTGATACGAGTAATATGTTTTATGGTTTATGATATAACCTAAAAATTTTACTCGACTTAAACATATATATTTTTGTCAAAGTTTTTGACAGCACATATAATTATATTAATTTTGTTAAAATACAGTATCTTAGCATACTTAAAACATGTTTATTGTTTAATACAATATTAAAACAGAATTTTCATAATAACACTATGAAAATATTATATTTTATTATGTATGCTTTTGTTATTATATTATATCCATATAAGCACATGTACATTTACATATACATGGAAAGTGTGCAAATATATATAAAATATTTTATATTTTATAACCTGTTTTAATAAAGCAAATGATATTTCATACATAAAATGGAAACATATACAAAAACATTTGGTACTGTATAACTATATGGTTTAAAATATATGTACGTAACACATATATATCGACAGGAAATAGCTTAAGAATTTTTACCATTTAATACTTTAACTCATCTCTTAAACTATATTTGAGTCATATATTCTAAATACAGGAATACTATTTCATTCCTTAATATATTTAGAATCAATTTTAGAAACGTCAACTCTGTATTATCTACTATGATTCTTCTTTGAATAAAAATTAAGTCCTAATGTTTTACAACCAATATGATTCAACTCTCTGATTAAAAAAATAAAATGAATCTAGAAGGTTTATACTTTGATTAAATTTATTTCTTTTAATATATATCCACCCCTTTTATTCCAAAATATTATGTTCAATAAATTTAACCGAAATTTATTTCAATATACTATTACTATTGTTATTATAAAGTTATGGGAATAAGTTGGATAATTAATACCATCAGTTATATAATTGGATTTGTTATAAATTAAAAATGATTTAGTATATTATATATATATATATATATATATATATATATATTACAAGAAATTTGAAATTTTATATTATGCACGTATGCATATACATAGCAGAATTTCTTGATGGTATACACAATATGATAATCAAATATCTTCTGTAGAAAACAAGCTTTTATATATAGCAGAAGGAAAATAAACTCACACCTACATGTTTATTCAGAACCTATTCCGATGATTTCTTAACCAATACCCACATTTAACCCAGAGGAAACCTCAAGCCAAATCCAAGGGAACAATGGTAGGACCAATGACTGTGAATCTCAGGATCTCATATAAGACCCTTATTTTCAGCCACAGTCACCACCACAGTTTCCACCATACATCCTGAATGCCTATCTAGCCATGAGCTCTAAGAATATAGCTGAGTGGAGGCAATATGCAGAGGAATTATTATCAGTAGGACACCGAACCCGTAATATAGGAGAAAAACTCGCCTGCAAGTACGACGAGAGGGAACAACACATAATATAATATATATACTTTCCTTATATTTTGATAAAATATATAATGAGAGTAAGAGATAATATATAACGTATATATATATATCGACGCATGAAAACTAAAACACTGATAGGTATGATTATAGTTGTACTAATGCAGTATGAGCAACAAAACGTGTCTGAATGATTGTTTAGTTCTGTGATATTAATATCTGAAAATGTTTTCAATTCAGATGTCAAAGGAAATAGCATGTAATCAAGAAATTCAGGATAGTAATGGAAATTCTTTGGATAAAAGTACTATAGAAAATATAATAGCTCAACGAATATCTAATGTCATACCATCGATCGTTGAAGCTATTAAAATTTTTGTGCCTATAAACAAGAATCCTACTATACACTGTAAGCATACCCATCACTTCAAACCTAGCCCTAGTATCAATGGGAGCAATGATATTCTTGTCAAAACTCCATTTCCTAAACGAAAGAAGACCACAACCTATGGTTATTCTTATAAGGAATTCTGCTCTGACAAATCCTATGAGAATAAAGGAATTGGACCGTCAACCGCGCAACCTACCTGCAGAAACTATAACAAAAAGCATTCAGGAAAATGTTATTTTAAGAAGGCACACTACTATAACTTCTGCAATAAGGCTAGGCATACAGAAGAAGAATGTAGAAGGAAAACCAACATTTGTTTCAACTGTAGAGAATCAGGCCATATCAGTCCTTACTGCCCGAAACTATCTAAGGCACCCGACAATAAGGCTAAAACAACAGATGGAGTTAAGGAAAACACATAAACAATGCAGGAGGCAACAGCAAATTCCAATATAAGCACCAATATGTTTTGTTTGTACTAAGAGTATTAGTTGATTTTGGTTCTAATCAAAGTGTTATAAATGGTCATTATATCTCCAGAATTTCTTTCATAAAGCAAACACTCATTTACCTCATCTCTTGATAAATTCATATGTTACACATGCATTGTTTGTTACGCATGTGATTTCACTTCAAAGATTATTTTATCAAGAATTCGAATATTAATTCGTTATACTCAATCTAGACATTTTGATTTTTGATAACCTACGTTATTACAAAAACGTTGACTCCTTGATATCATGTCGACGGATTCCTTGGAAAACTCCTTTCTTTTCGAAGTTACTTACAGGATTTTTTTTCATTTGTAACCATTTCTTGTCAATACATATATCCATTGTTGGAATATGTCTAAACCAAGCTCAATTTTTTGAACTTGCTCAAAATATATATATTCAATTCAAGATCCCATATGATGAATTGAGATCATCATATTCAAAGTAATCTTAACAAACACTTCATTTGTTTTAAGTCAAAGTAGACTTGTTTAAAATCTTCACCTCTAATAAATCATAATCATAGCCCTAATCATAATCATAGCCCTAATCATGCAAATTCATGTAAAACCACATAGGTCTTTCGTTTGACTCATCATTTGAGATAGTCTGGGTACAATTATGTATTAAGACCATGATACACAAGACTCTATTATTTCCAGTGTATCCTTGCAAATGTCACTACATTGATTTTTCTCATGTCATAATTCGATAAATTGACAAATCATCTTCAAACTCCTCTTTCATATAAGCTTGTTGATTCTGAGTCTTCCTCAGTTAACAATCAAAGTAAGTTTTCTTTTGACAGTAAATCCTATTGTTTCTAAAAATCATTTACATTTGATTTATATGTCTATTTCTTTTGATTCAATAAAACTTAATCATCTTGATGACTGTATCATTTCATCTCGTTTATTTAACATTGATTCCTGAAACTAATTACAGTGGACCATTGAGTTCCAATGATTGTATGACATCCTTATATTTGGATTCTGCCTTAAACACCTTGATACTGTTTTTACTAACAAAAAGACCTGACATAACCCCAAGGAGATATCGTAGCTCAAATCTCGAGGATGAGATTTAAAACAAGGTGGGGAGGATATAACAACCCTCGCAAATCACCCCTAAATGCTCTAAAATACACATGTATGCGATAAACAAACCTGAATAACATTTATTTTAATAAATATCAAATAAAACAAAGAAAATGGGCCGCTCGCGGGCCGCGACCCAGTTGGCCGAAGAACTCGCGGGGCGCGAGGCCCCTTTACTTGCTGATCACCTATGATACCACGTGTCCCACACACGCGTCGAACCTACATTGTGACTCACTGTCACATCCCAACCGATGGCGGAAACATCGGGGCGCGGCACTAAGCGTTCAGATTGCTCAAGAGTTTCCATAACACTAGTGGTTTCCAATATAGATTAATCAAGTTCAAAACATTGTCTAAACATCAAGTTTCACAACCACAAATAACCATTACAAATCATCCCAAATATTGTTCAAATGTTTCTAAATTAACTAAGATGTGTTTCTAAGCAGCATGCTAGCAAATTTCTTGAATCCTCAACTGCTATCAACCTGCAACATGCAATAAAATACTATCAACAAAAATGTTGGTGAGTATACAATTTTGAGTACGTAATAGCATAATAGTTTAAAACGTTCCAAAACTCGTATCCGCCATGAAACATATAACAAGTTTCACCATGCTAAGCTAACGCAGTCCCTATGTAACACGCATTTCCAACGCAATTAACATAGCAATCCCAAGAGTCTAGCGGGAGCTATAAACGTTCATTGCCTGTCCCAAATTCTAACGGGAGGTTTGATCTTAGCAATACCCAAGAGAATAGCAGGCGTGGCGTTACAACCTATAGCATATGCATATAACCATAATTGCTAAGACATGTCACAAACAGGGATTAAACGTCACATAGCATATAAGTCTCAAGTTTCACAAGTATCCTGTTTCACGCAGATAGAGTAAGTTTCCAAACAAGTTTCATGTGTCAAGTGTCAAGTTTATAGAATACATGTTGCATCCCAAAAGTGTTTAAAACAAAAAGGGATCGAGTATACTCACAGTGGGTAAGTATCGACACCTACTAATTGGATCAAAGGGAGCTCTGGAATTAACCTGATTATAGTATAATAGATAAGCGTCGAACAGAAGGTCGAATCGGGCGAAAATCAAGTAAAAGTGTCTGACTGGTCTCATAAACGGTTGGTCATCCGGACGGATGGTCATCCGGTCGGATGACCAATCGGTCGGACGACCATTCAACCTACTGATTGGATCGAAGGGAGCTCTGGAATTAACCTGATTATAGTATAATAGATAAGCGTCGAACAGAAGGTCGAATCGTGCGAAAATCAAGTAAAAGTGTCTGACTGGTCTCCTGATCGGTTGGTCATCCGGACGGATGGTCATCCGGTCGGATGACCAATCGGTCGGACGACCATTCGATCAGTAGTGTGTTTGCAAAATGTTTCCAAGTTTTGAAGTTTTCGTTGTAGTATAAGTTCAAGTTATTCGATCGGATGTTCATCCAATCAGATGACCGTTCGGTCGAATGACTGTTTGATAGTTTCAAGTCTTGATTAAAATAGTTTAAGTGTTGAAGGCTACAGGGAGAAGGTCGTTCGGTCGGATGACCGTTCGATCGGATGATCGTCCTATTGGATGGTCATTCGACTGTTGCGATCTTGTTCCTTTGCATCCTTCGTAAAATTTCTAAGGTCGTGTTTAACGGAGATGACGTGGTAACGTATCAAGACAACAGAAACCCACCAAGGTTCAGCTTAACTGATCGGATGGGAATCACCCCGTTCGATCGGATGACTGTTCTTGACGGAGTTTTCAAGTCTGATCCATAATTTGGTCATCCCTCTGGTGAAAATCCGTTATCGAGCCGACTCCAGACTAAGGAACAAGTCCTAGGCCTGTTTTGGTTCCAGATTCCACCGTGTTTGAGTAGATAAGTTAAGAAAACTCGAAATCAACTGAAATTGTTTAGATTTTGTATAGATTCATAGTAAAACGTGTAGAAATCCCTTAGATCTGGACTAAATCTTGACGGAATGACATCACACATCCGATTGTACAACAGCCCTGATGATGTCATCCTCAAGCAGCCTAAATCTCAGTGATTTCACGGTGAAGAATAGGATTTTGATGAAGAATCTAGTGAGAAAGTGTGTAAAGATGAAAGTTCTACAAGAATTACGAAGAAAACTTACAAGAATTGCTTGAAATTGGAAGAAAAGTGCCTTAAACAAGAGAGAGTGCGTCTGGTCAGAGGGAGCTGTCGCATCAGATGATGCGACAGGGGTATTTATAGTGCAGAGAGGATAAGGCGGTCCAATTATGCTGGGTCAGATGGTCGTTCGGTAGAATGGCCCTCTAATCGGATGGTCATCCGATCGGATGATCATCCGATCGGATGTCCATTCAGACAGCCGATGTTAGTGCATATTTTGTACGTCTGCCACTGTTCGAATAGCTAGATAGAGTGTGTTGAATATTGTATAGAATAGGATTAGTTAGACACGTTTTGTAAATGTCAAAGGTCAATCCGATCGGATGACCACATAGTGTGAGATGTCTATAAATAGGGACATGGGTTCCCATTTGGACAAGCTTTTGGTTCCCAAAGGGGACATGCTGTCCAACTGGTCTCGTGGTACTCTAAACGTTGAATAATCAATAGAGACCAGATTGAAATTGGCTGCTCAGTGTCGTATCTATCTTCTACTCATTTCTTAGTCGTAATAAACGAACCGAACACGTCGGATCTGGACTGAAGCTCCGTCAAACTCTCTGGATCTTGGAGTCAGCAGTGGTATCAGAGCTACGGTACCAATTTAATCGATCTAACAGTCGGTTAAATCACCTAAAACTCATCAATTTTGGGTTAAACTGGAGTTTTGACGTTAAACAGAGAAAATCATCAAAATAAAGGTCGATTCACGGATGGATTTTGGAATTGAACACATCAATCTGTGCGGAATTGGCTCGCGAACAATCCTGTGAAGTTTCATCATCAAATTCACAGTAATAAAGATTCTGGATCGATAAAAAGTGATTCGGAGTGTTCTTGATCTGTTAGAACATTTCCGATCGGATGGCAATCCGATCGGATGACCATCCGATCCACATCACTATCTTGCTTGAAGGATTATTGAAGGTTAAGTGCTTTTCAATCGAATGGCAATCCGATCGGATGACCATCCGATCCATATCACTATCTTTCTTGAAGGCTTATTGAAGGTTTATATGCTTCCAATCGAATGGCAATCCGATCCAAGGGAGCTCTGGTTGTTTGAAAGATGAGTTGTTCTCAATCGATTGGCAATCCGATTAGATGGCAATCCGATCGGATGGCGGTCATTCCGATCGGATGACCATCCGACACCATGACATTCGACCAGATGATCAAAGGCATTTTTTGATCGCATCGACGAGGAGAGTCTCCAGAAAAAAATTGGTGATTGTCAATTTTTTTGGGTTTTTAATGACCAAGCTGGGTTGTACGGGGACACCGTCTGGGGCTTCAGTGCGCATATTTGATGATGCGATCACGGATTGTGGAAATTAGTGGGGTAGTCATGATACTGGTGTAGAATGTTTACCATTCAGGGTATCTGACTATTTATAGGCCAAAACATAAAATCCGCAACGATGAAAAACTGACGTTTTGAGGAAAATTGTCATATTTTCGGCATAGTCGAGTTTTTCACAGATAAAAGAGGACCGAATTGCTCAGTTTGAGGGGGAATTCAGTGATAGAGACGTCAGAATTTGCAAAAATGAGGGGGAATAAAAATTTCATTGTCGTATGAGGAAATTCTGGCATTTTTGAAATTTGTGACACAGCAACAGTATTCGGGTAGTTTCGACTTCAGATTGTCAGGGGGAATGTGAATCTGATCGTGGGTGAAAGCTTCCGAGATCAAGATGATCCAAGGTGTTGATATCTGATCGTGGACGAGAGCATCGGAGATCTGAGAGTGATCGTGGATGATAGCTTCTGAGATCTAGATTATCCGAGGAGAAGAATCTGATTGTGGACGAATGCTTCAGAGATCAGCTTACATGACCTGAGAACATCTGTTTTCCGATGAAGATTTGCTGATTGTGGAGAATACCGTTTACACGGATCTGTCATTCTTACGGTGCGTTAACGTGGATCACGGTAAACGGGATATCAGATCTTCAGGGGGAATCAAGGATTTGAAGTTAACCAGTGGGGTAGTTGAAGTTTCTATCAAATGCCGGTTCGAGTTTTTGTACATTCTTAGATCAAGCAGGCGGAATGCGAGATCGTGGTGGCTTAACCGTTACATCAAAAACTGAACACGGATGTGGCTAACCGTAAACAGAGATTACTGCATTGATTAGTTTCAAGCTAGTGATTGTTCGTGAAGGTTGCAGTTTAGCAAATCAGAGGAGAGTCGTAAACTGTGCAAAAGACCTGAAGATTCATTCCAGGGGAATTCGTGCTTTACACAGCTAAAAGCAAACCCGAATCATCAATCGCGGGGGAATTTGGATAGTCAGATTTCAAGATACCTGATTGGAGTTGTAGAAAAGTTGAAGATTGCAGAATATTCAAACACGGCTCAAGGTTTTCAAAGTTTTAAAGACGATTCGACAGTGACATCCGAGGGGGAATCTGTTAGTGCATACTTTGTACGTCTGCCACTGTTCAAATAGCTAGATAGTGCGTGTGTTGAATATTGTATAGAATAGGATTAGTTGGACATGTTTTGTAAATGTCAAAGGTCAATCCGATGATGGCAATCCGATCGGATGACCACATAGTGTGAGATGTCTATAAATAGGGACATGGGGTTCCCATTTGGACAAGCTTTTGGTTCCCAGAGGGGACATGTTGTCCAACTGGTCTCGTGGTACTGTAAACGTTGAATAATCAATAGAGACCAGATTGAAATTGACAGCTCGGTGTCGTATCTATCTTCTACTCCTTTCTTAGTCGTAATAAACGAACTGAACACGTCGGATCTGGACCGAAGCTCCGTCAAACTCTCCGGATCCTAGAGTCAGCATATACTCGTAGATTAATTAGGTTGCCTCACATAACAATAACGTTCAACATGTTTCCCCCATAGGTTCGCGACTCACCGAGTTTCACATGGCACGTAGTACGAAAATTTGGTAACATGATAGAAACACTTATATATAGGAAGTACCAGTGACGTATCCACCTTGTTTTAATCATGTTACGTCCGTCTCGTCGTTCGGTGTCATGCTACATACCGTTTCTTGCCACTCATAATGGTACATACCATGACTTTTATACCCATAGATTAATTAGATTGCTTCACATAACAATAGCGTTCAACATGTTTCCCCGTAGGTTCGCGAATCACCGAGTTTCACATGGCACGTAGTACGAAAGTTTGGTAACATGATAGAAACATTATATATAAGAAGTACTAGCGGCGTATCCACCATGTTTCAATCTTGTTACGTCCGTCTCGTCGTTCGGTGTCATGCTACATACCGTGTCTTGCCACTCACAATAGTACACCCCATGACTTTTATACCCATAGATTAATTAGATTGCTTCACATAACAATAGCATTCAACATGTTTCCCCATAGGTTCGCGAATCACCGACTTTCACATGGCACGTAGTACGAAAGTTTGGTAACATGGTAGAAACACTTATATATAGGAAGTACCAGCGGCGTATCCACCAAGTTTCGACCATGTCATGTCCATCTCGTCGTTCGGTGTCATGCTACGGGTCGTGCTTTGCCAACCATAATAGTACACATAGATCAATCAAGTATTTTCATATAGCTCAACGTTTAACATTCTCATCCCGGGTCTGCAAAACACCAAATTTCACCTGGCACGTGGTACGAAAGTTGGTAACATGTTGGAAACACTTATATATAGGAAGTACTAGCGGCGTATCCACCATGTTTCGTCCATGTTACTTCTGTCTCGTCATTCGGTGCCATGTTACGTATTGTGTTTTGGTACCCATAATAGCACGTTCCACATAGATTAAGTAAGTAGTTTCACATAGCATCACGTTCCATCATGTTTCCCGTAGTTAAATCAAGATTCTCATGTAGTTTATCATAACGAGTAAGCAGCGTAAATTTAGTTCGATCCTGAGAGATTTATGATCATTGTTTTAGATTGCGGAGGTACGTGCGATTTGTGTAAAAGTCTCGTAACGGACAAGGAATCAAGTTTAAAACCACAAGTAAAATAAAGATAACATAAAGATAGGCTCATAAAATATAGGATTGTTCTGGGTAGAGGAACGTTGACTAACCAAAGTGAATCGAACCCCTCTCGAATTGAGGCAACGTGTCTTGACTTACTTAGACAAACACGTCATCGATGCTATACCTACAATATTTGTCCTTTTGGTCATTTCACGTTCCTAATTGATTGGGAATTTCGAGACTTTGGCGAGACAGAAAAAGTAAAGAGTGGGACTAGTTATCAAGATGTGAGTTTCACCTCTAACTTGACAACTTCGTACCCTAAACGTGTTGGTACTTATCAAAAGATAAGACCTATTAGAATATGATATGGAAATTTCCCTTTAAGGTTTGGTTGTCACTCCTGACTTGAGGGTAAATCTCATGCAAAATACAAACACTGCTCAGCAACGTTTTCAAAGCATCCAAGTGTGTATTGTGTCAGCCTTAGGAAAGGCATGTAAGTTTAACAGGGAATGTGTTGCTAGGAAGCAAGTACGGTAGAATGCATAAGTCTTAAACAACAGATAAGAATCAAGATTCCTAGAACTATAGACTAGGCAAAGTATTCCTACTTTTCCTAGTTCCCTATAGTTATGGCTCTGATACCAATTTGTCACACCCCAACCGATGGCGGAAACATCGGAGCGCGGCACCAAGCATTCAGATTGCTCAAGAGTTTCCATAACACTAGTGGTTTCCAATATAGATTAATCAAGTTCAAAACATTGTCTAAACATCAAGTTTCACAACCACAAATAACCATTACAAATCAATCCAAATATTGTTCAAATGTTTCAAAATTAACTAAGATGTGTTTCTAAGCAGCATCCTAGCAAATTTCTTGAATCCTCATCTACTATCAACCTGCAACATGCATTAAAATACTATTGAAGGGGTAAGGTCCCAAAAACCTCGCTTCGAGTACTTAGGACCTTACCACAACCTCAGCTTTGAACCCTCTTTAAGACCTTGCGCGGCCGCGCACTGGTCTTACAAGAAGAGCTTAGAAGAAAACCAACAAGCAACACCCGCGAGCCAAAAGGAAGATAATAAACCCTTGCGCCTCTCTCCATAACAAACATGGATAAGAATCCCTGTTAATGCTCCCGTTTAATAATGCTCGGACTTGGGTATAATTTACCAAGCTGATGCCACATGATAAGGAGCCACACCGGATTATGACAATAATCTTCTAGAAGACTCATTCGTGCACCACCAGACGGTTATAACCGTCTGGGACACGTGTCATCATCCCAGGCAACCCTGAAATCACGTGTCATCTTCACTTGCCCAATTTCCAAGTGGCAACACCCCAGCCGTTGATCTAAATTGCGATCCGTGTGCTTTCACGTCAGATCGAGAAGATTAACGGGGAAAGAAATAACCGCTTACGGAGTTAGCATCTTCCGTCAACATTTCAATAACAGGTTTTCCCGCCCAAACTCCAGGCTATAAATACGAGAGTAATTCAGGTATGAACTTCAAGTCACACTCACTTCACTCATACTATCTCTTCTTCATAAACACACGCTTATTCTCACGCCAGAGTCGGGTCACGGAGAGAACCTCCATTCTCCTCGTGACGAGGCTAACGGTGCTCTGTTTTGTAGTGTTCACAGGAGAAGAAGACTAGCATCCCCGAATCAAAACGAGTAGGAACCAACCCTTTATGCAGAAGCTAACCCCCTGGTCCATCTGATTCCGGTCAGTTAACCAGTGTTTCTTCAACTATCAACAAAAATGTTGGCGAGCATAAAAGTTTGAGTACGTAATAGCATAATAGTTTAAAACGTTCCAAAACTCGTATCCGCCATTTAACATATAACAAGTTTCACCATGCTAAGCTAACGCAATCCCTATGTAACACGCATTTCCAACGCAATTAAAATAGCAATCCCAAGAGTCTAGTGGGAGCTATAAACGTTCATTGCTTGTCCCAAAGTCTAACGGGAGGTTTGATCTTAGCAATACCCAAGAGAATAGCAGGCGGGGCGTTACAACCTATAGCATATGCACATAACCATAATTGCTAAGACATGTCACATACACGGATTAAACGTCACATAGCATATAAGTCTCAAGTTTCACAAGTATCCTGTTTCACGCAGATAGAGTAAATTTCCAAACAAGTTTCATGTGTCAAGTGTCAAGTTTATAGAATACATGTTGCATCCCAAAATTGTTTAAAACAAAAAGGGATCGAGTATACTCCCAGTGGGTGCTAAGTATCGACACCTACTGATTAAATCGAAGGGAGCTATGGAATTAGCCTGATTATAGTATAATAGATAAGCGTCGAACAGAAGGTCGAATCGTGCGAAAATCAAGTAAAAGTGTCTGACTGATCTCCTGATCGGATGGTCATCCGGACGGATGGTCATCCGGTCGGATGACCATTCGTCCGGACGACCGTTCGATCAGTAGTGTGTTTGCAAAATGTTTCCAACTTTTGAAGTTTTCATTGTAGTATAAGTTCAAGTTATTCGATCGGATGGTCATCTGATCGGATGACCGTTCAGTCGAATGACTGTTTAATAGTTTCAAGTCTTGCTTAAAATAGTTTAAGTGTTGAAGGCAACAGGGAGAAGGTCGTTCGGTCGGATGACCGTTCAATCAGATGATCGTCCAATCGGATGGTCATTTTACTGTTGTGATCTTGTTCCTTTGCATCCTTCGTAAAATTTCTAAGTTCGAGTTTAACGGAGAAATACCTAAGTCTACAATGTGAGTACATTCTCTTTTTGTAAACCCTTTTTGTGAAAACCTCAAATGTTTTAAATTATACTTAACAGTGATTGAGTCTATGTATTCTACAATTGCTGCCGGTATATTGGGGTTTTGTACACATTACTTGAAATCCGTTACTATTGGACAAAGAGTTAGCCAATGAGTAACATGACCACAAGTCAGGGAATTGACAGTACTGAATGACTATATTGGTAGATATAAACATTGTAATCGCCCTCAATACGGTAAAGTTATAAAAGTTGTTTTTGATTAAACCGGGATGCACTCGCAAGTATTTCTTGCTGATAAAATCTTTTTAAAACGCGTTTCAGGTAACTTAATGTGAAAGTTATTAGAAGCCAGCTGGAGAGCACTGAGTGCTTAAAGAAAGTGGCTATAAAAGTTACCTAAATAAAAAGGAGATCATGTTTTCAATAATTACGGTTTATCCCTATAAATGTATTATGAACAAAACTTGGATTTTTATTCCACTTGCTTATTATAAAAGATGGTGTTTTAAAACTCTGATATTTATTTCCTAACTACGGTCATGATGAAAATTTATCCGCTGCGTAATTAATAAACACCGATACCATCTGACTGGTTCACGGCTCCCGCTCCCAGGGTGGGGTCGGGGGCTATGACAAAGGCTGACAATGTCTTCACGTGCAAACCCTATACGAGTCGTATAGGGCTATACGACCCGTATGACGTAAGACTTGTATAGGGCTATACGACCCGTATTAATTACGACTTGTATAGGGCTATACGACCCGTATTGGACTGGACTCAGAAAAATGAATTCAGCTTTTTGCCTTTATAAATGACGAAGGTACGATGAAATTTCATTGTTTCTTCTTCTCTTCTTTCTTTATTTCGACAAACGATTCCGCCATGTCTTAGGTCGACATAAATTATGTTTTTGGCGAATCGTCCGGAAACAACACATAGACGTTTATTTCGTATAGTAGTGTGATATAGTATTTAATAACTTGTATTATTTGTTTTGTTTATGAAATACTTGCACACCGTTGTTTTAGGAGGGGTCTGTTGTCCTTGATTTTTACGATGGGAGAGTAAATAATGATCACGCGACGGATTTTTACGATGGGAGAGTAAATAATTATCACAAGGAACCGTTGTTGCCTAACCTGAACTAGGTAAGCATTCATTTACTTACTTGTATTAGGCGCTAAATTTACCATTATGTATTACCCGTTGGTTTTTTTAGTTTGTTATACCTAGCGGACCGTTGTTTCCAGACCTGAACGAGGTAATAATTTATTTACTTATTTGAATTAGGCGTTATATTTCCTGTCACATTTTAACCATTTTTTTTCCAGTTTGCTGTGCCTAGCAATGATTACGGTTATGGGTGTTCGGGTTATGAAGACGGGTATGATGCCTCGTACGGACAAGAAAACTATGGCAACAACTTTTTCGTTAGTGATGCCTCGTACGTACGACAAGACGTTGGTGAGCCTTCTTACATCCAAGAGTCATTGGTTGACGAGCAACCCACTTACCCGGAAGTTTCGTATAAAACTGATAATGTATGAATGTTAGATATTCTATTAAAATATTACTATAAATGTTATATATTTTTTAAAATGTCTTATAAATGTTATATATTTTTGTAAAAATATTATTGTAAATGTTATATATATTTTCCATTTACGTTATTGTTACTAGACGGTCTAAGAATCATATGATATGGCTCCAATACTGCCGTAGCGGCGAGCATAAGAGTAAGGCCACGGTTAGGAAAACTGGCATCAAAAAAATATGGATGCCCTTTTATGGTGAAAAGGGTTTCTCGACCAAAGTCGTCGCACTTGGCAGATAGATAATCTGCACAAGAATTATACCACGAAACATAACCACGAACCTGCTGAACATCTGGAGGGTTACGCGTATGCGAGGAGACTCACTCATAATTAGTTTAGATTGGTGTAATAGCTGACAGATCAAGTAATAGAGCCCCATAAAATCTGGAAAGCCATAACCGAACAGAACCCTGAAAGCAAATCGGTTCCAAAGGACATACACAATGCTCGCCAAAAGATTAGGGCCATAAAATTCGAGAAAAAAAAATTTATCCCATGCAGAGACTGGAACAAATCCTCCTGGAGAAACAGATGACCTATTTCACGCAGGAGGATCCCTCCATCAACACCGTTGAGAATATCTGTTCCGAAGGACATACACAATGTTCGCCAAAAGATTAGGGCCCTAAAGTTCGATAAAAAAATGTCTCCCATGCAGAGACTGGAACAAATCCTCCAGGAGAAATAGATGACCTATTTCACGCAGGAGGATCCCTCCACCAACATCGTTGAAAAAGTTTTATTTTTGTCATAAAAAGTCCTTCGAACTGTAGCAGGCATTTCTGCATGTGCTTATGATCGACGCGACCTACAAAACTAACATGTACAGTATTGCATTTTTGCAAGTTATGGGTATGACGTAGACAACCCAGGCCTTTTTATGTTGCGCATGCATTTCTTTCAAACGAGTAGGAAGTAACGCACATCTGGGTCATGGAGATGATCAGGTTATGTTGCGCAAGTGTATGGAGCCGCGTGTAATTTTTACGGACAGAGACCATGCCCTACTAAACGCGTGTCAAAAAATATTTCCGTACACACACAGATAAATTTACAGGTATAACATTTTACAGAATCGTAAAATGCTGCAAGAATTCCTTTACTCAACCTGAATGGGAGGACTTTACTCGTGCATGGGCGATAGTGTGCAGTTTTTGTATGGGGGGCACAATGCAGGTTGGTAATAAATGGGATGGATAAAAAGAAAAACTAAAAAAGAAATAATGATAAAATAACATAGCTCATTAAGTATTTAAATAATAATAACAAAAATCTCTGAATTACTATTTTCATCTTTCGAAAACGCTTGATTACATTGACAAGTTTATCTACTTTTACAACACATATTACACAGGTGTTCAAGAAATCATCACCAATACGATTGCGCAAACTTAACTTTCACGTTTTATCACCGAAAAACAACTCGCAACAGATACGGTTGCAATAGGCAACCAATCCAAGCTTTATAGTCGATAGACGAAAAGATGTGATAGATGTTTCGTTGTCTTAACAATTGAGCGATGCATTTTAGCTACATCGTATTAAATATTAATTATATTATAATATAAATACACTAATATTATTGCAAAATATATTAGTTCCATTTTTTATATTTGGTAGATATATTATTGTAAAATATGTTAGTTTTTGTTTTTGTATTCGGTAGATTATTGAGAAAACAATCTAAAATTATGAACTAATACGATGGAGTTTAAAGGAAATATCAAATAGTATAAATAGTCAAATTATTTAATTATTTGTGACCGTTCAAAAAAAGTTAATTGTTTAGGAAACGAAACTAATGAAATTGGTGGTGCAATTGGAATTTAAGAAATCAAATTGGGCTCAAAGAATGGGCTACAACAAAATCCAATGAATTATAGTTGAGTATTACATGGGCTTATTTACAAAAAATCTGATTTATAAAAAATCTGGGTTCTATTGTGGGTCTGTGCCCACCCTACTTCCCATAAAGTCACCAACCTTTATAGACACCTTGTCAGAGACCAACATGAACGTAAGTTTTGTTTTAAATTTATACATTCACTTAAATAGATACAGAATTTGAATATGTTTTATATTTTCATATGTTTTTCTTTACCTGTGGGATAACTCGTTAAAGACATATTATACGGTATGATACGTCACGATACGATACGATACGACACCATACGTCACGAATCTCACCATATGATACGAGACATTAACAAAAAATATAATACAAAATACAAATAAGAAACGATCCACCACGATAAAATATAATACAAAATACAAATACGATACGATATAATATGATATAATACGATACGTCAAGATATGAAATAATACGATACGTTACGATATGATATAATACGATACGTTACGATAAAAATATAATACATATTATAAAACACATAAAAACAAAAAAATAATCAATAATAAACACCAACAACCACACTCAAAATACCAAACTTTAAACTCAAAAAAATACTTGGTCCTTATACGAATCGTGTAGCCCTATACGATCCGTATAAGACCAGCCGTCAGACAAAGACTTACCCTATCAGGTTTCCATGTCTAAAGTTAACCCTACACAGATCGTATAGAGCTATACGGTCCATATTGAAAAGGCATGCGGATAGATTTTAGGTGTGCCAGATTTTAGGTGTGCCAATAGACCGAGACTAATTTAAACCCATTTTATACACGTTAAATGTGACAAATGGCCGCAATTGATAGGTTGTGCATCAAATGAATAAAGGTTAGCTCAAAACAAGACAGTTTTATATATGTGAAAAAGATGAGTTGACAAGTTTTATAAATGCTTAATTAATATATTAAATTTAGGGAAAATTTTAATAACAGTTTAAAGTGTTTAAATAATTCGATTGGTAGGTTTCAAATAATTAGATCTACCTTTATAATTTATTGTAGAGATCACCGACAATATGTAGGTTTTTGCCATGGCCTAAAATTGTGCTTCCATGACCTTTTGTCTATAAGGGTACATGGGTTGCTTGGTTTGGAGTCCACACATATCACATTGACCATGCCCTTAAAGGAGAAAAGTTGATTAAAGGTAAGAGGGTAGTTGCTCTTTTGCCTTATCCCTAATTCGCATGGACCCTTGTGTTTGTTAAGGGAAACTTTTTCTAACAGGTTAATGGGTGAATTTTATTACTATTTTAACTTCTACATACACCTTAGTACTATTTAAAATTAATTTGTCAAATTCGGTACATGCAAGGTGAAACGTATTTGACCTAGTGATGACCTAGTGATATCAAAGTCTTTGATATCACTAGGTCAAATACGTTTCTTCTTGCATGTACCGAATTTGATTCAAAGAAGACCTGTCATGACATATTATGCGTTCAAGTCTAAGTTGATACGAGTATGTGTAAGTTTTCAGTTTCACCGTTCAGATTATATCATATGATTATCTAAATAAAGTTGTAGACTTGATACGATGTCTCGACAATAATTTGGGATGATATCCATAAACAACCTACAATGTTTGCGATCTTGAACATATGTATCATTATTTCGAGAGAGGTTATCAGCAAAAGATGATGCGTGACAAGTACTAATCATGTGAAGACCGTTATCATTTGTCGATAATCATGAACATTCAATGATACTCGTATGAAGATGCTAACAACGTGACATCCCCATCATTATACTTTACTTGCTAGTGGCCTTCAAAAGGAACTAATTGAATCAATGGGGGTATGGGTGGATTTGGTTTTAATCATCTTTTGGATATGTGTTGGTCCTAAACAACACTTTAGCCGCTTTATCTTTAGTGCTCACACGACATGTGAGTTGTGAGAAAATGCTAGCAAAGTGCAAGCAATATGAAATTATTTTGAGTTATAATCATTTCTACAAACTAAAGTGTTAACGAGTGGAAGTAACAAATAAATCATTTGAGATGTGCTTGCCAAAATCTCAAATCAAACTGAAGTTAAATAACGATCAAATAGAGCTCAAACATAAATTATAGCTTGAGTCGACTGCAAAATTACCCCTTGGTGTTTAGGCCCGCTGACACCCTACCCCTATTTTCAAAAAACTGCTAGCTTACCCCCAACTAGAGTTGTACAAATCGGTTTTTTTTTTTTTTCAAAAACCGGTTTCGGTTATTAACCGAACCGGTTTTTTTTCACCCAAAACGAAAACCGGTTTTTTTTTTATAACCAGTTTCGGTTACTAACCGGTTTTTCAAGTCCAAAACAATAACCGGTGTAACCGGTTTTTTTAAAACCGGTTTCGGTTATTAACTGTTTTTTTAGAACAAGAATAGTAACCGGTCATAAACCGGCGGTTCGGTTATAAAAAAAACGGTTAAAAAAAACTGATTTCGGTTTTTTCCCAGTTTCGGTTCTAAAACCGTTTTTTGTACACCTCTAACCCCAACTAGTCCCAATTGCATAGATCTTGGATCCCGCTGTTAAATGTGATATCAGTTCTGTTAGTTGTGTTGGGAAATTACAATATTACCCTTTCTTCTTACCCCTTGTTCTTTGTAACAAGAAAATGGTTTTCACCCTTCATAATTCCTAATCATTCTCGCCTAAATTGTTAAACCCTGGCAAAGTCGAAGCCTAAAATTGAAAACCCAATTCCTGTTGATCTTTTCAGAAGCAAATGTAGAAAGTTTCTAAGGTATAATCCACAAACAATTCCTAATCTTTCCTAATCAACTGCATCCATAATCAGTCAAACAAAACAATCATCCATAATTACTTAAACAAAATACATAAGTTGAACTAGACAGTCATATAATACTCCTACACTTCACTTATCAGTTACACTATTCGATCCTCTCATTTCCAGGTGGATACTTGAAGTGGAGGAATGGGTGACCGTACAGATTGACCGCCACATGGATGACAAGAGCTTTGACGGAAGTGTTCATCCTCACATCAACTACAAAAAACAATACACAGTTAGTTTAATCACATTTGAACAATATTAACTATAAACCTGAAACGATGAACATCATGAACACCCCTGTTTCTGTCGACGTTTCCCAAGAACAATGAACATCATGAACACCCCTGTTTCCAGGGGCGGACCTAAAGAAGGTCCAGGCGTAGCACGGGCTACGGCTCAACTTTTTTCCGGTAGTGTAAAAAAAAATTTTTTTTTTCGATTTTTATATTAAGGACAACTCTAAACAACTACGAGAACACCCCTCAAAAAAAATTTTACAAGCCAATAATAAGCCCAGTTGGTGATGATGATACAAACCCAAATAATAAGCCCAAATAACTAAATAATAGCACATTAGATTAGCCCAAATAACTAAATTTTTTTTCGAAATTAAAGCTTGTCAAGACGGATTTACGCAATCGCATCGGCCTGGAATTTTTGAACAATGCTACGGTTTGTGTGGTCGAAAAGAATTTTTTACTTTATTTATTTATTGTTGTTTTTTTTAATATTGTATGATTGCATGGTAAATTTTTTTTTTTTTTGATACCTCTGAGTTAATGTTCTAGTTCCGCCACTGCCTGTTTCAGTCGATGTTTCCCAAAAACAATGAACAGTAAACCCTTATTCGATTCAAACCACATTAACCTAATTAACCATACAAACCTAACCTAATGTGTTACCTTGTAAACTGAGACACTGAAACATCAAATTTACACAAGATCCGCAGTTGGAATCGAGCTAGTAGAAGGTGAAACATACCTGACATCAGCCTCAAAGTGTTCCCTATGATCGTCCTAATCGGCATCCTCAATGAAGACCACCGTGTCCAGAATCCTTCGTGTTTTGATCTTGCCCTGAATCCTTACTGGCAATGGAACAAAAGAGAAGACATGTGTGAATTGGTTAGGGGTAAGGCATAATAGGTTGACATATGTAGGGTTTTTGTTAATTGGGCTAAGACTGGAGGGTATGGAGAGCCTCATCCCTAAGGGGATGGGCTGCCGCCTGCCACGTCACCGCAACGTAGGAGGGGCTTGAAGGAGATGGACCTAGAGGGTTGGGGGATGAACCCCTTTATGTATATGTATGTATGTATGTATGTATAGGTATATGTGAGAGAAGAGAGGCACGGCGAGACCGGCGAGTGAGAGCCGTTTGGGACTAGCCGGACCGAGGGGGGCGGTGTGGGGGACCGGCGCCTGGCCAAGCCGGCCCCCATACCGTCTGGTCTAAGTAAAAAATGGTGAAATAGTATTCTACCCTTTGACCCTTTTAGACAAACATGGACATTTAACGGTGAGTAACGGCGAGGTCCAAGATCGATGTAATTGGTACTAGTTAGGGATGGGAGGATAAGGGTGTCAACAGGCCCAAACACCAGCGGGTAATTTTGCAATTTACCGAACCCGTTTTTACCTATGCTCAGGTTTGTCCTGAACTCGTTTTAACTAAAGTAATAGCGAGGGAATACATTCTTTATATCACTTATTTGAACCCGAACTCATTTAATCCGAACCCGTATTATCTATGCTCAGCTTGTCCTAAACCCGTTTTAACTAAATCTTATTTAACCTAAGCCCGTTTTAACCATCACCGATTACCTATATATAAATCTATTAAAACTGGTTTCAGACAAGCTTAATACTATGAATTTTCAATTTCATTAATATAATCTTATATTTAATTTTGTTTGATAAATAGCTAATAATTGATTAATTTAAAATAATTACTTTATTTATTGATAAATAGCTAATAATTGATTAACTCAAAATAATTACTTTATTTATAACTATATATATATACTAATATTGTAACAAAAGACAACCGGTCAACCTTTCGCCCTGCGTATAGTTACGTTTACTAGTTTTGTTTTATCCTTAACTTATCAGAGGAGAGACCCCAACTCCCTAACGAGCAAAAGCGTCAAAAAGCGTAAACACTTTTGTTACACATGTTTTATTTTTCTTTATAGTTAGGCACTCACAAAACATGAACAACGATATAGCCTACACAATTAAAACGTTTCCATGTTGAACCTGTCACAACTCACAAATATTCACCATCCTCAATCTAGCACCATGATGTATCATCGGTTATCATTGCAATGACAAAAGTATGTCGCTATATAATATTATTAAGAGTTAAATGTCATTTTAGTTCCTATGGTTTGCGCCATTTTCCTAGTTTATTCCAAAGGTTTCATTTTTTGTCTGTGGGTCTAAAAAGGTTTCACTGTTGTCATTTTAGTCAACTGAGTTAACTTTATCTATTATTTTTGTTAACGAGAAGGGCAATTCGGTCATTTTATATGGCCGAATTGCCCTTATAGTTAACAGAATTACATATAAAATAACCGAATTGCTCTTCTCGGTAACATAAATAATGGATGAAGTTAACCCAGTGGACTAAAATGGCAACAGTGAAACATTTTTGGACCCACAGACGAAAAATGAAAGCTTAAGACTAAACTGACAAAATGATCCAAACCACAGGTACTAAAATAACATTTAACTCTTATTTTAAACTAAATCTATAAAAGTTGTTTTGATAGGTAGATGGTTCTACCATCATGTAACCCATTTTCTTATATTTTCATTTGTGTATGTTGAGTGTTGAGGCATCTTTCCCACGTCTCAAATGTGTTCTCTCAGTCACGAAGTTAGTTGGTTCTTTTCTTAAAAGTGCTATTATCTTCGACACCAAGTTACGTAACCCAAAACACTTGATTCAACCATATCAATGAACCCCTTTAAACTTCATTTTCATTAACCAATTCCTAAAAGCTCTTTCCAAAATGACTACTGATCTCTACTCTGATAATTCCAGTGGCACGATGACGACCACGAGCCCTCGGATTTCCTTCTCATATGATCTCTCTCAAGAAGAAGCCGTTCCAGTGGAACGGCTTCTTCGATCATGTTCATCGTCTAATGTCGATTTCAACTTCTTTGTCCACGAAAACTCTGATCTCCACCAAGTTTCCAATGCGGACGAGCTTTTCCTAGACGGGAAAATCCTCCCAACTCCAATGAGATCCAAGACACAAAAAAATAAAACTTCGCTGTCAGTGTCGCAGCCAGAGAATGAAAAGTCACGCTCTCTGGCTGCGACAGAAGACGAGCGAATAAAACAACAAAATGCTAATAAGTCATTTTGGGGGTTTAAGAGAAGCAGCAGCTGCGGCAGCGGGTACGCTAAAAGTTTATGTTCGATTGTTTCGTTGTCTCGATCGCATTCAATGGGATCGAAGCAAACGTGTTCGTCTTCAAAGGAAGGATTTAATCAAAAATGCCAAACAAATGTTCAGAAACCACCACTGTTGAGGAAAACAGGTTATGGTTATGGAAGTTATGCTAAGGGTACTACTGGTAATGGGATTCGGGTCAGCCCGGTTCTGAATTTGGGATTTGGATCGTTCTTATATGGTAATAGTAAGATAAAGAACAAGAAGTAATGCCACCAGTGAAGACAAGAAAAAGTAATGATTTGATTAGGGGTTAATTGATTAAACGTAAAAATAAAATAAAAATGTATCAACTTCACATTGTCATCGTTTGTATGAGATTATAAAGCTTGTTTTAATGCATCAGAATTTTTTATTTTTACTTTTAAATAATGTAATAAAAAATGTTATTTTAACCAACCAATTAGGCAATGCTAAATATGCATTGCCAGCTAAACCTTAGTTGACAAAATAAATGATGATAAGTGCCAACTGTCTACGAAAATGCCAATCAAATCAATACACGTGTAAAAGGCCAGCTAAGTTTTAGCTGCTGGCTAAGGTTTAGGACTCGTTTTTATTCGTCAGCTAAAGTCTACCCTGCTTTTATGCGCTGGTTAAGGCTTAGCTCTCGTTTTTACATGTGTTGCTCTTTTATTGGTTTACTTGCAGTTTTCAATGTAGTTTACGAAAGATGCCGCACTAACTCCTATGCGTCTTAGGCGGTGATGTTTTTTTGGCCAACTCAATTTCCATATCTAGTTTGTTAATTTTCAAAGTTAATCGTATATATTGGGAGAGAAAAAAAAGGTGACTAAAAATCGTCTAATATATCGCATTTAAAGCAATGCGTATAAATGTATGTGTGGTTGTCGCATATGTTCACCTAAACGGTAAGTATTTAACACCCTGCTATGGATGGTATCATAACATGAGTGTTAAAAAAATACATATGTTTTCCTTGATTTATTACTTCTACACATTATTGGAATTTGAATACTGCAAATTAAACTATCACACATAACATGAGCATTTTATACAAAAAAATATAAAAAATAGAATTGGTTTGTGCTAATCTTGAAAGTTTCGAGTGTTTGTAAGTATTAGGGGTGTTCATGAGCCGGGCCGATTCGAGCGAGGGTCTGCTCATACTCGGATTGAATTAAAATCACTAGGTGTGGGTTTCGTACTTTCGTATATGCACATGGACCAAACATGTTATTATCTATTTGGGCTTATCAACTTAGGCCCTTTAGTTACCTACATGTTTTTGGACATATCTAAAGAAAATAAGTACTATTTTGTTACTTATTTCACACCGTATATTATAACTAGTTTAGACTATACGTACTAGGGGTATGAAAGAGTGGCTTTATAAATATGTGTCTGCCACGTTAGCACGTGTCAAAAAAGTGACGTGGTGTAAAAAGGAGAGAGTGGAACCGGCGTGGTTACCTTTTATAAAATAAATAAATAAATAAACAAGAAGAATCAAAACCAATCAAAATCCACAAACCAATGAAAAGCTCTACATCACCAAACCTAAGCACCCCACGCCGGTGGAGAATTCCCCGCCCTCATCACCACGCTGCACTCCACGCCATGTCCGGGGTGGTGTTCCCGACGTGGAGGAACCTCCACACCACTTTTTCACGTCCATTTCGTTTGGTCTTATTATGATACAGGATGGACTTGTTATACATTATTTGCTTCAATTCTATCATTAAAAAAGTTTACTGGCTAATTGTGATACGTTGGTATTGATTTTTAATTAAAAAAATCATCTTTTCTTTTCTAATTTTAATACGTAAACAGCAGTTTTACACCAATTGACATTTTTACACCATATTTTGAAAATTCGTCAATTTAAAGAAACGAGTAAATACGTCTTTTCTAAAAGAAATTTTTATAAATGTCTTTCGATGACTGTTCGTTTTCGTTCATCTTTTTTATATATCATTTACTTAAATCTTTCATTTGTTTAAAACTGTTCGTTTGTTTTCTCATTGAAAGACGGGCACCGTTTAGATTGGTATTCTCGTTAAGTAATCAACAACTTATTTATTTATAATCTCCAATTATTTAATGCTTTAGAAAAAATTAACATTTTAAAAAACGTTGAAAAAAAGCGAATGTCTTTAAAAGAACAGTTTAAGAACAAACGATTTTAAAAAAGTTCAATAGGCAAACGATTGTAAAAAAGATGTGTATAAAAAACAAACGGTATCAGAAGATACACATTTATTTGTATGTTTATAATTTATAATGTGCTTTATTATTTGCAATTCAGAAAGGGTTGGCGGCGCAGCTTGTTGCCCGTCTACCTTCTGTTTTGATGTAACTTAACAAGTTTTCTGGTTATATTTATCAACAATTCGAATTTTGCCCTATTGAGTAATTACATGCCCATAATATCTAAAAAATAAAATCTTTGTAATTTACATAAACAACTCGAGAGGTGTACACTGACCAAAATACTCTTACACTTAACCAAAAAAAAGTTAGCATTTGGGGCTAAAACCGTTACAAAATCAGGTTGATGTATCAGATTTTTTTTTTTTTTTTTTTTTTTTTTTTTTTTTTTTTGAGGCTAAAAGGGTTAAACTAGCTAAACCTCTGAGGCCAAAATAGTAATTGAAATTTTAACTGCAAATAGAATGTCTAAGAAATCAGAAACTATGATACATGTAACTGAAAATATAATTATATGTTTATTTTCAAAACTTTGTTAAAAGAAATTAATTGTTTGTTGTGGGGGTAAAGAAGACCGCTGACTTGGGTGTGATGGTGAGGGTGGTGTTGCGGTGGGGACAATCCGACAATGGAGGGGTGACAACGACGATAGTCATGTAAGTGATGATGTGATTGATTTGGCGGTGATAAGAGATGAGAGAATCAAGTTTCATTGGATTTTTTTAGTTTATGGAAGTGTTGTTGAATTGCTTTGAAAGATTTTGAAGCAATAAATTCGAACTTTAATTTATATGTTATCATGAATTCTATGAAAAATGATGCCATAACGTTTGAACTATTCAGTATTCTTAATGTTCTAATTGCAGGATGGTTCTAGACAGTGGTAAGTACAAATTATGAACTTGATAATTCGCTTTTGATAAATTATACAATTCGTCCCAAAGTGTGTGTTGAGGATTAATAAGTAAGTTTTCTATTAACTAACAAAAAGTGTTGTCACATGAGTGCTAACTTAGCACAACGCTATTAACTAAATTATCTGTTAACTAGCTAGGTGTTGTGGCCGCAGTGGCGGACACATAAAATATTTTCAAGCGTTGCGAACGAGGAGTTTGGCCATTTTTTCAAGGCGTGCGATTGAGATTTTGCTCTATAAACTACATTAATTTTTTTTACAAGTGATGCGCCCGCCCACCCAGCCCAGGGCTCTACCTAGGTCCGCCCCTGGTTGTGGGTTAACTACACTACAATCATTTAACAATCATTATTAAATTATTTTTATTTATTTAACAAAAGATTAATAATATACATTTAAAAACATAAAAAATACATATATGTTTCGACGTAGATTTTTTTGGAAACGGAGTCAGATCAAATCTATAATTTTCATTAGACGTTTTTGAGTTTATTTTTATGTATGTTTTCAGTTGGTGTATATTTTGATATAAATTTTGTTCAAAAAAGAGTCGGGTCAAATATAATACGTTTTAATTAGATGGTATAAATTCATATTATTTTACGTTTCTACACCATAAAAACGCGCAGTACCATTCTTTAACTTAAAAAAAATATGTTTTTACGTGCTTATTTTTATGTAAATGTCGTATAAATTCAAGTTGGTTTTTGTTTCGACGTAATTTTTTTTGCAAATAAGTTAGGTCAAATATAATATGTTTTCATGCTATTTTTATGCATGTTTTCAGTTGGTCTATGTTTTAACATAAGCTTTTGTTCAAAAACGAACCAGATCAAATAAAATATGTTTTCATTAGACGGTGTAAATTCGAATTGTTTCGACACCACAACTACACGCGAGGAAATTTACTAGTTCCAATTCCAAACATCACATACACATGATTTTTTTCTGCAAAAATAATTATTAAAATAGAATATATCTTTATTATATTATCTCACCACTCCCAATTAAACAGGCAAACATAACCTTTGTACAAATCCAATCAAAATAGAAAAACTCATTTTGAAAAAAAAAAAATCAAAAAAATTAAAATACTAAAAACAGATTTTTTTTTAAAAATTATTCAATAATACTGTCTACACCCCAAAACAGTACTTCTTCCTCCTCCCCTGTTTCCACCACCCCTCCCTCCCCTGTTTTCGCCATTAATCGCATTCGCAGCCGAAACCGAAAACTTCTTCAATTCATCCATATTCGCACAGCTTCTCCTCGCATTCAACATCCCCCCATTCCTCTTTTCCCTCGAAACCGCAGACTTACTCCCCATCAATCTCGCATCACCATCATACAATCTCGAAGAACTCTTCGCAGGCGGCGTCGCAGACTTCTCCGCAACCGTCGGCAATGCCGGTCTCCGGTTCTCCTTCCTCAACACAGGAGAAAAATCCGGGACAGATTGGGTCAAAACAGAGAACACCTTTCTCCGGTTGACCGGAATCTTGACTTTATTTTCCGGTGAGTTGGTAGTATAACTATTACCCGATCCTCCTCGGATGTCTTTTGGGGGTAATTGAAGTGGGTTTGGTGTCGATTTTAACCGGAGTTTGGATTCTCGGAGAGCGGCGTACGCGTTGTATCGGGATCCTCTTGTGAGGGATAACATGGGTGGTCGGAATAGGTGGTCGGAGGGTTTTGCTCCGGCCATCGGTGATCGGAATTGTGGAGGTTTGGGTGGTTTTTAAATGTTTGTGTGGGTTTAAAAAAGAAAAGGGTTTTCTAACGGTCTGATTTAAGAGGGGGGAGGGGGGTAAAGTGTACTTTTTGGATTGTTTGATTTTGCTTTTTATAACGTTCTTGTTGAATTTTGGGGAATATGCACTCAATGACTCAATTAAAGAAATGAAAGTGGTAGGTTGCAATTTACTCCTTTCGCTTTCGGTATTTTCTATAATTATTGTACTACAACTCTCATTTTTAATTTTTTTTGGTATAGTTTTGGGGTGTAAATTAAGAGCCCAAGCAAACTCTTTGCTAGATTTGAAATGATTTGTAGAAGTTTTTTTTCCATTTTTTTAATGAGAAATGTTACTTTACTCTACTTTTATATTAAATATTACAAAATTCTTCTTGCCTCTACCAATTTAACTAGCTCTATATAGATGAGGGTTTGTAAAAATTGATTATTATCGTCTTAATACATTTTTGCGAAAACCAACATATCGATTAAAATGAACAATTTTATGTTGGATAAAAACACAATCATTACACAGTTGTAATACAACACTAATCAATACAATACAGGAAATCAATAATGTTCATAGGCATGATTCGAGTGAGCAAGTTATGATTCTAGACCCTCGGGACTTTCAACTTAATCAGAATCGGAGCTGCAATGTCTGGAACCTTTAACATCGGAAGGGTTGGCCGTCAGGTTTATGAATTCATCAATAATAGTTCAGGGTTGTTGGTAATTTTTAGTGTTATCAACATATTTTGGTGGTATTGGATTAACTTGTTTACCAAGTTGATCTTATTAAAAAATAAACGAGTTAGGAGATGCGGGAGTGCAGGCTCGTTTTATTTTAATACGATCGGGTATTTTATCGGTTTTGTATATTTATAAATTATATTTATAAATGGGCATGAATGGGCCTGTTAACTAAATTGATTTATATCAATTGGGAATCTGATGTAAAATTTACATCATAAAGATTTAAGAACTGGGCCATAAACGTTTATATCATTTGGGCTTTAGGCAGTGGAAACTGATTTGTTTCTAAAACAAAAAGACGAAACCGATGGGTTTTTGGATATAGACGAACAGTGTCACAAAATGCTAATATGGTTTTCTTGGTGGTTTATCAAACTCTGGTCGAACATTGATCAGGGGGTACGGTTACAATTTCAAACAACCAAATTCGTTCTTGACGACTCTTGGTCTTATCCGATCAAATCTTTGAGTGTACCATCAAATGTTTGATCTGAAAGTGTATCACGATTCCAAGAGAATCCAAGTCGTTTCAGTTTTATTTTCGGTGCCAATTTTCATCTTTAATCGGCTCTGCATATCGTGTAAGTTCTAACAAAGATCAAACATTTCGGTTACTTGTTTATTTTCTGAATCTAACTGCGAATTGCATCCGTTTTTTTAAACGTATTTTCTGAATCTAATTGCCAATTGCACCCGATTATTTGAAACGGCAACGGATCTAAGTGATCTTGTGTTTTAAATCTTGAAGTTGGGTTCATGTATTTACGAACTTTTCAACAAAGGAAAAGAAAATTAATAATAATAATAATCTAGTGATCACATATTATAATATATGGTGTTTTGGCTTTTTGGTGGTGAATTTCACAATTACCCAGTAACTTGTAAGTGATGATACTTGTTAAATCATCCGTGAGTTTGGTATGGGACTATATGTCGACCTTTAGCCTTCAGGATATAGACTTATCTATATGCGATTTTATAGAAAGAGTTGGGTCTGGTTGATTTGTGAAGGGATTCACGGTTCGGCTAATTAGTACGAATTTGTTAGTTTTGAATTTCAATTAACAATTGAATTCGGGTTCTTGTGGATTTGCATATTCCTAAATAAGAAAGATTTGTATGGTACTTTTCGGTCGTATTCAATCGAGACGAAAACAAGAAGCTATTTCAGCGTTCATGGCTGAATCGGATAATAGTCGGTTGCGTGCTTTGATGGTTTAGTGATGACGGACAGCCTCGATTTTGTTTGAAATGTCGGCCTCGATCGGGGCTGTTGTCAGTTAATTTTGGTTCGACTATAACTAGATAGGAAAAGATAAGAAGTGATTGATGTCATGGTTTCTCTTCTGCTCGAAGGGAGGACACAGCTAGCCTCGCGGCTGGCGCGACGGACATCGAAACCGGGTTCGACAACCCCACGAAAATCAATGACACAACAAGTGCCGGTTATTTCTTTTTCTCCCCGAATCGGACCTGCCCATGGGATCTTTCTCGCGTGATCGAGCGTATACTCATAGGCTTGCGTATATGTGTTCCTCATTCACTAAATACATGGCATGGACATAAGTTGTTTGGGTTGTTCTAAATGGGAGTCATCGATGGTTGCATATATATGTGTGTGTCTACATATAGATACATATCTTTTGGTCTATATATAACCCATGGGATGAATCTGCAGGGGTGTTCAGAAAAAACCGTAACCAAATAAAAACCGTAAACCGAACCGTAACCGTAACCAAATAAACCGATCCGAATAACGAATTCGGTTTTTGGTTTGGTTTCTAACCGAAACCGAATTGTGAATATGGTTTTTGGTTCGGTTTTGGATCCACATTTTATTTTTATTTGGTTTATTCGGTTTATTTGGATAACCGAATAAACCATTTAACTTAATTAATTATTAAATAAAAATAATAATATTTATAAATCTTATACAATTTATTAGCCCCAAATAATTATTTTTTTATGCAGCCCAACCCAAAATACCCAAAGCCCAACTCAAACCCTCTTGTTCGTGAATCTCAAACTCAAACCCTCCAAGTTTATTTTTTTAGGGCTTAGGTTTTCTTCATTTATCTTCAGCCGACTGCTAGCAACTTGAATTCGGGCCGCTCAAATGAATCACAGAAAAAAAAGAGGGTCTATGTCGGAAGGTCAAGTGTATGGCAACATTTCACTAAATACAAGGATGAAGATGTAAAATAGTTGTGATGTTCGGAAGTTGGAACACAAATATAAATATAAATTAGGAAAAAAATTACTTACGTACAATTTGGTTAGATTTGGTTTATTTGGTTTCTATCCGAAACCAAACCGAATTGAATTTGGTTTGGTTTGGATCGGTTTGCATATTCCTTATTTGGTTTGGTTTGGTTTTGGTTTGGGGTACAAAATTTTGAAAACCGAATAAACCGAACCTAATAAACCAAATAAACCATAAACCGAACCGATGAACACCCCTAGCATGTGCAGAGACATACTTCTATTTATTTATATCTCTCACACATATAGACATGTGTGTTTATGTGGTGCATGAGGACATACATGGGTGTACGTTGATGATCATTGAAGGTTCTTTTACACACACATATAAGTAGCGATTTGATATTTGGTCGTTGGCACATGGGATTTTGTTGTCTGTTTGTCAACCGAAGTGAAACCAAAAACGACACTTGTGTCGTAAATAACGAGCAGAAGAAAAACCCGTGGAGTGTTGTAATTAGCAAGAGGAAATCAAAGAAGGGAAACACGCGGTCTTACAATCATTGAGCGTTTAATGGGTTATTTCTTGATACAAACTGAAGGAACAATGGCCTTCTTGCGTGTGATCGTCTCAAATTACAGATAAGTTATTTCCTTTTATGCATAAATTTTATGTACTGAAGCATGAACAAGTAACGTGTTTTGATAGAAACCGAGATCACTTGTGATCTGTTTGTTTAACGAATCATATGTGTGAACTGAACCGGATTAGTATGGCGGAGTTTTACGTGCTCGGCGCGTAGGGTTCACTGCTGCGGTTGTATCGTCTTGTGCGTTACAGGAGCCGTCTGATTGGCTGTCGGTTTTATCGTTATGCATGATTAAATGATTATGTGAACATTATACTTGTTAAATTATTCCTACTAATTTCACATCTAACTTGTAGTAGTGTTTGATTAACTATCTACAACGTATGTTCTTTAATTGTAGATAATCTTAAATGTGTGACATGGAAAACATGTTTTGTATGAACGTCTTGTGTATATGTGGTAGATGTTTTTATAAAACAAGCATGCTATTTGACTAAACGTAATATGGACACCATAGTTGATATATGGATTGAACGGGAGAAGTAAAAGTCTCTAATTTCAACACTCTTGAATGATAGTAAATTTAGTGGTTCTTTTAACCGGGAAGAGTTTGAGCCACTTTGATATATTAACTCATGTACATGTGTATTTTTATTGCTAAGCATGCCATGTTGATTTGAGGGACATGTATTTTCTTAAAAATGGTTAAATCTGTGTTGTTCAATTCATGTTTATGTGAAATGTTTTTAGGCTATGTTAACAGCCTTGTATCTGCTACATAGGGTTCATAATAAAAGGAATTAGACTACCCTTAATAAATTTAGATACATAAGCCTGGAGTTGAGCTATCTAATATTTTGGGGTGGTAGTGCTATTGTACATCTTACTGAACCTAAAATAAAGAGTTTAGGTGAGAAAGGAACAGAGTATATATTCATATGCTATGCTAAAAATTCATAAGCCTATTGGTTCTGTGTCTTAGAATTAATGACTAAGTGTGTGTAAAAAACTGTCATAGAATCAAGGGATATCATCCGTAATTCTTAGAATAGGGCTTCTGATCCTATTGAGAATGTCGTTGATTCTGATAAAGCACCAGCTGCTGGTAATGACAGTGTATCTATTCCTTCTCAACCTAGAAAAAGCATGAGAAAAAGAACAACTAAGTATTTTGGTTCTGACTTTCATCTTTATTTAGTTGAAAGGACTAGGAGTTAAGTTGGACATCGGGATCAATATATTATTTTAATATTGAAGATGATCAACTCGTGAGCAAAACCTTAAACAAACAGTGTTGAGATGATCCTATCTAACGGGTTCTTTCTGAACCAAGCAGATAATTATTTATGTAGCAATCTTGATTCCTCTGGTAAAGGAGTAATCGATTGGTATATAGGATTTGGAGGAGGATGTTGTCATCCTATGAACAAGGATAAGATGGAGGAACAAGAGTATATTAATATACAGTTTCATTACATAGAGAAAGTGTTGAAGAAATTAAATTACTTTGTTATCCGGTTAATACTCCTCTAGGTCCTAATATCTGACTTTTGCGTAATTAAGGTGAATCTATTTCACAGATGAAGTATATAAAGCGATGGATGCCTAATGTATGTTATGATTTGTACAAGGTCTGATATAGCATATGTTTTGGGATATTGAGTAAATTTACCGGTAATCCAGGTACTTGGCATTGGCAAGCAGTAAATAAATTGTTTGAATGCCTGAAAAGAACCATGATCTATGGTTTGTGTTATTAAAGTTTTCCTTCAGTTTTAGAAGGGTATTCTGATGCAAGTTGTATAACTAAATGGATGGTATTCCTACTTGTTGGAGGTGCTATCTCATAGGCTTCAAAGAAGCTGACTTGCTCACAAATTCTACAATGGAATATGAATTTGTAGTTTTAGCAGCAGCTGGCAAAGAAGCTGAATGGCTAAGAAATTTGATCTTTGAGATCCTTTGTGGTCAAAACCGATATCACTAACATCTATCAGGTGTGATAGTGCTGACTAAGGATTATAGTCAGGTGTATAATAGAAAGTCTAGACGGTTATGTGTTATACATAGCATGATTCATGAGCTCATCATGCATAAAGTGATATTTGTTGAATTTTTAAGATCTGAGTTTAATTTGGCTGATTAACTAACTAAAGAGTTAGGAGAGATCTCGTGAATAAATCAGTCATAGGGATGGGTTTAAAGTCCACACTTTAATAACCTATGTCAAGATACCCAATTCCCATCTAATACAACGTTAGATGCAGAATTCAATGTGGAAAGCTTGTCATAGAGATATTGGAACACATGATCAGAATCATCCCAAGGTTGTGTTCAGACTGCAAGATAAAGGAGGTTGAAGTATAACTTCTTAATAGTTCTTTGAAAAATTGCATTTGCAGGTGCGAGAATAAAAGAACTACCTATAAGAGTATGAAGTTTAGCCGCTTCAAGAAGCTTGGACTTGGCTTTGATATACTCTTTGAAGGATAGGACACAGGCTAGTAAAATATTGTGTCAAGTAAGAACAATGAATTTGTGAACTTATGTGTATATTATCTTCATGTATTCATTATGAATAGAAAGGGTTCAATCCATAGCGACACCCTAATATTCGAATATTTGGAATGTGTAATATACTAATGTGAAATTCAATCGTCGCGATATTTCATTTATGCATAAGTTTGTGCTTGTTTGAGAAGTGTTTTAAGTTAATCATGGATATCACTAAAATGGGGGAGGAATGTTGGTAATTTTTAGTGTTATCAACATATTTTGGTGGTATTGGATTAACTTGTTTACCAAGTTGATCTTATTAAAAAATAAACGAGTTAGGAGATGCGGGAGTGCAGGCTCGTTTTATTTTAATACGATCGGGTATTTTATCGGTTTTGTATATTTATAAATTATATTTATATTTATATTTATAAATGGGCATGAATGGGCCTGTTAACTAAATTGATTTATATCAATTGGGAATCTGATGTAAAATTTACATCATAAAGATTTAAGAACTGGGCCATAAACGTTTATATCATTTGGGCTTTAGGCAGTGGAAACTGATTTGTTTCTAAAACAAAAAGACGAAACCGATGGGTTTTTGGATATAGACGAGCAGTGTCACAAAATGCTAATATGGTTTTCTTGGTGGTTTATCAAACTCTGGTCGAACATTGATCAGGGGGTACGGTTACAATTTCAAACAACCAAATTCGTTCTTGACGACTCTTGGTCTTATCCGATCAAATCTTTGAGTGTACCATCAAATGTTTGATCTGAAAGTGTATCACGATTCCAAGAGAATCCAAGTCGTTTCAGTTTTATTTTCGGTGCCAATTTTCATCTTTAATCGGCTCTGCATATCGTGTAAGTTCTAACAAGGGTCAGTTTTGGTTTCGACCCGTGGGAACCAACAACCTTATTAAGTCACACAATACTACGATTATCGAACTTCTGTCTTTTAGATCTTCTAGGAGAACCCATCAAACTTCTCCAAACCTAAAACCTATCTGCATTCTAACTTTTTATATACTCAACAATGTTTACCGCCTATATTCAAGTTAAGGGGTAATTCTCATAGTTTCTTCAATCTTAGGATTCAATATTCACACAGTTTCTTCGATATTCATTAGTGCAGGCATGTTGATTAAGTCTTCAAGTCTGTGCATTAGAGTTTATGTTTATTCAATTATTCAAGTCTTGAAACATTTTCTAGTTTAATGCAACCCAGTTCACAGGCCCTAATATATAAATTTTGGTTCTAGCCCATCAGACCCTCAGAACCGACTCATCAATCCCTTTTGGAGCCGAAACCAAACCCACATAAAAGAGTCGGTTCGTGTTTCTCACTTTACCCAACAAAAGGGTCTCGGTTCTAGTAAGTATGGGTCCAAAAAAGTCGGTTCTGACCCTTTGCAAAGCCCTTGTCGTTATCAATATAGTCAATTATTATATTAAAATAATTCAATTAGATTGGAATTAACCGTATTTATATCATCACATATAAATGAAAAAATAAACATAGTTGCGAAGTTAGATTAAAAATATATAAATTAAAAAAAAGTTAATGTACACAAGTTATGAAAAAATAAAAAAAAATGATGAATAAATATTATAAAAAATTAAAACAAATACTTAAAAAACAGAAACACTATACATGCTCATTCTCAATTCAAATATATATAACTAGTGAAATTGCATGTACGTGTTGCGACACACTAAATTGCGAAAAAATAGCATCCTTAGATAAGTATATTATTTTTTGACACTCAAAAAAACTATATTGTGAATACAAATTTGTTTTAATTGAAGTTTAACCGAAACATGGTACCAATACTTAGCGGTGTGCAAAGTTGGTTAACCATGGGTTTAGTGGTTAATTGATGGTCGGTTAACCAAAGGTTTCGCTAATTGAAAGTATTAACCATAACCGATGGTCAGTTAACCGTTGTTCGGTTAACCATTGGTTATAGATCGGTTTCGGTTAATTATCCGATGTATATAAAACTTGTAAAATATAAACGCATGGATATACAACTTGCAAAATTATATAGATACCACATGCATATTAAATTTGTAACACCCCAACCCAGCTTGGGCTGACGTGTCACTCATTATTGGGCTATTAGGTGACGCAGGACGATCACTTTCAAACTATACAAGTTTTCAAGTAAAGTGAGAAGATTTTTGAGAATTCTCGGAGTGTCACCCATGAAAATCTTGAATATTCATCTGTAACAACCAAACAATAAGCATCTCCAAACGTTGTCTTGTGCTTCATAGGTCTAAAGTGGTCCATATGAAGACGTTCAAGAGGCATGTTGATGGTGTTGACTTTCTTGAGAGGATGGGACTTCTTCGCTTGCTTTCCCTTTCGACACGATACACAGACGTCTTGTAAATGAAAACTTTTGACTGGCACACCATTCACAAGATTATTATTCACCAAGTGGTTCATTTTCCTCAAGTGAATGTGTCCCATTCGTCTGTGCCAAGAGATAGACTCCTTTTCAGTGGCTTTTGAGACAAAACATGTAACTTGTGCAGACGTGGTAATAGCTTGGCTCATGTCAAGAATATACAAATCATTAATTCTTGGAGCCGTCAACAAAATCCATTCTTTGAGAACTTTGAAACCGGGTTTCAGCACATAACAACCGGTATCATCAAAATGAACCGTGAACTTCTTGTCACAGATTTGTGAAACACTAAGAAGATTGTGATCAATTTGACGGACATAATTGATCTTATCAAAACTCACAACACCATTTGAAATCATTCCTTCACCAGTAATGTAACCGCCTTTATCTCCAGCAAAGGCAACATAACCTCCCCTAATGCTTTTCACGTCATACAGGAGCCTTAAGTCAGCTGTCATGTGCCGGGATGCTCCACTGTCAACAATCCAGAGACTATTCACAATTCCTCCTGGAACACCCTGCACAATATACTACACGATTAGTTTGAGATGGGGACCCAAGCCTTAGTGGTCTTGGGTCGACCCTTATCATCAAGAAATGTGATTTCTATTTCTTGATGATTTGGAAATTATGTTCCTCCCCCTGAAACTGTACCAGTTTTAGGTTTCCAAGATTGTTGTCGTTTACCAGATTGATAGTTATTTACAGATTTAAACATTTCTGGTTTTGACGAGTTTGATGAACTTGGTTCCTTTTCTACAACATCTGGTTTTAACGCTTTCTCGATTACCTTAATATTTTTACGTTGTTGTTTTGTTTCTTGTTCCTTAACAGTACGTTTGTCTTGTTTAGGTGATGCAGGACGACGTTGGTAATCCCTTTCAGGAGGGGCTTTTTCAACAAACTTTGGTTTTGGTGGGTTTGTACAATTTTTTATTATATGACCAAACTCTCCACATTTAAAACATGATCTCCTTTCAACGAATTTAGGAGATTCTTTTCGATGTCCTGATGTTGAACTTGTAGGCCTTGAGGTACTTGTTTCATTACCACACCCATTTGTATGTTGAGTGTAATTGTTATCACTGTTGTGTTTCAAAATTTTGACTTGTTGCACGAAATCAGTATTAGATTTGTTTTCAAAAGTCTCAACTTTGTCAGTACCGCTTGAGGCCACAAATTTAACATCCTTTCCCTTTTTCTTGTTCCGAGCTCCTTTTGATTCAAACTTAGGTTTTTGAGCTCGTTTTTCCTGTTGTTTACCTTTAGGGGCGATTGGTTGTTTCTCAGTTGGTAATTTTTGATTCCCGCATTGTTTTCTAACTTCAGATTTTGGAATAGGATCACACTGAGTTACTGTAACTCTCGGGATCGCCTTACCCAAAAATTTACTGGTAGAATCTTCCAAAACTCTATCAATCATAGATGGATTAACATTTTTAATTGGGAAATCCTAGTTTGAGTAAATTTTATCATCACCAATCAAAGTATACAACACATTATCGCCTATAAATGTAGACACAGATTCCTCCACAGATTTGATTGAGTCAATCTCTTGTTTTACAACTGACTGCGCAACAGAGGCAACTGGAGTAGGAGGATCACACAAGATATGATTCTCAACTGGAATTTTTACTCATTTCTTCTTATCAAGAGATTGCTCTTGATCACTCACATTTAATTCATCATCTGACGAAACATAATCCTCAATTATTGGAGGACTTAGTTCCGCATCACAAGACATATTTTCTGTCTTTTCAGATTCCTTTGATGAATTGTCCAGTTTGAACCCTAATCCTGCTGCAAACTCTTCGGGATTAAGAGGTACAGATGGTTCAAACCGTGGCATTTCTTCCTCATCAGGCAACTTGGTATAATTGTGTCTCAACGGAGGTGGACACGATTTATACCCAATGCACTTAACATCTCCTTTCAGCTTTTGAACCTCGATGATATGATCAAGCACATAACGAGAGTTGGAATAACTCTCCAATTTGAGCTTGATCGCATCATGCTCGCATTTGGCAATGACTAGCTCCTTCTTTAATTCTTCAATGATATTAATATAGTTATTAATACCTATTTGCTTGTTCAAAACTGTTTTTGTTAGTTCAGATACACTTTTCTTAAGCGTTTCAACTGCATATTTGAATTCTTTTTCATTATGAGTTAGAGCCATATTTGCCTCCTTGCATTTCGAAAAGTCAACTACCAACCCCTGATTGTGACTAATAACTACCACAAGCTTATGTTTCAATTCTACACAATCATTGCATACACTAGGAGTTTCGGTGTGTACCTGACTAGTCGAAGCTGCAACATTTGCCATAAAGGCAGTTTGATAAGAAAAAGATCCATCCTCGGTGAAGAACTTCTCCATTTCCTTTTATGCAACTTCAGCTTTCTTTATCAGCACAGATTTCCGGTGTTTCAACTCCTCAGCTTCTTTCAGTTCCTTAGCTTCCTTTAGCAAACAGTCAACTTCAGCATCAAGATTTTCTTTCACATCTGATTCTGAACCATAACCACCCGTACTTTAGCTTTCCTCATCCGAACTACCACTGTATCCAGAACTCTCATCATCCTCAGAGAACTCCTTACTGTGAACTTGTTTGATATCCTTGATGATCTTAACATAACAAGCAGTTCCCCTATTTCCTTCATTTCCCTGATTTCCAAGTTGGACTGACCAGTCACATCCTTCATCTGCATGAACTATTAAGGCACTATTTGAATTGGAAGGCCCCGGCTGGTTTGAGTTACCCGGGTTGGTAACTGCTACAATGCTCCTTTCATTGTTCACTTGATTGGCATTGGATGAGCTTGACTAGTTTCTGAAAGGATTTTGATTTCCTTGTCTGCTAGGTCGAGTGCATTCCCGCTTGAAGTGACCTTTCTCACCACAATTGAAGCACGTAACTACATCCTTATCAAAACCATATTTGGTATCCCTTTTACTTTCCAAGCTTGTTCTACCCGTTCTTCTCATGTAATCTTTAGCTCTTTTCACGCTCTGGTCACAACAATCCCACACAAATCAAATAAACACAAACTGAAGCCAAAAAAAAAAAAACAAAGTAAGGATTTTTGAAAGAATTACTCTGGTTAAGAGAAGGCTGCATTTTTACCAGGAAACACTGGTAATTTGCAAAAGGAAAAGTGGGATTCTAACTTAAAGTTGAAAAAATAACTACAAATATATAAAGAATGTAAAGAAAAAGAATGTGTTTAAAGAATTCTCATGTTTGTCACCACTGCATTCATATGCATTTATTTATATACAAAACATGTCATTTTTTTCAACATAACATCACTTGATTTCAATTTTCACCTCTGCAGTCCACACCTCTTATATTATTATTTACCATTTAAAGGTTAATCTTTGTTCCACATTCCAAGACTAGATTGAAATCTGTATTACATTTGTATTGCAAATTAAAAAACATTTAATCCTTATATAAAAAAGCAAAGCACACATGAAAGAACTCAAAGAAGAAAGCTAGAAGTGCACAAAAAAATGCCTTTTTAAAAAACATACTATGCTTTGAACTACTTTTCCATCCAAATTAATCCAAACCGCCATAACAGTATGGCTGAGGCGGTTAGTTCTTCCATAATTGGTAAAGTAGTAGACTTGTTGTGTGGTGTGGCTAAAAAGGAGATTAGCTACGTGTGTAATTGCTCATGGTAAAAACTGTACTCGCATAGAACTTAATTCAAAAACCAGTATATCTTTTGCTTTCAGCTTGTGAAAGTTCACAAAACCGAAAAAACCAATAAAAACGAAACAAAAGATCAACACGAAACGAAACCAACTAAACCAAAACAAAAAAAAACCGAAACGAAACAAAAAACTGAAAGTTTTGAAACCGATCCGAAACGAAACCGAAAAAATCGATCAAAACGAAACAAAAAATCAAACTGAACCGAAACGAAACCAAATAAACGACCAAACAGAACAGAAAAAAACCAAAACCGAACCGAAACGGAACACAAAAAAACTGAAAAGATCGAAACCGATCCGAAACGAAACAAAAATACTGACAAAATTGAAACCAATCCGAAACGAAACCAAAAAAATCGATGAAAACGAAATAAAAAGATAGTTAATTACCACTGGCACCAACTTGATGTGTTCTTATCTGCATGTGCAGTCTTTCAATAACGCAAGGAAAGTTCTTGCACATTTCATTTTGATTCGAAACGGTACTGGTCGAAACGGTACGGGTCAAAACGGTTCGCGTCGGAACGGTTCGCGTCGGTTCGAAACGGTACGGGTCAAAATGGTTCGCGTCGGTTCGAAACGGTACAGGTCGAAACGGTTCGCGTTGAAACGGTATGCGTCTAAACGGTTCGCGTCGAAACAGTACGCGTCTAAACGGTTCGCGTCGAAACGGTACGGGTCAAAACGCTATTGCTGTTGAGTTGAAATTACTAAGTTCATGAAATACCTTCAATGACCCTCATTCCCTCAACAACTCTAGCCATGATGAACAATGAGTGAAGTTGGCCTTTGTAACTGTAATGGCAATAGTCTCTCTTGTGTAAACTTGACCCAAACCAACAGCTACTATAGTCTAATAAAATTTTGTTGAAAAGAGCTTATATAGGTTAACCCCCAGTTCCTCTTCTACATTGTTAAAAGAAACTTAAATCATTGTTTAACACTCATGGCTTGAAGGAAAAATAAACCAACATAAAAAAATGTCTTACATGGAGTAAAGTTGTAATAAGCTCATAACCTACTAGGAGAAAAGAGGAAATCCATTTTGAAGAATGCAAAGTTCATCATCAATTTGCAAACAAGAACCTCTGAAAATTTATAAATAGAGTAAAAGCATCAAAACAAACAAAACACAAAGCAAAGCAAATTAAAAATCAAAACTAGTGAATTAAATACTCATAACAACAAAATTAGTACATGTAAAAAATCAAAACTTGGAACTGGAAAATTGGGGCAGAATAGAATTAGTGGCTTATGGGCTAGGGCAGAACAAAACTACAAATGAGCATAGACTGCATATGATGTGAAAAATGAGTCAACATCCATTTCACATTGTCATTCCATTCATTAGAAAATTAACAAAATTGGGACTAGAATTAACCATAATCAAAGCTAAAAACATGAATTTACCCATTGATTGAGGTCGACGTTGAACTCGTAGAAGGTGACGTGAGCAGCGGTGATTAAGATCTCCTCGATGTACGGATCCATCCTCTCGAGGACAGTGAGATTGAGGATCTTCGTGCTGTTTTGGTCCAGATTGTGGATTAATTTTCCAGTTTGAGACATTTTGGATGGTGAATTAGGGTTTCAGATCGATCGAAGTACTCTAATTGAAACCCTAAACCCAGGTGGAAGGTGGAGAGCAAATGATTCCAGCCAGCCCAGTTGTTGATGCATTGGAAATGATGGGAAGGACTCAGGTTCGACTCTTGATCCGACCTGAGTTTTCTACTACAGTGCATTTACTCCAGAGGGTCGTCTCTTGTGGAGGGTGCAACTCCTGTCAAGTGGCAGGAGGCTAGAAATTTTCTCGGGGACAGCGTAACGCCCCTCTCGACCAGGTGTGGGCCTGGTTAAGACAACATAGTCCTGGTAATGAGTGGTGGCGGGCCTGCGTGCTGCGTCTTGCGGGTGTGAATTAGCCGTCTGTTGTGAAGTTCACCTGTCAAAAAAAAAACCCAGGTGGAGGATGATTAGAGAGACGTCTGTTTGTGTGTTTTTTGATCGGGTTATACATAATTAATTGACTTTTAAAGCACGCACATCCACTAAAAAAAATAACCCGCCTATTTGAATTTTCATGTTGTCACCGATAAAATTGTCACAATTAACAAATATCTTTTTATTTTTCATGCTTTTGCGTATTTTTCCCACAAATTGCCACCGGAAATAAAAAGGTGGCAAAAATTGCAACCACTTTGCTACCGTATCATGATAAATACACTTATTTTAATTTCCATGACAAATCGGTGGCTAAATTTGCTACCATTTTTTTCGGTAGCAAATTTTGATCACAATTGCCCAATTTTCTAGTATCAAGTCGATCTCGAAAAATCAAGAACCTATAATCCCGTTACAACCCAAATCAGTTTTATGAACATTACTCGATTTGTTTATTAAGAAATTCCTAGCGACCAAGATCCGAATTTTAATAATTACACCCGGAGCCTAATTATTCCAAAGGTCATGAATAAAACACTATTTATTTTACTAAAGCCATTTTTTTGTATGAAGTGCTTCCATGCACGTGATTTATGATCAATTCCTTACCAACCCAAAAATAAGTGAACACCTATATATGCTTAATAATTCATACTTACACTATAATTTATATACTATTAATTTGAAACATTTGTGTGCATAGATAGTTGTAAGTTGTGTTTAAATTGTTGTACCTTAATCAAATATAAGTTGTAAGTTGTGCTTAAGTGATTGTACCTTAATCAAATAATAATGGTTTCATTACCTTACCAAATTCAATCTGTTTTGCAAGCATGTATGGTTGTAAATTTTGCTTAACTGGTTGTACCCTAATCAAACAATGGGTTCATTATCTTACCATATTCAATCATTTTGATCCATTCAAAGTTGTGTTGTTTTATTTGTAAATTATTATTATTTATAATAATCTAATTAATTTAGTCAAAATCTTGTATAAATATAATTTGCAACATATTGATACAATGGTTGTTGTAATGTATGCATTATGGTCTGTATAGTGGTAATGATATATATTATATATAGATTACGATGGACCTGTCAAACGAGAAAAATTTGGCGCGGGTTCGTCGTAACGCGCGAGTCCTAGATCAACTTAGTTATTTTATTCTATGTTTTACGTTTCGGTTTAATTTCTTCGCATTAACACCACAACTTCAGTGCAGTGGTCGCTGACAGTAGTGTGGCATTAGTGTTCGCCCCCGCCGCAACGCGGGGGTGCTTAATACTAGTTAACTATTTTAAATTCCAAACATTGCACCACCAAGTTTCTACGATATATCTGCTGAATTGAAAAATATATAATTTAAGAAAATAATCAATTCCATAGATAGTGAAAGTTTAGCAGTTAACTAACAAATTATAAAACGTTGCTATAACCGGTTACGAAACTTAGCTGTTAATTTCTCAACTATTAATGAACTTCCATATTATGTAACTTATGTGCAGCAACATCACTACATCAGAGAACAACCCAAAACTCAGTTTCAAGCCCATAATATATATAGTATAGGGGAGGTCCATTTAAGAAGAAAATTAAATTGAGAAGAAAATAAATAAAGGGTACAATTATAAAATATTAAATAGTTTTTCTCTCATCTCATTTATTATTATCTTTGACTAATTAATTAGGTCAAAAAGAATACCATCCCCCACACTAATTTTTTGCCTACACACTTCAAATTTATCCTACACGTTTTGAAATTTATCCTACACATATTGAAATTTATCCTACAAAGCTCGTAATTCATCTTATAACCTCATAATTTATCTTACACTCACTAGTACAGAAGTGAGCATTAGACGCGGTTAAAATAGTTTTTAGTCGCGGTTTCTAACCCCGACTTAAAATGCCGTGGCTAAAAATGTGTTGTTTATAAGACGCGGTTTGCTGAACCCTGTCTTAAAATAAACCACCGCGACTAAAAAGATGTTCATACTTTCACAGATATATTTTTAGTCAGCATTATGAACCGCGACTTAAAATCGTTTTACAATTTTAGGAAAAGTTTTTAGTCAGTGTTAGATGAACCGCGACTTAAAGTCGTTTTACAATTTTAAGAAAGGTTTTAGTCGGTGTTGGATGAACCGCGACTTATAACCAATGTTGTAAGAACGACAAATTATGCTGTCAAATTTCAAACAAAAATTTGTAGTAAAAAAGAGATATGTAAAAATGACTTAATATGCAGTAAAAAAAAATAATCTGCACTCCAACATAGACGTCAAATCCAATCAATCCTTTCATATATTCAACGTAGTCAAATCCGGACAAGTAAAAAGTGACCCAATACACATTCAACCCGAAAGTCTACAATATTAATTGGTAAAATAACAATTCACTACTTAATCTATTCAAAACCACAAACAAACTATATTTAAACTAAGGAATGCCCAACCCGTCAAATAAAATTGGCATCAATTCCTTCAACGTCTTTTCTATATCTTCATCTGTAGCCACTTTCGTGTCGTTCCACATCTAAAAAATAGAAAATATTATAATTATTAGAAATTAGTTAACATCAACGAACAAATTGTTACAAACACATAACTACTCGTATGTGTGTGTGAGCATTTTTGCGCATGTTATCTTGTATATACTTATGCACATCTAAAAAATAATTAAGAAATAGACTTACTCTGGGATATTGCTTTTGATACACATTGACAAAGTCGAACATAGATTGAAGAAGTATATAGCCGCATTCCCATGTCTCAGCTTGTTGATTGCACTACAATAAATTAACAATCATTATTTATTCAAATTTTTGAAAATCAAACTAGGAAATAGAAAACAAACTTACATTAATCATATCAAATGTGGGTTTTATTGGCAACAAGGCGCTTTCAATCACACTTGTAAGAAGATAGCGGCTAGGATTCTTGTTGCCCTTTTTGAATAGTGAATCTAAAATATATACCCGTCGTACTTTTACGGCAATAATGAACAAAGTCCAATGTCCACTACAAAAAGTAAAGTTAAAGCATAGTTAATGAATTGTACAAATAAAACAAAGAAAGTTAATTAGATTAGATTTACTCGGCCCAATAAGGTGCAAGGATGAATTCTTTATCGTCATGATAACGCACCATAGTCCTAATGTGTTCTTCAACTTCTGCTCTCATTTCTCTACACATTTGACCACTGATTGTGTTCACGTTTAAGAAGGCACATTGGTTGTCTTTTTCAGCCTTTAGCACTCTATGCAAGTAGCTTAAACAAAAAAAAAAAAAAAAAAACTATGAAAAACTTAATGAATTCAGTTATATTTAAAAAAGATTATAGTGTTAAAGAACTTACGATGTAAACCAAAATATAGTAGTGATATCAACCCAACCGTTGATATTTAGTGCTAACAATGATTCAGGTTCGACATGTATTGGACCCAACTCCATAAGAAACATAGTTTCATCTACATTGAAGGCCAGCTGAGTATTCCAATCGTCCTTGATGTGTTCTTTTAGTCGACGAACCATATCCTTGAACCATTTGGGTCTTAGTTGGATTAATTTCAAGCCTAGCTCAACTTTTTCGGCTTGCTTGTCCTGATCTGTCACTTTAGGTTGGGCCTGTTTTTCATTGCCTTTGGCCTTCCTTTGTTTTCCTTTAGGTTGCTTCGGGTTAGATTGTTTCCTTTTGGGCTTTTGAACTACAGCCTTCGTAGCCTAAAATATCAAACAATTTAATGTATATGAACTGATTTAATTACCCGTCTAATGGTTACTTGTGTACTAGTGACTTTAAATTAATTTTTTTCTTCTTTGAAAAAATATTTTTTTTTTTGAAAATAAGTTACAAATTTAATGAAGTTAGCTATTAAAAAGGAAGACAACAATTAATGATCTATCTAAGTTTACCAATATACCCTTACACTAATATTAAATTCCAAAATTAAATGAAGTAAAATGAATGATTCTTATTGGTTGAAATTTCTTTTCTTTTTTATTCTTACTGAAAAAATTTCTTCTCATTTGAAGCCTAGACATATAGCATATGTCGTTATATATAAACAAAATTATATGATTTAAATAACCAACAATATAGTGATATACTATGTGATGTAGATGCAATGGAACTAATTATATAACGGGTGGGGTTCGGCTACAAAATCCATTTTTCCTATAAAGTGTACAAAGTCATAAAACACCACAATTTCAGTCATAAAACACACTCAAAACCCATAAATAACACAGTGAAGATCACTAAAACACAATATCCAAACCCTAACAGTCCATAAAGACTTCAAACACGCCATCGTAGGACTATGAATATAAAACACAACATGATAATCAATATAAAACACATTAATGTTAGTTATTCGAAAATCAAAGCCTTATCATGCAAAACACAACACAAAACCCACAAATATGGCGTTTTAGTAATCTCCACTTTGTTATTTGTGGGTTTTGAGTGTGTTTATAGCTGATATTGTGGTGTTTTATGACTTTGTACACTTTGTAGGAAAAATGGACTTTATAGCCAACTCCCACCCTTATATAACTATGATTTGTGTGGCTTAAATCGAACCACAACGGACAAGCACAAAAACCCAGTTTAACTCTAAAACATGCAAGTTTTTAAACCAACTTATAGCTAATTCAGCTTTTATTTTAGTCGCCGAGAGAAACGAAAGAAACCCAAAAATTCATATATCTAATTTGAATCCGAAGAGGCTTCGGTTGATACCTTAATCGCCAAACGGATTTGGATGGAGACTAACGAGCAACAGTAGCGGGTAGTCAAACGAAACCGAACTAAGGTGAGCGGCAGTGGTGGTTTACGTTCCTCGTATGGTTGGTTCACCGAAACTAGATTACAAACTCTTAGATAAAATTAAAATGGAACTGAAATGGAATTGAAAAGAAAGAAGCAACTTGAATCATTAGTCAAAGGGTGACAGTTGTCACAACGGAGTGCGACTGCGAACTTCCGGTGGTTGTATGGCTGATCAAAGTTTGAACGTGTACGCAATTTGACCAAAATATGAATCTACGAGATGAGAAAATCATTACATCCTCCGCTTTCGTCGCAAACAACAGACCAGGTGAATGTGAGTTAGATCCGCATAGGCCATTGGACTGAACACACCAATCACATTCGTCGTTATACACCATCCACTGTAGCTTGAAACCAACCAGCAAAGCGGATCTCAAATCACTATCTGAAGATATATTAGCAGAAGATCCATCCACTGTACAGTGATAGAACTGTTGCATTGCACCAAAACACTAGCAATATCGTTGTTGATGTGACAACCGGTAATTTACGCACTTAATTACGCGATTAACAGGTGATTAACGCAATAATAAATAGTGATTACAGCGCAAATTAACTTAATTAGGCCATTGGAGTGCCTAGGAACGTTTATTCGAGTATACAGTGCGCGAACGGTGGTTTACAGAGAAACCTGCTGAATACACGCAACAACGAACTGATACCGTACGAAATACTGACGACACCGACAAATATGGAGGTTACACGAATATATTTATGCTTATGGAGTTTGGGTTGCGATAGCAGGTCCCGTAGGAGTTACGGACCCCTTACACATGAGATGGGCTTGTGGGCCCTAGGCCCAAGCCCGAAACCCACAAGCCTAAACCTACACATAATAGGCAAAATCTCTACAAATCTTGCAAAATACTTACTAAATCTATATAAAATCTTTATAAGATTTTTGTCCCTAAAAGTTGAGGCAAAACTTTATAAAATCTCTACTTAAGATCTTGACTCAAGGAATAAAACTTCCGACCTGAATATAACTTGAGTACATGAAAGACAAATAAAAACCTTTCATCTTCCCTCATTCTATTAATACCCAGACAAACAATACACACACACCCTCAATCTTTCCTCTCTCCCTCTCGGTTATGTATCAGACAAACCAAACAGCTTCATCTCCTACCTCTCATCTTCTACCCTCTCTCTCTATGACTTATACAAGATGTGTTTTTGGCTCGGATCCCGGTTCATTCAGGTTCAGTCAACCCAGTCAACCAGTCAACACGACGGGTTGACTAGTCAACGCAAGTCAACAATTCGGGTCAACGGGTCAGCTTGGTTCGGGTCAAGTTATGAAGCGGTTCGGTCGACTCGGTCAAACCCGAGTTAACTCGGTCAACACCGTCAAAAGCGAGTCAACTCAGTTGACTCGGTCAACCTCTTTCAGCTTTTCGACACGAAGAAATTGGTAAAGATTAACGGCGAAATTAACTTGAATTTATATATTTTTACTTATTTCGTGAACGAGCTCGAACCGATTCGGAATAGTATTTAGTTTACATTTTGTCGCTTTTATGAAAATTACATATTGATATTGATTACATTGCTGAATTTTGACAAAATAACGACACTTTAGTTGTCGGGGCCGTCCAAAAACAGAGGAAACTCTGCCCGTTTTTCGAGAAAATCCGTAAAAATAACGCGATTTTATGAAACAAAACATCGGATTCGAATAACCTTTTAGTAAAACAAATACAATCATCGACGACACTTCACAACGTCACGAAAACGACAATTTGGTTACTATCTTTGACAATGCTTTTGTAAAATAAAACGTGATATAATATTTTCAAATCCTTTAATTATTTTCGACAATTATTTCAAATGTCGAACAATACGAAATCATTTCATAAAAATAAATATAGATTATATTTATTTTTAAACGACAAACAAGACGACTTCTCTTTATGAAAATAAATATAGATTGTATTTACTTTCAAAAGCAACTTGACGATTCTTTTGTAAAGCAAATATAACTTTTCAATATTTATTTATACGCCTAAACGGCTTACACATATCTTTCGACGAGTATCATACAAGACGCGATACGTAATACGAGTTTGCTATGTGTATTTTCATAAAAATACTCTTTTTATACACGTACGACTTCTCGGAACGACAAACACTATCCTATCGATATATTTATATTTTGTATAAATATTTATATATTCGAATTTCTCGAAAACTAAGTACTTTCTAGGCTCAGGGGCTGTTTGGTAGCCTCTGAATGGTCATTAAGTGGCCACCTCTTAATGGAACCATTAAGAATTTTACTAATGAGAAGGTAGAAGAATGTGACATGTGATGATTTACCATTCAGAGGTTACCTCTAAACCATTCAGACTTTAGGTTACCTCTTATTCATTTAGAGGTTTTAAACCATTAAGAGGTAGCATCTGAATGGTCATTAAGAGGCTACAAAACAGCCCCTCAGTAAACGAAACTTAACAAGTATAACTTAATTATTTTTATTAAGTTAACAACATATCAACGGATCGTCGGTTAACGATTCGGTAAAGCTCGGTGACACGTAGATTAGTTACCGCCTTTAATTAGAAACTTATAAGATATTCCGTGTTAGGAATATTGTAGAATGCACGCTAGCAAGTCAAGTCTTGGAAACGGCATCACGAAGTCGTATATAGCTAGCTTTGCACAGGAAAATTCAGGTGAGTTCATAAGCCCACCTTTTTACGGATTTACATTTTTCTAAATGTTTTTGGGGTGGAAAGACATGCACTTTTTGCAAAGCATACAAGAATTACATATTCCTAAACCATTTTACAAGCAAGTTTTAACTGACACAAATGGTTTACGAAAAGCTTATGTTTTATACCGGTTTTTCAAACAAGCGTATTTTTCGAAATATGCATACACACGAATTCTAGTTTTCTAAACTACGGGAAAATACAGATACAAGAGCTTACAAGATACAAATGTTACAATGTTTACAAATGGTATGATACAAAAACAAAAAAGCACTCTTGGTGAGAACGAGTACCAAGTATGAAGCGTTTTAAGAATACAAAAATACAAGAAGCACTCTTGGTGAGAACGAGTACTAAGTATGATGCGTTTTAAGAATACAAAAATACAAGAAGCACTCTTGGTGAGAACGAGTACCAAGTATGATGCGTTTTAAGAAATGATACAAGAAGTATGAGAAATGATACGAGAAATCGTGTCGCGAATAGGGTAACATAAGCACCATTAATCAACAATATACCTAGACCGCAGAACAAAAGGTTAGATCTAACGGGTGTCGGGCAGCCTCACTCTTGGTGAGAAAGAGTACCAAGCAGTGCTTTTGTGTCTCAGAATATGCCAACTAGAAAATGCCTAAGGTTTGGTTGCTTCCTATGTCGTGTCACATGTTAATGGCCTTGCAACCCATTAACAACAAGATACATACATAAATACTTGATTTATACAAGATACATACAGAAATACTCGATTTAAACAAGATACATACATAATACTTGATTTATACAAGATACATACCATGTTTTCATACAAAGTCCATATAACATGACAAGAAAATGATTTTAAATTCGTTTTCTCAACAATACTTCAAAAACCGGTTATTCAAAAGATTTATTTCAAATCTTTTACAAACAAACTATGAACTCGCTCAACTTTATGTTGATTTTTCGCATGTTTCTTTCTCAGATTACAGTTCTAAGACAAGGCACGGTTGGAATTGGAGGACCATTGGAGATACGAGTACTTAGTGGTGTTCATTTTCTAAAAGACTTAGCTTATTTGCTTCTGCTGTGCAATGAAGATACCAGTCCAGTCACGCCAAAGCTCTGATATTTCGGGGTGTGACAGATTGGTATCAGAGCTATAGGTTACAGCGAATTAGGTTCTGTAGAGATACCTAGGCTCTAACCTCACTTTCCTCTGGGAACTTAGAATATTAAAACCTGAATGCATACAGAACGCCTAGTACTCGAATATGGTCTCCAACCGTTGCCGAAAAACAAACAGTCAAGATTTTGTTTTCAAACATACGTTATCGTGGTGTTTACACACGGTACACAAGACAGTCGCATACAGTACACAAAACTCTGAGAATTTAGGAAACATGCATTTAAGACCTTCGGAAACTCATGTTGAAGTTCTTTAAAGGTCATCACGTAGGTACCACGTTTATTAACTCGGACAAGCGCCATTATTATGTCGTCCATGATATTTTAAGTAACCGAGCAGGTAACCTACGCAAAACGAAGTACGGGCGCGCAAGTTACACGGAACTCAAACTATACATCAACGGAGGTTGTAGTACGTCACATACGACTTTCGAGGAAGCGGCAGTTTGGCACGCGGTCCTGCAAACGACACAAGTCATGCTAAGAAGAAGACGTATGTCTCCGCATTCCCCCTAACTTGTTAACGACGAATACTCTATGGTAATGATGTGTGCAAAATGCAACATATAAATTACATCAATTGTGGCATAAAACTAACCCTTTTTTAGTACTAATGTTGGAAAAAGTGTGCTTTTGTCTTCCTTTTGTATTTTCAGGATTAAATGAGCTCAAATTAACAAAAGAAGCAAAAATGCAGCTAAATCTAACATAAATACAAGAAAAGGAACAAACGTGGCATGCCCGACCTCCTCGACAGCATCTCCCAAAGCAAAAACAAGAAGAAAGCTGAGCATGGGGCTGTGCCCAGCTAAGCATGGGGCTGTGCCCAGCTCGACACGGGGCGTGCCCAGCTCGACACGGGGCGTGCCCAGCTCGACACGGGCCGTGTCCAGGATGATCAGCCCTGGCACTAAAGACAAACCTGTAGAAGCTTCTAATGCCCACCACGGGGCCGTGTCCAGTGAACACGGGGGTGTGGTGAAAGTACAGCAGGCGCATTAATTGTAATTGCGAATTACAATTAATGAAGAGAGAGAGTGTCAGACAGGCACGGGGGCGTGCCCAGCGGACACGGGGGCGTGTGGAGCTAATAAAAACAAACTGTATTAATGAAGAAAGAGAAAAGGGTGGACACGGGGCCGTGTCCAGCGGACACGGGGCCGTGTCCAGGCTTCTGTACAGGCTATAAATAGGAGTGCTTGGCTCAAGCTCAAACCATCCCTTGGCACACCACCTCTCTCACACTTCATCCACCACCCACCACCACCATAACACCATCATCCACCACCATCATCCATTGTCCATCGTAGAGTGTGTGAGTCGTCTCGGGATCCAAGATTGATAGTAAGAGTTCTTGACAATCAAGGCCATGTTTGCCTAAGTCTCTTACATCACTTGGTGAAGACAAAGTGTCTAGTTTAATACTTTTTATTTCTAATCTTTTGCACTTTTTATTTGGTTTTGTATTAATGACTTTAATAACTAGTTACTTATGTTGAAGGTGATCTTTCCTTATCGTTTGTCCGTGGTGTCTTGGCATTATTTTACTGTCTATATAAAATAAAAGATTTTCACCATTCATATCTCCACGGTCTATATGGAGGTATGTTGGCTACCTGGTCGGGGGTTAAGGGAACGGTTTGGTAAAGGTCTTGCCATTGTTCAGCGTTTAGAGGTCCTGCAATGGACCTGGGTCAAATTTAGTAGGACATCCTTCAATACTTCACGATATTGGATGGCGGGGGTCCAAACTCTTTGATCCCCTCATAAGTTAACTACTATTAATACTATAACCCGGCTACTTAGGACTGTATCCCTGCTGACTCAGACTACTTAGCCGAGGGTAACGTCACCGCCAAAAGCGGGGCCTACCACAATACTGCATTAATAACTTAATTCATTATCTTCCAATAATCCACCCTTTTAGGATTGTATCCCTGCTGACTCAAACTACTGGGGTGAGGGTAACGTCACCTTCAAAAGAGGGGCCTACTACAATAACTAAGATAATCTCTTAATTATGTGCAAAAGTGCAGAAATAATCAAAGGTTATACTAGATACGAGTCGGAACCAAGTGATTCATCTTGTCTATCTGTTTTTCTTTTATTTTTATTTTCAGCATTTTAGTTAGCTTTTAATTTTCTTAGTTTAAAACATTTTTTTCTAAACTTTTATTTTGGTTAGACGTTGAGGATAAACCGGTACTAAAAGCTCTTGTGTCCTTGGACGACCTCGGTATCTTACCAACGCTATACTACACTCAACGATGGGTGCACTTGCCCATATGTGTGTTTAGTGTTAGTAAAATATCGTGTTTTATAAATTTAAAACTTGGCTAAAATAAGTGTTAAAAAGGGCTTAAAATATACACCTAAAATAAGTAACACTTCGCACGCATCAAGTTTTTGGCGCCGTTGCCGGGGACACAAGGATTTTAGGAAAGCTTAAAATCGACGGCCTAATCAGTTTTTCAAAACCTTTTCAAAACGGGCCCACATTTTTTTGCATTTTAGTTTAGATTTGCATTTACAGTAACCTGTACACGGGGCCGTGTTCACTGAACACGGGGCCGTGCTGCACATTTTCACAAAAATACCCAGTAACAGAAGCTTGAACACGGGCCGTGTTCACTGAACACGCCCCGTGCTCAACGAAATCAGTAAATTTAATTAAAACGCCCAGATACAGTTCCTGAACACGGGGCCGTGTCCACTGAACACGGGGCCGTGTCCAGCCTCTGTTTCCGTTTTTATTTTTGTTTTCTGATCTCGAGACTCGGTTGTGGTCTGCTGAGTGATTCTTATGGATCAATACTCAGGAGGTTACAACTACACCTATGATGAGGATGATTATAGGGGTAATTATTGCACTAATTGTCGTAACGCACGCTCGATTCAAAATAATCACTCATATCAACCATCCAATTCATACACCTACTATGAGGAGCGCAGGTACGAGCCATCAACTTCATACACATCCTATGAAGACCAAAGGTATGAACCTCCTCCCTCATACTCATATTTTGATGAACCAAGGTATGAGCCTTCATACTCATACTTTGAGGAACCAAGATATGAGCCACCACCTTCATATGCTTATTATGAGGAACCATGGCGTGAACAACCCACCTCATATGAGTATTATGAAGAACAAAATTACGAACCTTATCCATCATATGCTTACAATGAAGAACAATGGTGTGAACCATCAACTTCATATGAGTATTATGAGGAACAAAGGGTCGAACAACCGGATTCAAGCTTAGAAAATTCCGATTCTTTTTCTATAACCGAAGTGACCGATAGGATATTAGAACACATTAGAGTTATCGATCGATGTATAAAAGAAGCTCGCGCAAGGGAAGAGGAGTCCCGCGCAAGAGAAGAGTTAAAAAAGGAAGAGATAACCGAAAGTGTAAAAATGGAAGAACAAATAAGTGAAAAACCGACACAATAGTTAAACAACGAAATAGGTGAGTCCGACAACGTTAAAACTCAAGAAGAGTCTAATTTTGAAGAAATTAATCTCTTGTCACCTTCTTTTGAAAATCATTGTTTAGTACCCACTCATGCTAAGTTTTTAAAAGAGTTAAACACTAACACTAAAATTGACGAAACGGTAAGTGTTAAGTTAACTAATGATCAAACCTCACTAATAAAAGAAGACCCATTTGAAATTAACATTACACCGGTTCCATGTTTCTTTCAAAATTCGTTTATTAGTAATGTCACAATCGATAAAGATCTTTGTGTTAACATAATGCCTAACTACATTTTCGAAAAATTAAGTATTAGTGATTTTTCTCCACTTCAAATACCCATTTTTCTATCCAATCGGAAAGTAATAAAATCAATCGGTATAGTTGAAGATGTCTTGGTTCAAACAAATCAGATGGTAATCCCGACCGACTTTGTCATCCTCGATGACGCTCCTCTAGTGTTGAGACGACCATTTGTAAAAACTCATGAAGCTTTGAAAAACCGGAAGTTCAACAATCTACCTCTTCAATTAGGGGCATTTAAAAAGAGTGTCGATCTTGAGCGATCAAGGAAATATCCATTCGGCAATGACGACCCCCTAATTGAAGATGAGCCAGAACCACCTGATAAAGTGGGTCTAGCCAAGGACCCTTATAAACGTGGCGCACCACGGAGGCATTCCGCGGAACTATCCGTAGTTTAGTTTAGATTAACCTTTATGTTTTCTAGTTTAGTTTTTAATTTTCAGGAATAAAACACACTCGGGATGGTGAAGGATGATAAGGGAAGCTTGAACCAACACCCCATACACAAAAACAGAGCCTCCCGACGATTTTTCTTCATTACAGCAAGTTCAGCACGGGGCCGTGTTCACCCCAACACGCCCCGTGCCCAAGGTTCTGTAGAAAATGCCCAGTTCAGGTACCTGGACACGGGGCCGTGCTCACTGGACACGCCCCCGTGCCCAGCCTTCTGATTACTTTTGGTACTGGCAGTCTGGACACTGGGCCGTGCTCAGCCAACACCACCCCGTGTTCAGCTACCCAGTACCATAAAATCTTGTTTTTTAACCCATTTTTACACATTTAATCAGCCTAAAAACTTATTTTTGGGACACATTGAGGACAATGTGTAATTTAAGTGTGGGGGGGATGCTAAAACCTTGAATCTTGCAAGTCCTAAATACAAGCCTTACACAAAACTCTATTGGAACCGCTAATCACCCCAAATTTTTTCAAAAATTTTCAATTTTTTTACTTGTCTAGGTTTAACTCGGGAAATTCAAGTTCTTAAAAAGGTTATATTTTTACAAATTTACAACCGATAGCGTCGTGATAAAAAGAACCAACATAAGAAAATTATTAAAAGGCATGACAAGCTTAGTTAAAATTTAATTATATATACTTGATCACATAAAAACCCATTCCCACAAAAGTGAGTTTTGAGCCTTTATTGAGCATACAATTACATATCATTAGACTAAATGTTCATTTTTCGTTTCTTGTGTGAATAGCCGCTTGGTTCTTACGACTGTAGAACTTGCCATGACGATACATTCCCGGTCCTTACCAACTTAAACCCGAGTAAGTAAATGATGGAGGCATTAGGACTAACCCTTTTTATTTCTACACCAATATTTTTCTTTTTTTCTCACCACCTACCCAAAATCCCCCTAGTTAACCCCTTTGAGCCTAAACCTTTTTCATTTCTTAACCCAAACCAAACACCTTTTCACCCACCAAAACCTTTTTCATTTTTAACCCTTTGTTTTAGTAACTAGCTCGGTTTTTCGTATGACTCTTCCAAAAAAAAAAAAAAAAAAAAAAATAAATAGGTGTTGATGATGAAGCAAAAGGAAATAAACAAACAAGTTCATCAAAAATAACTTTGTTTGAATAATAGCTTCATCAAAAATAAGAGTTACAAAAAAAAAAAAAAAAGTCTTACGAAAACCGACGCTTGTTACGTTTTTAGCCTTTTCCACTAACCACTAACCCAACCACCTACCTTTAACCCAAGCCTAACCCTTCACCCAAAAGTCCTCTTGATATTTACAAAGGTGTATAGTTAAAAAGGAGGAGGATTGATTGCTTGGCAAGCCTATGGTAGGAGTAAGTTCCATGCCGCTCTCGAGTGATTCACTAAAATACATCTTCGGCCGAGTGTTGAGTGATTCCCCGTGAGGTATGTGAACTTGTATATAAATAAAATTTTAAAGAGGCATGTTATGCCCAAATAAGTAATTTCTCTTATGTAATATTCTAAATAAATCATAACGAATAGGATTGTAAATAACATAAAAATAAAACCTAATAAAAATCTTGGATTCCCGACACTCAAGGCAAGCCCAAAACATTCTCTTCTACCCATTCCATTTGGGAGTGTAAGCCACATATTAAAGAGTTTTGCTTGAGGACAAGCAAAGATTCAAGTGTGGGGGTATTTGATGTGTGCAAAATGCAACATATAAATTACATCAATTGTGGCATAAAACTAACCCTTTTTTAGTACTAATGTTGGAAAAAGTGTGCTTTTGTCTTCCTTTTGTATTTTCAGGATTAAATGAGCTCAAATTAACAAAAGAAGCAAAAATGCAGCTAAATCTAACATAAATACAAGAAAAGGAACAAACGTGGCATGCCCGACCTCCTCGACAGCATCTCCCAAAGCAAAAACAAGAAGAAAGCTGAGCATGGGGCTGTGCCCAGCTCGACACGGGGCGTGCCCAGCTCGACACGGGGCGTGCCCAGCTCGACACGGGGCGTGCCCAGCTCGACACGGGGCCTGTCCAGCGGACACGGGGCCGTGTCCAGGATGATCAGCCCTGGCACTAAAGACAAACCTGTAGAAGCTTCTAATGCCCACCACGGGGCCGTGTCCAGTGAACACGGGGGCGTGGTGAAAGTACAGCAGGCGCATTAATTGTAATTGCGAATTACAATTAATGAAGAGAGAGAGTGTCAGACAGGCACGGGGGCGTGCCCAGCGGACACGGGGGCGTGTGGAGCTAATAAAGACAAACTGTATTAATGAAGAAAGAGAAAAGGGTGGACACGGGGCCGTGTCCAGCGGACACGGGGCCGTGTCCAGGCTTCTGTACAGGCTATAAATAGGAGTGCTTGGCTCAAGCTCAAACCATCCCTTGGCACACCACCTCTCTCACACTTCATCCACCACCCACCACCACCATAACACCATCATCCACCACCATCGTCCATTGTCCATCGTAGAGTGTGTGAGTCGTCTCGGGATCCAAGATTGATAGTAAGAGTTCTTGACAATCAAGGCCATGTTTGCCTAAGTCTCTTACATCACTTGGTGAAGACAAAGTGTCTAGTTTAATACTTTTTATTTCTAATCTTTTGCACTTTTTATTTGGTTTTGTATTAATGACTTTAATAACTAGTTACTTATGTTGTAGGTGATCTTTCCTTATCGTTTGTCCGTGGTGTCTTGGCATTATTTTACTGTCTATATAAAATAAAAGATTTTCACCATTCATATCTCCACGGTCTATATGGAGGTATGTTGGCTACCTGGTCGGGGGTTAAGGGAACGGTTTGGTAAAGGTCTTGCCATTGTTCAGCGTTTAGAGGTCCTGCAATGGACCTGGGTCAAATTTAGTAGGACCTCCTTCAATACTTCACGGTATTGGATGGCGGGGGTCCAAACTCTTTGATCCCCTCATAAGTTAACTACTATTAATACTATAACCCGGCTACTTAGGACTGTATCCCTGCTGACTCAGACTACTTAGCCGAGGGTAACGTCACCGCCAAAAGCGGGGCCTCCCACAATACTGCATTAATAACTTAATTCATTATCTTCCAATAATCCACCCTTTTAGGATTGTATCCCTGCTGACTCAAACTACTGGGGTGAGGGTAACGTCACCTTCAAAAGAGGGGCCTACTACAATAACTAAGATAATCTCTTAATTATGTGCAAAAGTGCGGAAATAATCAAAGGTTATACTAGATACGAGTCGGAACCAAGTGATTCATCTTGTCTATCTGTTTTTCTTTTATTTTTATTTTCAGCATTTTAGTTAGCTTTTAATTTTCTTAGTTTAAAACATTTTTTCTAAACTTTTATTTTGGTTAGACGTTGAGGATAAACCGTTACTAAAAGCTCTTGTGTCCTTGGACGACCTCGGTATCTTACCAACGCTATACTACACTCAACGATGGGTGCACTTGCCCATATGTGTGTTTAGTGTTAGTAAAATATCGTGTTTTATAAATTTAAAACTTGGCTAAAATAAGTGTTAAAAAGGGCTTAAAATATACACCTAAAATAAGTAACACTTCGCACGCATCAGTAATGTCACCTAATAACTGGTTATCACATGCAACCCCAGGTAAAGTCCTTAAATTTCTTTTATTGAAATTTCGACTTTCACATTTACTGAGTAGATTTTCGCATCTCTACTCCTTTTAATGGTCATTGTATCATGATCATTTCTTTCAGTATAGTGAATATTCATTTGCTTCATTTCTTGAAAAATTCATATGTTACGCATGCATCGTTTGTTACGCATGTGGTTTCGTTTCGAATAAAGCGTTTCATTAAAGTTCAAATATTATTTCGCTTGTGATTCGAATGACCTGCATTGTTGTAATTGTTGGCTTCTTTGTTATCAAGTCAACACATTTTCTTGAAATTTCCTTTCTTTTCAAGTTACATACATTGTTTTTCGTTGTGACCATGCCGAAAGCTTTCTTGTCGATACATGTATTTATTGTCGGCTTGCGCCGAAATCAAATTCAATTGTTTGAACTTGTTCATTACACATATTTAATTCAAGGCACCATATGATGTATTGGAAACATCATATTCGAATTCATTTTAACAAGCGTTTCATTGTTCTGAGTCGTAGTAGATTTGGTTGGTCTACGACCCCATTAAGTCGTTTGTTGATTTTGACACCTTGTGGTGTCAGTATAAACTTGTAGCTTGGGCTAATTACGATTGAGCATTTGATGCAAAACACAGGTGATACTTGTTCAATCATCGCTATTATTGAATTGTTTCATTCACTACGACACCTTGTGGCGTCGGTAGAACTTGCAGCTTGCGCTGATCACGATCGAGCGTTTCATGCAAACTATTACATTTGAGCTTGTTTCTAAGTTCATTTATTGGATGCGATCATTTCTAGGAATCATTTGCATCTTGTGATACGTCCTTGAATTCACATCATTCGAATAAGTCTTGATTCGATTTCATGATCGTTCACTTTGGTATTATTCGCATTTACTTACGCTTAACATAACTCTAAGGAGTTAACGTAGGCTAAATTTCGAGGACGAAATTTTATTAACAGGGGGAGAATGTGACAACCGGTAATTTACGCCCTTAATTACGAGATTAACAGGTGATTAACACAATAATAAATAGTGATTACAGCGCAAATTAACTTAATTAGGCCCTTGGAGTGCCCAGGAACGTTTATTCGACTATACAGTGCGCGAACGATGGTTTACAGAGAAACTTGCTGAATATCACGCAACAACAAACTGATACCGTATGAAATACTGACGACACCGACAAATATGGAGGTTACACGAATATATTTATGCTTATGGAGTTTGGGTTGCGATAGCAGGTCCCGTAGGAGTTACGGACCCCTTACACATGAGATGGGCTTGTGGGCCCTGGGCCCAAGCCCGAAACCCACAAGCCTAAACCTACACATAATAGGCAAAATCTCTACAAATCTTGCAAAATACTTACTAAATCTATATAAAATCTTTATAAGATTTTTGTCCCTAAAAGTTGAGGCAAAACTTTATAAAATCTCTACTTAAGATCTTGACTCAAGGTATAAAACTTCCGACCTGAATATAACTTGAGTACATGAAAGACATGTGACAACCCGACCTTTTAAGGTCTGTATCTCTTCGGCACGTGATCCTGTTTCTTGTTATTCTATACTAAACATAAACGAAATTCCTACGACACAACGACTTCGGCTCACACAACATTGGGCTTCACAGGCCTTAACCATAGCAAAAGCGATTAAGACTGGGTAATGGGCCGGTTAGTGTGATCACCTTGTTGTCACTGTTTAAGCTCAATTGTGATAATTTCTTTGTGGGCCGGTTACCTTAGTATAGATGGCTTTATGTTTGGGAGGTTGCAACATAATTAAACCCACTCCTTTTCCTTTTTGTTGATGGCTTATAAACTGGGCTTGAGCCCATCTCGGTGATGACAAGAACCGCCCCAAGACCCTATATACATTATGTACGTATTGGTTGTTACTTCATGAAATAAAGTTCTAAACAAGAATAAAAAAAAAAGAAACCCTACCCTCTTGTACGTGGTACGACGGCAGAAGCAAGACCCCCCTTCTCACGAGATATTCTGCGTTCGGATCTAGAGTCGGTTAGTAAATCATCCCTTGGATACCACCACTATGTGTTTTCGTTTAACTGTTAGGGTAGAATTAATTTGTTAGGGATGAACGAGTAGGTGATAAATAGTCTATTAGTGTAAATTGCTTATACAAACCAAGTGGATGTTAACGATTACTGTTGTGATTGATTGAGTGATGCATGCTAGCTGTTATGTTGATTTGCAATTATTCCGGATGATTGAGTCTGTATGTGTTATGCATTAAAAACTAACATAATGATTTAGGGGTTGTCACATAAGAATGGGCTTGTTAAATCGCTGAGATGATGCTTAAATTAATATATGAATACATAATATGCTGATAGTTGTTAATTGTTATTTCCTTGGCTGATTATGTGATAAGACGAGTAATGGGATGATTCTTTAATTTTACCAGTGAATAATTAATGAAGCAATTTAATTAGATGGTATTACATGATCGATGCAATTTCTGATCTTATGTTAAAGAATAGTATATGATGAGAGATGATGTAATAGTTCATGATATAAGCATGTGATTGATAAACTAGGGCTGCATACATACTGACCGCTCATAATGGGTCATCATATGTCAGCACATGTCTTGAATTATAACCTAATATATATGCTAAATATGTATCTGAACATAAATAAATTACTACAGTCCAAATCTGATCGGTTCATCCTCAAAGTTTGTGTCAAGTGTGCCGCACATGCAATTAAATGGTTTTGATGTTAAAAGGCTGCACATGTGTTAGGATAGTGGGCCGGGGTGTTATTGTAATATAGGCCGGTCACAAGGTTGGGTAATACTTGTGATTTAATACGTGTAACAGTTTAGATGTCATGAATTGATAAATGTTTTCGTGAGACATGGACACTGTTGATTGACTGATACTACTTGCACAACCTGTTTAATACTAGTGCACTATCTGATGAATACATGTGAAACTATACGCACTAAGCTTGTATGCGAACTAACTGTTATGTGCAAATATCATAGGATTCGATTGATCATTTCTATTTAACGTGTAATTAATCTTACCGAGCAAATCTAAGGTGAGTTCACTGCATTTCTCAAGCATGCGTCCCGGTGGTTTGGGACAACTAGTAAACATTTGGAAGGGAATCTTGGGTAAACAGTTAAATTGGGTTTTGGTTATTGAACATGGAATCTATCATTATCGGATTGCCTGTAGGGCAATGGGGTAATTAGTTGATAGCGCTATTAGGTTTGATACCTCGCACCGGGCCGTAAGGACGGGCACGAACTAATTATCTGGGCATCATTACCAATGCTTGGTTAGGGGCATTGGGGACTGGACACACTTCCAGGTTATTAAGGGACACACTTCCCGGATACATATGGGCACACTCCCTAGGGTATCTCAACAAGTCATAAACAACATCATATCACAACGTTGAATTGGCTTAACATACATCTGGTAACAAAACACGTTAACAAAACCTTGAACTCACCAGCGTCGTCTGACACACTTGTCTGCATGCTTGCAGGTTTATAGGGTTATATCTTGTGGAACTTGCTGTCTGGAAGGCTGGAGTGGTCATGGGTCGAGAAACAAAGAATCTCCATACAAGCTTAATGGTTTATGTACACATGGTTTACGAAATACTTAACAAATGAATTATGCTTCCGCTGTATACAATGAATGACATATAACATTTGTAACACTTTATGTTAATGAATGAAAGTTTATTTAAATACATTTATGAGTTCAATGTGATTGGTGGCTTGGATCCTGGTACGACGCACGCCTCGCGGGGGTTTCCGCATGTGGTATTTTGGGGGTGTGACAGTTTGGTATCAGAGCCACTGGTTATAGTGAACTTGGTTTTAAAAATGTTTTTATAAGACCAGACTATAACCGAACAGTTTTGACAACAAAAATACGACCATGACACTCTGCTCCAGATTGCAAGGTTCGTCTCTCGTATACTCATTGTACTGCGTAACTAGTGAACACCTACTTATGATATTGCATGTGATTGCATGTTTAACACAACAGTATGAACTTACGTATTACTTGCACGTGTTATGTGACTGATAGGGTTGTATTTCCTAAACCTTCGTGACTCACGTTTTGTGATGCTTTTTGTTTGCTACTCGAGTTTGAGGAACCATTCGACATGAGTTAGGAGGAGCTGAGATGAGCATGCAAATCACAATATTATTGTGGGTGCACACATAATAATAATGTGGGGTGCATGTGAGTCCCAGTGAGGCTTAACAAGTGAAGAAGGGGTTCCGCTCTGTTATTTGACTAGTATGAAACGTAACAAATTTATAGGGGTCATGAGAGTGACCGTCTCCTACTCGAATGTGACCTTTTCACCTCTCTCTGAATCCTTTCGAATCTCGATGCTATCGAGTATTACCTGAACGCCCCTCTGAACGCCTAGCGAACCGTGTAGAATGTTAGGTGCTGGTACAAACGTCCCTGAGTTGGGTGTTGCAACGTCAATGATTAACCTTTCTCACTTCTCATCGTATGGTGGAACTCAAAGATTTGGCGCATTAGATCCAGAAGTGCGGTCACCTTTGCAACACGCTCGCAGCAAACCGTGCAGTATTTGATCAACTTGGAAGAACGATGGACAAGGGGGTAAATGTAGTATTTTACCGACTTCAGCATTTGAACAACTCTAGTTACTGGCAACGAACACCAGCGATTTGACTCCAAACGAATCCTTAACCCTAGTCAACAACTTATGGGAGCCGACTTTTACGAATCAATCGGGACATAAACGATGACAATTGACCATGATGTGGAATGTGTAACTGCCAGCACAATGAGTGGCGCCTCGGAACGTGGCACGGAATGTGAAGAGATGGACATTGTTGGTGAAAGATCGCAGGACCTCATTTCCAGCAACAGCACTAGAAGTAACAGTCACGATGACAGCAAGGTACTCGTAAATCATGACTTTCGGTATGGAAATGATGTTGGCTTCAACAGGGAATGGCCGATGTTAAGGCAAGACGCCAACAACCCAGGAAGCAAAGACAGTTTCGGGAATTCTAGTAGCAACAACACTGGATATGGTACCCGTGAAGGACATTTAGGATTGGCGTGGGCGACGCCAGGATTATAACAACATGGTGGCCTACACGTTCTTAGTAACTAATCGCTTCGTCACTGTTTTGCTTAACCCTGATGCTTCTTGAAACCGAACCTGCTGTGGAATCGGCTGATGGCAAGTCAGATGGAACCGCATATGTTAGTTGGGATGCAAACTCGACCCTGTGGGGCAGGGTTAGCGCCATTTTGGCTATGAGGGCCCAAAAGTGTCTACGGAGAGATGACCCCACTATAATAACAACTGTTTCTGATGATAAGGCTAAGGAGGTGAGGATCGAGGATCCACCAATTGCTCATGATTCCTCTCGGTGTGCTACTCGGGGAACTTTCAGGTTTACTTCCACAACTGTTAGGCAGAATCTCAGTTTGATCTCACGCCAGAGGCAGCTTTAATTCTTCGTACTTCTTACCGCCTTGCGCCAGGAGGGATGCGAGAACTGTCAAATCAACTAAAGAGACTGTGGGACAGAAGTTTTGTCGGACTTAGCTCTTTTCACTTTGGGGAGCCCCAGTTATACTCGTGGAGATAAGCCTTTTCGTATGTGTACTGATTGTCAAAAACTCATCAAGGTGACAGTCAAGAACCGTTCGTCTCGACCATGTGTTGACAACCTGTTGGCCAATTGCGAGGGTCGAACTTCTATTCAAGGATTGACTAACGAACGAGCTATTATCAGATGGAAGTCCAAGGGGAGAATGTTCTTGGAACGACATAGTAAACGCAATACGGCCAGTGCGACTTTGTACACCATAACCATCGAGTTAATCAACACACCAGCAGCTTTATGGATCACATGAATAGACCATGCTTATTGACGACATGTTAAATCATTTCCAGGAGAAAGGAACATCATGGGCAGCTTTGTATCTTATTTGAGAGCTCCTGAAGGAGGAGCCACACCGCGCGAAGTCTTGATAAATGTAACTTCTGGATTCGAGAGATACCTTTTTGGTCATGTAATCAACGAAATTGGAATACACGTGGATCTCGCTAAAGACCCATCTCATCAGATATTGATCGGCACCAAAGATCCCTTCGAGGATGCAGCGATTTCTTGGTCTCACTAGATGCTATCACAGATTCATCACAGGATTTTCGAAGATGGCGCATCTTAAATCTCTTTAGCACAGCAGGGTGCTGTGTCCGTGGAAGACAAAAGAGGGGGACGTCTTTTCAGCTTTCGAATCCCAACTCTGCAATGCTCTAAGTATCGTCTTTACCCGAGGGTACGGGTGATCTAGCGGTATACCATGATGCTCCGAATCAGAGCCCTAGTTACACACCGATGCAACACGAGAAAGTAATGACTTACGTAATGGTGTTACGAAGAGGAACTGCACGACATACAATCTGCGATGGAAACCGTGGTCGTTGGATTTAAGTGGGAGGCATTACTTGGACGGTACCGAATGCACTACTTAGACCGATCACAAGGGCCTCCCGTGTACCCTGGTTACGAGAGAGTTAAATCAGTTAATGGCATCGCTGGATGGAACTTTTGAATGAATACGACCGTGGAACCTAGACGTGCACGAGCTTTGCGGCTCGCTATCCCCTCTAACATACCTGATCAGATTCACCTTGTTCAAACTGAAGAACTGAAGAAAGAGAGTTCACAAGATTGACCCATACGGGGCATGGGAAAGCAACTTTTGGCAAGTTGGACAATTTTCGATACCTCATGGAACGCATATGTTCTCTCACTATACTGCAATCGTAGGGAACTTGAGTAGAGCAAAGCACACCTACTTCGATGCTCTAGTCTTCTGGGCCTTAATAGGAGATACTAGGATTTATAAATCCTGTACTGGCGACAGGACATGAAGGCCCACGTAGCCGAGTATATGAATGATGTTTGACTTGTGCGAAAGTCAAGGTGGAATATCAGAAATTTACTGCTTTGTACCAACGACCAGAAACACCCATATGGAAATAAGAACAGGCTGCCATGGATTTTGTCACTAGTCTACTTACAACCCGAAACGGAGACAATATCACCTGTCATTGTAGATTGCCTCACGTAACCAGCACACTTTCTTGCAATCAAGGAAACTAACGAGACTTCACAGCTTGTGAATGTTCCTCTAAGAGAGACGGTTTTGGGCACGAGATGCCAACTCCTGTTACCTCTGATCTTGATCCATTACTTATCACCGTGGGACAAATGATCAGAACGAACGAACTACCTTGACACTAGAAGACATGCTGCGAGCATGTGTCGGAGTGACGTAGTGAGAATTGGAAGGACACATACCTTTGACTGAGTTCTACCGTATCAGTCACCATCCTAGTATTCGGATAGCTCTGTTTGAGACGCTGCATGGACTGTAACGCTAATCTCCTTATTAGATTAAGGTGGGTGACAACTTAATTATGGATTCAGGATTTGCACTCGACCCCCTCTGGGAAGGATGTTTAGATCGGGAATCATTTGGCAGCAACGCGTGACCGTCAGGAAAGATGATAAGCTTAGGAAACACTGGGAGCTCGCTGTAGGTGAGCGTATCATAATCGAAAGTCTCACCCTAGGAGGGTGCGGTACGCTATAGAAAACGTGACAAGCTTATTTTTCGATGCGTGGGGACATTCGGATTTCTTGAACGAATCGGTGACATGGCTCACAAACTCGAGATACCTGACGAACTAGGTAACGTTCACGAGATACCTAAAAAAGCATTTGTTCGATGAGACATTCGTGATACCCTTGTTGAGGAACCCATTGTTAAGACAGTCGAATTTCAATCGTGGGAGTTCGTTGGAACTCAAGGCGTGGACTGGAGTTCACGTGGGAGCGCAAAGATTTGATAAAGCTTTAGTATCTCGATTGTTCAACGGTTGAAGAGATTTCTAATATCACTGGTGAATTTCAGGACGAAATTTCTTTCAAGTTGGGGATGATGTGGTAACCGCGGAAAATCCACAGACATCCTGAGTTAACATAACGTCTTGCTGTTTTGGATTACTTATCAAATTTCGGGACGAAATTTCTTTCAAGTTGGGGATGATGTGACAACCCGACCTTTTAAGGTCTGTATCTCTTCGGCACGTGATCCTGTTTCTTGTTATTCTATACTAAACATAAACGAAATTCCTACGACACAACGACTTCGGCTCACACAACATTGGGCTTCACAGGCCTTAACCATAGCAAAAGCGATTAAGACTGGGTAATGGGCCGGTTAGTGTGATCACCTTGTTGTCACTGTTTAAGCTCAATTGTGATAATTTCTTTGTGGGCCGGTTACCTTAGTATAGATGGCTTTATGTTTGGGAGGTTGCAACATAATTAAACCCACTCCTTTTCCTTTTTGTTGATGGCTTATAAACTGGGCTTGAGCCCATCTCGGTGATGACAAGAACCGCCCCAAGACCCTATATACATTATGTACGTATTGGTTGTTACTTCATGAAATAAAGTTCTAAACAAGAATAAAAAAAAAAAAAGAAACCCTACCCTCTTGTACGTGGTACGACGGCAGAAGCAAGACCCCCCCTTCTCACGAGATATTCTGCGTTCGGATCTAGAGTCGGTTAGTAAATCATCCCTTGGATACCACCACTCTGTGTTTTCGTTTAACTGTTAGGGTAGAATTAATTTGTTAGGGATGAACGAGTAGGTGATAAATAGTCTATTAGTGTAAATTGCTTATACAAACCAAGTGGATGTTAACGATTACTGTTGTGATTGATTGAGTGATGCATGCTAGCTGTTATGTTGATTTGCAATTATTCCGGATGATTGAGTCTTTATGTGTTATGCATTAAAAACTAACATAATGATTTAGGGGTTGTCACATAAGAATGGGCTTGTTAAATCGCTGAGATGATGCTTAAATTAATATATGAATACATAATATGCTGATAGTTGTTAATTGTTATTTCCTTGGCTGATTATGTGATAAGACGAGTAATGGGATGATTCTTTAACTTTACCAGTGAATAATTAATGAAGCAATTTAATTAGATGGTATTACATGATCGATGCAATTTCTGATCTTATGTTAAAGAATAGTATATGATGAGAGATGATGTAATAGTTCATGATATTAGCATGTGATTGATAAACTAGGGCTGCATACATACTGACCGCTCATAATGGGTCATCATATGTCAGCACATGTCTTGAATTATAACCAAATATATATGCTAAATATGTATCTGAACATAAATAAATTACTACAGTCCAAATCTGATCGGTTCATCCTCAAAGTTTGTGTCAAGTGTGCCGCACATGCAATTAAATGGTTTTGATGTTAAAAGGCTGCACATGTGTTAGGATAGTGGGCCGGGGTGTTATTGTAATATAGGCCGGTCACAAGGTTGGGTAATACTTGTGATTTAATACGTGTAACAGTTTAGATGTCATGAATTGATAAATGTTTTCGTGAGACATGGACACTGTTGATTGACTGATACTACTTGCACAACCTGTTTAATACTAGTGCACTATCTGATGAATACATGTGAAACTATACGCACTAAGCTTGTATGCGAACTAACTGTTATGTGCAAATATCATAGGATTCGATTGATCATTTCTATTTAACGTGTAATTAATCTTACCGAGCAAATCTAAGGTGAGTTCGCTGCATTTCTCAAGCATGCGTCCCGGTGGTTTGGGACAACTAGTAAACATTTGGAAGGGAATCTTGGGTAAACAGTTAAATTGGGTTTTGGTTATTGAACATGGAATCTATCATTATCGGATTGCCTGTAGGGCAATGGGGTAATTAGTTGATAGCGCTATTAGGTTTGATACCTCGCACCGGGCCGTAAGGACGGGCGCGAACTAATTATCTGGGCATCATTACCAATGCTTGGTTAGGGGCATTGGGGACTGGACACTTCCAGGTTATTAAGGGACACACTTCCCGGATACATATGGGCACACTCCCTAGGGTATCTCAACAAGTCATAAACAGCATCATATCACAACGTTGAATTGGCTTAACATACATCTGGTAACAAAACACGTTAACAAAACCTTGAACTCACCAGCGTCGTCTGACACACTTGTCTGCATGCTTGCAGGTTTATAGGGTTATATCTTGTGGAACTTGCTGTCTGGAAGGCTGGAGTGGTCATGGGTCGAGAAACAAAGAATCTCCATACAAGCTTAATGGTTTATGTACACATGGTTTACGAAATACTTAACAAATGAATTATGCTTCCGCTGTATACAATGAATGACATATAACATTTGTAACACTTTATGTTAATGAATGAAAGTTTATTTAAATACATTTATGAGTTCAATGTGATTGGTGGCTTGGATCCTGGTACGACACACGCCTCGCGGGGGTTTCCGCATGTGGTATTTTGGGGGTGTGACAAGACAAATAAAAACCTTTCATCTTCTCTCATTCTATTAATACCCAGACAAACAATACACACACACCCTCAATCTTTCCTCTCTCCCTCTCGGTTATGTATCAGACAAACCAAACACCTTCATCTCCTACCTCTCATCTTCTACCCTCTCTCTCTATGACTTATACAAACACAGAGAAGCAAACACACACAGACCCACAACACCCCCCTCTCTTTGTGCAGCAAAACGGACCACCACCACTGTTGGGTGGTGGTGAGCGGCGGCGGTGGGGCCAGACGACGAAGAAAGACAGAGCGGAGAGAGAGAGACTCGGGAAGAGAGAGAGAGAGATCGAGATGAGAGAGAAAGAGCACCGGAGATGAAGCAGCACCGCCGTGAGCGGCGGTGGCAGTGGCGGCGGCGGCGGCGCGTGGTGGCGTGGTGCTGTCATCGGACCGAGTAGATAGAGAGGTCGAGAAGATAAAAGGAGATCAAAGACGCAGACCGGCAGTCGGAGACTCGGTCCGGCGGTCCATGTCTCGGACCGGCGGTCCTTGTCTCGGTCCGGCGGTTTCTGCTTCCTTCCGACAAATTTTCCGGTAAACATCTTTCATTCTCTTTATTTCTTATAAATATTGAAGATGATGTAGATGTTCGGTTCGTTCATGGCCAGATAGTGTTTAGGTTGTGTTTTGGCTCAGACAGGGTGAAGATTCAAGATGTGTTTTTGGCTCGGATACTGGTTCATTCAGGTTCAGTCAACCCAGTCAACACGACGGGTTGACTAGTCAACGCAAGTCAACAATTCGGGTCAACGGGTCAGCCTGGTTCGGGTCAAGTTATGAAGCGGTTCGGTTGACTCGGTCAAACCCGAGTCAACTCGGTCAACACCGTCAAAAGCGAGTCAACTCAGTTGACTCGGTCAACCTCTTTCAGCTTTTCGACACGATGAAATTGGTAAAGATTAACGGCGAAATTAACTTGAATTTATATATTTTTACTTATTTCGTGAACGAGCTCGAACCGATTCGGAATAGTATTTAGTTTACATTTTGTCGCTTTTACGAAAATTACATATTGATATTGATTACATTGCTGAATTTTGACAAAATAACGACACTTTAGTTGTCGGGGCCGTCCAAAAACAGAGGAAACTCTGCCCGTTTTTCGAGAAAATCCGTAAAAATAACGCGATTTTATGAAACAAAACATCGGATTCGAATAACCTTTTAGTAAAACAAATACAATCATCGACGACACTTCACAACGTCACGAAAACGACAATTTGGTTACTATCTTTGACAATGCTTTTGTAAAATAAAACGTGATATAATATTTTCAAATCCTTTAATTATTTTCGACAATTATTTCCAATGTCGAACAATACGAAATCATTTCATAAAAATAAATATAGATTATATTTATTTTCAAACGACAAACAAGACGACTTCTCTTTATGAAAATAAATATAGATTGTATTTACTTTCAAAAGCAACTCGACGATTCTTTTGTAAAGCAAATATAACTTTTCAATATTTATTTATACGCCTAAACGGCTTACACATATCTTTCGACGAGTATCATACAAGACGTGATGCGTAATACGAGTTTGCTATGTGTATTTTCATAAAAATACTCTTTTTATACACGTACGACTTCTCGGAACGACAAACACTATCCTATCGATATATATATATTTTGTATAAATATTTATATATTCTAGACTCAGTAAACGAAACTTAACAAGTATAACTTAATTATTTTTATTAAGTTAACAACATATCAACGGATCGTTCGGTTAACGATTCGGTAAAGCTCGGTGACACGTAGATTAGTTACCGCCTTTAATTATAAACTTATAAGATATTCCATGTTAGGAATATTGTAGAAGGCACGCTAGCAAGTCAAGTCTTGGAAACGGCATCACGAAGTCGTATATAGCTAGCTTTGCACAGGAAAATTCAGGTGAGTTCATAACCCCACCTTTTTACGGATTTACATTTTTCTAAATGTTTTTGGGGTGGAAAGACATGCACTTTTTGCAAAGCATACAAGAATTACATATTCCTAAACCATTTTACAAGCAAGTTTTAACTGACACAAATGGTTTACGAAAAGCTTATGTTTTATACCAGTTTTTCAAACAAGCGTATTTTTCGAAATATGCATACACACAAATTCTAGTTTTCTAAACTACGGGAAAATACAGATACAGGAGCTTACAAGATACAAATGTTACAATGTTTACAAATGGTATGATACAAAAACAAAAAGCACTCTTGGTGAGAACGAGTACCAAGTATGAAGCGTTTTAAGAATACAAGAATACAAAAATACAAGAAGCACTCTTGGTGAGAACGAGTACCAAGTATGATGCGTTTTAAGAATACAAAAATACAAGAAGCACTCTTGGTGAGAACGAGTACCAAGTATGATGCGTTTTAAGAAATGATACAAGAAGTATGAGAAATGATACGAGAAATCGTGTCGCGAATAGGGTACCATAAGCACCATTAATCAACAATATACCTAGACCGCAGAACAAAAGGTTAGATCTAACGGGTGTCGGGCAGCCTCACTCTTGGTGAGAACGAGTACCAAGCAGTGCTTTTGTGTCTCAGAATATGCCAACTAGAAAATGCCTAAGGTTTGGTTGCTTCCTATGTCGTGTCACATGTTAATGGCCTTGCAACCCATTAACAACAAGATACATACAGAAATACTTGATTTATACAAGATACATACAGAAATACTCGATTTAAACAAGATACGTACAGAATACTTGATTTATACAAGATACATACCATGTTTTCATACAAAGTCCGTATAACATGACAAGAAAATGATTTTAAATTCATTTTCTCAACAATACTTCAAAAACCGGTTATTCAAAAGATTTATTTCAAATCTTTTACAAACAAACTATGAACTCGCTCAACTTTATGTTGATTTTTCGCATGTTTCTTTCTCAGGTTACAGTTCTAAGACAAGGCACGGTTGGAATTGGAGGACCATTGGAGATACGAGTACTTAGTGGCGTTCATTTTCTAAAAGACTTAGCTTATTTGCTTCCGCTGTGCAATGAAGATACCAGTCCAGTCACGCCAAAGCTCTGATATTTCGGGGTGTGACAGTTGATCAAACTGGTTCTATAGAAATAACTATCACTCCGGCTGGTCTGATTCACATCGCAACTGAACCGATAACTAGTAGCCAATGGATTCCCACCAGGTATGTTATCCTGCCATCCGTAGTACAGAGATACATCCTCCTGCCCAAAATTCTTGTCGTTGAAAAGGTTGGAGTTATAGGTGGTGTTGTGGAGATATTGAAGGCATATGTTGCTCCATAGATCATTTCTAGCAATAGTGATAGTATGTTTACTGCTTTCAATATCTAGGACTTGATAGTTTATTGTTTCTAAAATGAGCTCAGGGACATCAGAATATCAGATTGGCAGGTTATTAGCTGAAAACCCGGATGGCCGCAATGTTGTGCCAGGCCTAACCCCGATAAAGGATACTCGAAATTCATGTCTCCACACTAGACTGACTGGCCACATATGTCGTCTGGCTGAGTGTCCTGTTGGGGAATTTCAGCTTACCGGATGATCAGAGAGGCGTGTAGTCACTCTCAGATCAAATTATTTCGGTGGTTCACCCGAATAATTCAATCGGATAGAACTCTGATTTTCGAGATTGAACCATGGTATGCTTTTTTGTGTGTGAAATATCTGGACCAGAAGAAATGCCACCAAAAAACTGTCTACGAATTTAGGTTTTTTTGGGGTGTAACTTCCTAATGGCAGTTAACTCTATTTTTAGGACAAAAGTGCCAATTAACTGCCGTTTTTTAACATTTCTAAAATGTGGCTATTTCTAGAAAATAAAGTTTTCGACCCCAGCCAGGGGCTCTGCCCCTTGGACCCAGCCAGGGGCTGCCGTCCCTTGGACCCTGCTCGATCCCAGGGGCGCTGCCCCCGGACCCCGCCCCTTGGAACCCCTATAGAGTACGGGCTTCGCCCGTACACTTCGAATTTTAATAACTCAAACAAGCGTGCACTCCCGCACCTCCTAACTTGCTTGATGTGTATTATTATTCGCTTTGATCACCAAGTCAATCCCGATTACACTAAAATATCTAATATTCCTCCCCTATTTTAGCGTAATACTTGATTAACTTAAAAAAATTCACAACAATCAAACTTATGCATAAATGAAATATCGCGACGATTGAATTTCACATTAGTATATTACACATTTCAAATATTCGAATATAGGGGTGTCGCTAAGGATTGAACCCTTTCTATTCAGTGAATACATGAAGATAATATAAACACAAGTTTACATACTCTAATGTTCTTTCTTGATAGTATTTTTAGCCTGTGTCCCATCCTTCAATGAGCATATCAAAGCCAAGTCCTAGCTTCTTGAAGCGGCTAAACTTCATGCTCATATAGGTAGCTATTTATTCTTGCACCTGCATATGCAATTTTTCAAAGAACTATTAAGAAGAAAACCTTCAACCTCCTTTAACTTGCAGGTCTGAACACATACCTGGGATGATGCTACTAATGTGTTCCAATTTCTAGATGCTAAGCTTTCCACATTGAATTCAACACCTAACATATCCTGGCACTGGACGATTAGGAAATAGATGATGGTGGCTAGAACCACCGTTATGGCAAATAAGGCGGGGCTCGGGTCTTGGCGGGGTTTCATGGTGGTTAGGGCTCTTTGGGGGAACAAGTCTATTGATTTGTTGAAATTTGAAAATCAAAATACATAAGTTCCCGTTGACATATAAATATTAAGTTGACCGGATGGAATACACGGATCCACAAGGATTAAAGTCTAATCGTTGACCGGATTGGGTTGATAATTCTATTGTATTTTAGTTTTATATTTACTTAAGTTATCATCATTATAATACTCAATAAATCCCACCAATAGCAAAGCAAAGATAGGGTCTGAGGAGGGTAAGATGTAGACAGCCTTACCTCTATCCCGTAGGAATAGAGAGACTGCTTCCAATGAGACCCCCAGCTCGATAGTAGTTTTGCATCAAGCCTTGGACATAAGGCACATAACACTCAACAATCGGGACAAAGACCCCTTTTGTCTTTCAGCTATCAATGCCACCACATTATGCATGATTAACAGTCCTCAGCTTTTAACGTTATTTTCACGAAATTATTAAAATAACGTTAAAATTAGTGCACTTTCACTTTTACCACCCGATGGCCCAAACATATATACATTACTTAACGTGTTTGTATAATTATAAAATTATATACTTAACAAATAAGTATTTTAAATAAAACGATTTATAAAGCTTAATATGTATCATCTTGGTCATGTTTAATCTATTTATCTTATTTAACTATATTTTTTTTCTCAACTTAATTTATAAAGCTATTAATATTCTTTTTGAGTATTAGTCTTTTAGATTGACACATCAATTAGCAGGGGTCATGTTCTTGGGGTTAGTTTTATGGGTTTCGGGTTAATGGGTTTCAAAAAATTTATTTCAAACCTGATAGCTAATTTCCGTATCTTTATTCGGTTAGTAGGGTATTGGGTTTTCCAGAGTTGTCAGGTTAAATGAGTATTTGCGTTGCCGGAGACTTGTATCATTACAATAAGGTTTTATACAGATGAATACAAGTTAATTACCCATTTGACCCATTTTATTTTTAGTTAATTATGTCATGTTAACCTGTTTGACCCATTAGAGATTTCTTAAAAAGAAAAACCCAAATAGACTCATTTGTCCAACGCAAAAATGGTATTAACATATGGATGCAAAATTGCAAGTAACCTGAATATAATCAAGAACCAGAATTCAAAAAGCAGATGGGAACCATTTTGAAAAATCTTGATGTTGGTAATCATCTAGACTGTGAAAAGTTGAAGGAATCTTCACTAGAGAATTTGGTGGATTGTACTCCACAATCTTTCTTCATCACCACTGAACTAACATGACTATAAAAATCGCATGTATTTAATTACCCCTTGATTGGGAAAGTCTTTCTCTTTTTTTTTTTATTCGTTTTTTACTTGAACTTTTGCCTGTCATACACATTCTTTGTTAAAAATCTTTTCCAACATAATTTGGAAGTACCATAAAATCACAAGAGTAGATTAAGCTAGTTCACTAGCTGGTTTCATGAGAGGTAGAGAAATCTTTTTCTGCAACGCTGGTACTTTCTCACTGCTTGAACTCTTCGTGGATGACAGGGAAGTGTCTTGGAAAGGCCTTGCGGGAGATGACTCGAAGCGTCTAGGTGGAACTTGCAATGAATCAAAGCTTCCTTCTAACATCTCCACAACTTTACTTATGGATGGCCGATCTGATGGATCAGTCTGAATGCACCACAGGCTCACCATCATCATCTTCCTAGCTAATTCATCGTCCTCTTCGGTTGTCACCCCATTGTCCCCTAAATTACCACTAACTTCTACTTGCTTGTATATCCAATCTGGAAAGTATGATTCAGTTGTGCTAGTCTTTCTAGCGTTATTGTGCCTCCGTGCACCTGTCATTTCAAGAATCATCATCCCGTAGCTATACACATCAGATTTGTGAGATGCACCTCCAAGACTACTAATAAATACTTCAGGGGCCATGTATCCGGCCGTACCTCTTGCACCCAATACAGACACAATACTTTCTTTCTTCTTGCATAACTTAGCCAGCCCGAAATCAGATATTTTTGGGACAAATTCCTCGTCCAAGAGAATGTTGTGAGGCTTTATGTCAAAGTGCACGATTCTAGTATTACAACCTCTATGCAGATACTCTAGACCTCTTGCGATCCCTTTTGCAATTTGGAACAATGTGTTCAAGTCCAAATGAGAGCCATCACAACGTAGAAACTTATCCAGTGACCCGTTTGGCATGAATTCATATAACAGGGCTCTTTTCTTTCCCTCGAAGGAGAAACCTAAAAGAGTAACAACATTGACATGAGAAGTTCTACTGATGCTAGCAACTTCATTAATGAAATCTTCTCCATCTCCCACTGCTTCACTCAAGATCTTCACCGCAACTAGATGCCCATCAGACAATTGCCCTTTGTAAACACTTCCATATCCTCCTTGTCCCAGTTTTTCTTGGAATGAGTTTGTCATTTTCTTGATTTCTGAATATTTGTATCTTTTTGGTGCCAAACTTCCGTAGTTTCTTATAAATATTTCGATTTGATCATTTGCAGCTTCAGGTCCTTTTGGAGTTATACGTATCCTCAGTTTGCGATGGAATATCACAAACAGCATGAACACAATTCCTGTAAAGCTGCACGTAATGCCTACACAATATGTTTAGTAGAAGGTTAGTCTATTTAATGAAAACAAGCTTGCTTTCTGTCTTGGTTCATTCAAGAAATAGGGGTACATTTCTGTATTAACACTAATACTTTTGTGTCTCCTTGAATATCAATAATGTACTCAGGTTAGTTCATTTGCTTACCTATTATAAGCTTCAACGTAGTTCTGTTGGGCCCTGTTTTGAAAAAAGAAAGAAAAAGACTGGTTAAATCATACTAGACCATGAACCTTAAGAAGTATTCGATATGATGGTTAATCAATCGGAAGTGATTCAAAAGAGACTTCATATGATATTTTGAACCACACAGAAAGATGGTAGTTTTGAGTTGGACCCACATATTTGCCAGACTGGCCATACAATCCCTTAAATATACTTAAAAGTTAACTAAATATTATACAAGTATAAGATTCATTTTAGAGCTCCCAAAATTTCATTTGGCTGGTATACAAAGTAGCTTGAGATGATGTCTAGGGATTAGGTACCAAAACTGTATACATTGGTCCATTGCTTTAACTGGGCTTGTAATATTGCCATCTCAAACAAACTAGGGATGTTAAATGAGTCATGTTCCTGGGTTGGCGGCTTGGCGGGTTGAACCCAACACCTACTCGAACACTTGACAAGAACCTGAAAATCATGTCAAACACATAAAACCCAAACACAACACGAGTTTATGCGGGTGGAAACCATGACCAATTTTGTTTTAATACACTAGAAGTACAAATTTTTAACAAAAATATACAAATGTATATGAAATTATTTTGTTCAATATGTAAAACATGATTTTCATTTTTTTTTAATCTTTGTTAGTTTTGGTAGCAGATACCTAATCAGTTTAGGTTGACATAAATTTTTGACTTTTAATTAGATAAAATAAATGGGTTAGTCGGGTCAACCGGCTAACCCGCCATGGGTTTCACCCGAATCTAACCCGAACCCGTTTGGACTAAAACCCAAACCCACAAATTCCGTGTTAGGTTCAAGTATAATCTATTTCAAAGAAATGATGAACACGTTCACAATCTGACCAAAATACGAGTCTACGAGATCAGAAAAGCAGTTACTTCCACCTTCTTTTGTATTGTTACACATTAATGAGAAATTCCTGCTAGCACAGTTGCAAGCAAACAACTCAGGTGAAGTTGAGCTAGACCCACATTGACCATTTGACTGAATACACTTATCGCAGTCATCGTTTTTTTGCCATCCACTGTAGATTGAAACCAGCCATCAAAGCTGATCTCAAATCACTTTCTATAGCAGTCACAGATGCTAATTGGTTTGCCAAAGATCGATCCACTGGGATCCACTGGTACAGTGATATGATAGCTGCATTGCACTAAGAAATTATCTATTCTTATGTTCCCCTTAATTGTAACTGTTTTTTAGGATGATCCTGACCATTCAAATTCTTTATCTTTAAATCTTAGCCCTTTAAATTCATTTAAACCTTCTAGAAGGGGAAGTTGAGGACGGTACCAAGAGGTTAGAGCAGTTCCACTATTATAACCCCACTATCGTGATACAAGAAACTACCATTAGACAGCCCGTGTTCTACAGAATCCGAAGAGGAATAGCAAGGCCGAGAGGTACAATTTGATTCCTATATACGGTCAATTAGGGTATAATTCATGCTACTGTCCTTGTATGCGTGTCGTTTTCATTGTCGCTATCATCTTTAGTAGTATCCCGGATATGTGCATCAATCGACGGTACAAGCTTGGCTGATTATTTAGGCCTTGATCTGATCCTTCCAAGGTGTAGAACTGTTCTCTCAAAGCTTTTTATGGTGATTAACTAACAAAATTGGGTCTTTTGTTTATGACTTATTTTTTGAGTTCTGAAGCAAATTAATCGAAATTGCAAACAATGCTCATTCTGGCTCAGTTGCAAGCATTGTTATGCACAATTGGGGCAATTGCTTTGGCAATTCTTCACATTTACAGGCATCTTCTGAATTACACGGAACCGGCATATATACGAGCCCTTTATCATAAGACGTATTTTTTATGGTTCGGTAAGTATATTCTGTTTATTTATTTATATTTATGTTACTTGGATATGCGGTGTATCTGTATTTTTATGGTTCACACCCTTTTCAAATCTGTTACTTAGGGTTTTAACATTTTAAATATAAGGGGGTCTTCTTCTCTTTAGTACTCATGTTCATTTTTTTTGCCAGGTATCACAATCCAGATTATGTGGTTGAGGTTTATAAAGGATTTTGGTTGAATAAATATACTATATATTAAAAAGGTAAAAACAAATCACACTTTTGAGAAGTTTTCATTGGGATGTAGGTGAATCCTGAGGTTGTGGGAGATATAAAAAAAAACCAGCTTAAGATTTGTGGGAAAGGATGAAAGTGGTTGACAAATGACAATGGAGGTTTGTTGTATACTTGATCTTTATTACCATACCTTATAGACGACAAATATCATTCATATTATTAAAATCCGCTAACTTTTTCTTATTATGTCATGCATATGTTAGAACTTCCAAGCTATCCATTCTATGTGGGAGTACAGTTCATCCTGAATATAAATCGCGACCTGGGAAGCGTTCGACCCTATTTATTGGTACTTGGAAAGCCTTCAGCCCTATTTTACACCTTAGATAACATTTTGACTAAAAAGTTATATTTGAAGTGGAATTTGCAGCTAACGTATAAAAGCTAAATTTGTGTATGAATTTACCCTTATATTACATCTGTAGGTTATATAATTCTCTTAAATTTTGGTGAAACGAGCTGCAGGTTATGTGGGTTTCAAGACGAAGATGTCGATCACTTATTCACGTCATGTGTTGTATCCACGGTACTACGGCAAAAGATTAGTTCATGGTGCAACATTCCACAACTGTTTGGTTTCAATGTTAGGGATCTACATCTACTACAAATTCACAGCACTTTAAGTGTATCAGAACACAAAAAGAGATTGATTAGAGTGGTGATTTTAGCCACATGTTGGATGATTTGGAAGGCACAAAACGAAGTTATTTTAGCCGGAAAACGGGTCAATATCAACGGGATTTTTGGAGAAGTTCAAGTAATGACATACCTTTGGGTCAAGAATAGGGCGAGGCGAAACGATATAGAGTTGGCTAATTGGGTGGCGTTTAATATTTCAACAATGTGAATGTAATTTGGTCTTAACCTGTAGGTTTGCTGGGTGATGTAATGTGTTTGTCACCAGCAACTTGCTAGTGACAATTCTGAACATATTTGGTGATATGAAATGAATGTTGTTTAATCAAAAGAAGATAAAATACTTTGTACACAATTTTTACCAGGAGACTACAATCACATTATGATTTCAATTATTGATCAAAGCAAGTATAATATACGTTATAAGTATAATTATCTCTTAAAATTGGGCCTAGGATGTTCGGGGCCCAAATAACTAGCTTTGCTAGGTTTTTGAGCACAATATATACGAAAATAAAAATACTGAAAACATTAAAAGGCCTGTCCACCGGACGGGTATAGAACTAGTTGGTAATATTGGGGGTGATCAAACTGGTTCTATAAATATAACTATCACCCTGGGTCTCATTCACGTTACAACCGAATCGATAACTAGCATCCCCTGGTATATTGTCTTGGCATCCGTAGTTAGTACATAGATACATTCTCCTGGCCAAAATTACTGCCATTGAAAAGCGTGGAATCGTAGGTGGTGTTGTGGAGATACTCAGGACAAATGTTGCTCCCCAGCTCTTTTCTAACGATAGTGATACTATGTGCACTGTGGTCAATATTTAAAAATCGATAGTCTATTGATTTTGAAACCAGCACGGGAACATCAGATTCGCAGGTTAGTGATAGGGTTTGTCAAATTAGGGCAATAGAATAACGAAATTAGAACAGTTTATTGAATGATTCAAAGGCAGATTACAAGCTGATGACATACGAAAAGATAAAAGAAGAATAGAAACATAGATAATCCAGGGCTACGCCCTCTCTCCATGCACAAATGCAGGAGCCTTAACAAACTAAACAAACTAAATCCTAATTCTAACACACCTTATTCTCTATTACTTATACTACCCACATATTACACTTTAGCCCCTTAAGAATACATATAGCTCACTTCCCTATCATAGCTCATTCCTATCATTATTCCCCCCCTTCAAAATAGTCTTGTCCTCAATACTGGAATCGGTTGCGTCGTCTGGTCGCCGACCCTGCCCATGTATCACCCAGAAAGGACTTAGATCGATCACAAGCAGAAAAATCCTCCTGAAGACACCAATAACTACGACTGTAGACGAATTGGGAAGTGAGATTGTTGCACACAAGATCAAGGGTACCGTACCGCCTTTCCAACCAAGCCATCTATCGCCAATTTTGAACGTACACACCACTGGTGCCAACGGAAACTGTTTTTCCAGCGGTGGAGGTTGCGGAAAAAGAATTACAGTGAGTAGAAAATCCTCAGAATCCCAGAACCAAACAACAAATTGGGTGATCACGCCCTCAAGGGAGTTTGAATCTGATGGCACCCGAAAATCAATAGAGGGAAACGCAGATGCAAGCACTAGAATCAAAACAACATCGCTAAATCTGGTTTCCCCTCCAGAAGTGACGTACCGGCCATATTGGAGCCAAGGCGGCATGGAAGAATTGTCACAAGTAACGGGCCCAAAGCTGGAGAGTGCCGGCCCATAATTAGTTCCTACTCCTCACTGTAGCCCACCACTGTGTGAGAGCCCAACATCCCTTGTAGGTCGTCCGATAGGCGTGCATTAATGCTATGCGACATCAAACAGTCATGGCTAAATGAGTTTTCTTCAGATCTGAACATTATATTCTTCAGTTGAATGAATAATGATGGAGAAGAAGAAAGAGGCGGAGATCTGAAGAAAGGATCTGCAGAACTGCCTGAAAAAGTTGAATCCGAATGAATATTCATTAGCAAATGGCCATGATCGTCTCAAACTTCTTCAAATTAGTCATGGACAAACACGGTTTCAGAAGTCAATAATGACCAATTAACACTATCTGGCCAAGATTTGGAGCCACATCCATTGTGCAGCAGTGATTTCCCCAGACGTTCTTCAGATCAGGCGATGATCGCCTCCAATTGCTCTAAGAGAGATGGAGGTGGAGCATTAAGAAGAGAATCAGAGTGATGATCCACCACACGGTTAAGTTGCAGATCTGAAGACGGATTTGGAAGAAACGACGAAGATCCAGATCCTGGCGAACTATCATCAGACCTTTCTCCTGATGTTGCATCCAAGCGAGAAACATCTTCCTAAACTCACGGGATTCAGCGTGATTCTCTTCTAATGCCTTCAAAGAGATTTTGATTTCAACAACATCACTGTGAAGCTGTTTGAGCTGACGCTCCTGAGCATCCAAACGAGAAATCGATCTGGTTTCCATGGAGTTTGAAAATACAATGGCAGGTCAGAACAGGTCAGACCAATGATAGGGTTTGTCAAATTAGGGCAATACAATCACGAAAGTAGAACAGTTTATTGAATGATTCAAAGGCAGATTACAAGCTGATGACATACGAAAAAGATAAAAGAAGAACAGAAACATAGATAATCCAGGGCTATGCCCTCTCTCCACGCACAAATGTAGGAGCCTTAACAAACTAAACAAACTCAATCCTAATTCTAACACGCCTTATTCTCTATTACTTATACTACCCCCATATTACACTTTAGCCCCTTAAGAACACCTATAGCTCACTTCCCTCTCATAGCTGATTCCTATCATTACTCCCCCCTTCAAAACAGTCTTGTCCTCAAGACTGGAATCGGCCCCGTCGTCTGGTGGTCGACCCTGCCCATGTATCACCCAGAAAGGACTTAGATCGATCACAAGCTAAAAAATCCTCCTGAAGACACCAATAACTATGACTGTAGACGAATTGGGAAGTGAGATTGTTGCACACAAGATCAAGGGTACCGTACCGCCTTTCCAACCAAGGCATCTATCATCAATTTTGAATGTGCACACCACTGGTGCCAACATAAATTGTTTTTCCAGCGGTGGAGGTTGCGGAAACAGAATTACAGTGAGTAGGAAATCCTCAGAATCCCGGAACCGAATAACAAATTGGGTGAGCACGCCCTCAAGGGAATTTAAATCCCATGGCAACCCAAAATCAATAGAGGGAAACGTAGATGTAGGCACTAGGATCAAAACAACATCCCTAAATCCGGTTTTCCCCTCCAGAAGTGACGTACCAGCCTTATTGGAGCCAAGGCGGCCTGGAAGAAATTTCACACGTAACGGGCCCAAAGCTGGAGAGTCCCGGCGCATAATAAGTTCCTGCTCCTCACCGTAGCCCACCACTGTGTGAGAGCCCAACATCCCTTGTAGGTCGTCCGATAGGCGTCTATTAACGCTATGCGATATCAAAAGGTCATGGTTAAATGAGTTTTCTTCAGATCTGAACATTATATTCTTCAATTGAATGAATAATGAAGGAGAAGAAGGAATAGACAGAGATCTGAACAAAGGATCTGTAGAACCGCCTGAAAAAGTTAAATCCGAATGAATATTCATCAGCAAATGACCATGATCGTCTGAAACTTCTTCAAATTAGTCATGGACAAACGCGGTTTCAGCAGTCGATAATGCCCAATTAGCACTATCTGCCCTAGATTTGGAGCCACATCCATTGTGCTGCAACGATTTCCCTAGGCGTTCTTCAGATCTGGCGATGATCGCCTCCAATTGCTCTAAGGGAGATGTAGGTGGAGGATTAAGAAGAGAATCAAAGTGATGATCCACAACACGGTCAAGTTGCAGATCTGAAGACGGATTTGGAAGAAACGACGAAGATCCAGATGCTGGCAAACTATCATCAGACCTTGTCTCCTTATGTTGCATCCAAGCAAGAAACACCTTCCTAAACTCACGGGGTTTAGCGTGATTCTCTTCTAATGCCTTCAAAGAGGTTTTGATTTCAACAACATCAGTGTGAAGCTGTTTGAGCTGACGCTCCTGAGCATCCAAACGAGCAATCGATCTGGTTTCCATGGAGTTTGAAAGGAAAATGGCAGGTCAGAGCAGGTCGGAATAATGATAGGGTTTGTCAAATTAGGGCAATACAATCACGATATTAGAACAGTTCATTGAATTATTTAAACGTAGATTACAAGCTGATGACATAGGAAAAGAAAAAAAGAAGAATAGAAACAAAGATAATCCAGGGCTACGCCCTCTCTCCATGCATAAATGCAGGAGCCTTAAAAAACTAAACAAACTAAATCCTAATTCTAACACACCTTATTCTCTATTACTTATACTACCCTCATATTACACTTTAGCCCTTTAAGGATAGATATAGCTCACTTCCCTCTCATAGCTCATTCCTATCATTACTCACCCCTTCCACTACTACAAAAGGAGGCAATTGCCACCAAAATTTGCTACGGTAAAAAACGATAGCAAATTAAGCAACAATTTCCCACTAAAACCTATATGAACTTACCGGTTATCTCACATGTAATTATTTTTCCCCTAAGACACTGTGACACACCTACCGATGAAACCCTAAGGATCTTCTTCCTAACAAATTCGGAGTTCAATCTGAATCTGATTCAACGCAGATCTAAGATATGATTCTGAGAAAACCTAGGGATCTTCTTCACTCCGTTACGGAATAGCGATTGAAGGTATTCCGAAGGAATCTACAGTAACCGGTGGTTCTGGTGTATACTCTGTCGTCGGAATCCTCAAACCGTCAAGCGAATTGAATGTATTCCTCTTCCAATCGATGAAATGGAAGCTCACTCGCGGAAAATGGAGGTTAGTTACTTGATTAAAGACCTAGATTGCTGGATTAGTCGAATTCATTTATTTCGTGTTTGAAATTGTTGATTATTTGATTTTAGACATAGATTGATGGATTTTCTGCTTGAATTTGTTGATTTTGTGTTTGAAGTTGTTGATTATTTGACTGTAGACGTTGATTGATGGATTTTGTAGCTAAGTTTGTTGATTTTGTGTTTGAAGTTGTTAATTATTTTAATGTAGACCTAGGTTTCTGGATTTTGTATCGTCTATAGATGAGGAGACTGTGAAATCGGCTTCTGAGAAGGTGTCTAAAGTGTTACCGGACGTTTTAGAGATGGCGGTGCTGAAAGGTGTTGCTCCGGCAACTGCGTCTGTTGTTTTGGCTGCTTATGCACCGGATGTTGCTTCTTTTATGTTTGATGAGGTAACATTCTAGTTTTAGTTTGCACTTTTATGCTTAGTTTTAAAAGTTGAGAAGCGCAAAAGTGCACCGCATCTTGTACGCGAGGAGATTATATAGTTTTTTATATAAATTTTCTCATAGATTTTTAGCATCCTTGCCTGAAATTTAGGTATAAATAAGCTTTATATGTGATTTAATATATAAATTACCAACATGTGCAACCTACACAAATGCGATGGGACCTGAAATTTAGGTATAATTAAACCTTTTGTGCCTCAACGGTCGCTTTTTTTTTTTTGTACGTTGGTAGCTTTACCTACACAAATGCGTGGGACATGTGCCTGAGGTTGCATTGCGCCTAGGTGCACCTCATGTGTGCTTTGTCTAAAAAAACAAATAGAGTATCATTCTTTTTAGCTGAAAAACTTCTCTGCACATTTTTTTAAGTTTGGTTAATGTGCAACAGGCTATGCCATACTTCATTTACAGAGATGAACTTAATGAAGATGAGTTGGCATTCATGTTATGTTAAGTGATTTAATTTTAGTTTTCAAGATGAAATAATTTTTACAATAACACTTTTTGTTCATGTAATATAACAAGTTCAAAATGATATTCCATTTTTATCAATAGATTATAATTCGTTCTAACAACGAGATGTCTCCGTAACCTTTATAAATATTCATTCCAAGTTTATGAACATCATAAAACATATTAGTTTAAATCGCAACCTGGCACATACTCCCCTTTCCCTGAGCCGTATGAAGAAGTACCCATATTATTTGGTACATTTACATGGTTTAACACAATCAATTTACATTTTCGATAGCTTGTTACAAAATTACATAACTATTTATTCATAAAATTCGGGTTTTGTTTAAAAATGGTGTTAGGGATCAATCCAACTCGTTCAGCCTGTATGAAATTAACCCATTTTGATTCGTTACCCAACCTATCCAGTCTACTTTTTGAATTTAACTTTATCTATGTTAAATTCCTTTTAGATGAGTGGTGGAAGAAAGATGTAATGGAAGTTCTTCAGGAATTTGTTGCATCTGGTGGTGCCCCTAGAGATTCTGATGCTTACACCATTAATGGTCAGCCTGGTGACTTTTATCCATGCTCAAGCCAAGGTTAGTTTAGTAATTTCACAAACTTAAAAGCCAAAACTTTTGTGTAGTAATTATTTTCAATTTTCATTAATTTTCTACAGCTACCTTCAAGTTAAATGTGGAATACGGGAAAATGTATGTTTTGCGTATGGTAAATGCGGCGATGAATGAAATACTCTTTTTTTGCCATTGCAAATCATTCGCTAACCGTTGTGGGAGCTGATGGTAGCTACACCAAGCAATTGACTAAAGAATATGTGGTAATTTCCTCTGGTCAAACACTTGATTGTATGTTGCAAGCAAATGTAACTGTTTGTTTATGGAAATTTTTAATATTTGATAATAATATCCAGTTGAGCGCCAGAGTGCTGCAATCAGGACGATTCGTGATGTGGAAACCGAAAGATTACTTACTGTTATAGGCTTGCTGGAATCCAATACAAGCAAGGAACAACTACAGATGCCATTACTTAAATTTTTCGACGAAAATCTTCCAAACCTAACGGTTTCAAGAACCGATAAAAATGGACTGATAGAAGTTAAACGGAACGATAAGGATGGTGACTTTTACATGAACACAGCTGATGGAGGAAACATGATCTCTTATTTTTTACAACATTTGTCCACAACTAAATCTGACTTTGACTTTTTAAGTAAAGCTGGTAAATTCTTATGCAGTATTGGTTTGACTTTTTATTTTGTGCAATTGTTCATAAAAGTTTTCTTATATGTTGTTATAGACAGGGAAAACAAGCTTCATTAGGGCTGATGATCTTCAGAGGGAAAACAAGCTTCATTAGGGCTGATGATCTTCAGATGAAGGATTTTGTATGTTCTTATGCATTTTGATATCCGTTTCTTCTATAAGTTTATCACCCGTCATTTATCTTGTTTTATTACGCTTAATTCGTGGGTGTTTTATTACTTGTTTGATGCTTTAGGTTCTACCGAAGCCATCTGGCACTCACAGTCTTGGCATCAGAGATTTTATGCAAACTCCCAGGGTATGCTGCATTGCTGCTCAGTGCATTTCTGTTTGTCTCTGCTACACATGACTGATTTACCGTTCATCGAGTCTACGCTTAGGTGTTTAACTGTATACAAGTAGTTTGGATGTTCGGATTTGGATGGTTTAATTTGAGCTCTTTGATGTTTTGATTTGGATGTTTATTATGAGGAACATTGGATGTATAAATTGTTACCTTTTTAATGGAATGACGATGTTATATATTGTTTTTTAATGAAATGGAAATGGAATAGCCAATTTATGAAATGGAATGGAAATGAAATACCATAAATGGTAGCAAAACCGTGGTAAAAGGTGACAAAGCGGTAGCAAAAAGGTGGCAAAATAGCGGTAGCAAAACCTCGACAAAACAAAATGTGAAACGGTGGCAAAATAGGTAGCAAAACGGTGGCAAAAAATAAACGGTAGCAAATAGGTGACAAAATAGCGGTAGCAAAACGGTGGCAAAATAGCGGTAGCAAAAAATAAAACGGTAGCAAATAGGTGGCAATAGGGCATTTGCCACGTGTGCTTTTGCCACCGAGTTTTTTGTGGCAAAACGGTGGCAAAAGAGCAATTGCTACCGTTTTGCGACCGAAAATGCGGTAGTAAATACCATATTTTCTATTAGTGTTCAAAACAGTCTTGTCCTGAAGACTCGAATCGGCTGCGTCGTCTGGTGGCCGACCCTGCCCATGTATGACCTAAATGTTGATGCAGATTTTGTGTCCGATGCTTGTCGAATAGATTAGATTTATTTTATGCTGAATTTGTAATAGTTAGTGAAACGGTCTAACGAACTTGTATAGACCCGCTCGTTTGAAGTGGTCAAACGAGAGGGTTATTCGGTTGACCGTGTGTGTTTGAAAGACAAAGGGGTGTAGCTATAAATAGCAACCCTTTGCCATTTCAAACACTGGTAGATTGTAGGAGGTTCAAGTCCTCACCAGGGAGAGATCACCACTTGATCTCTCCCCGGAACCAAACGGCTCTGGTAAAGGTTCGATTATCTTGTTAATCGGGCCGGCTTGTACTCTTATGTTATCAAATCAATACAGGTTAGTCGTTTATCCGTCTATGATCTTCCCGTCTATGAACATAATCATGATAATCACGGTTTCGGTCCCGAAAACGGTCCTACAAGTGGTATCAGAGCCATGGTGCCCGATTTAGTAAATCTAACCGTTTACTAAGTCACATGTGCTCTAGATCTATGATTTTCGTGCTTTTTGTTCAAGATGTAAAAAATGGGGAAACATGAAGAAAACCCAGATCTGGACCGTATATGCGGGTCTGTGCTGAAACGGAACACACCCGTGTTTTACACCAAAATCAACAAGTTTTCATCATAAAATATCAAGTTTTTAAGATTTTCGTCAAGATCTGCATAAGAACAGAGGCTGTGTTCTTGAAGAAATGGTGGCGGCTGTTAAAGATTTTAGGGTTTCCAACGAAACCCCACTTCCCATGACGAAACAAAAACAATGAGTTTCGTCGTCGGCAAGATATCTTTTACATCTGTTTCGTCGCAAATATCTAACAATCTGTTTCGTCGTTTGAATCATCAACCAGTTTCGTCGGACCTTCAATTGTTTCAGTTTCGTCGATTATCAACACTTCAATCTGTTTCATCGAACTAGAGCTTTCTGTTTCGTCGATACATCATCATCCAGTTTCGTCATCCAACTTTAATCAGATCAATTTCGTCGACTGCTCAACCGCACAAAGGTGGAGATGTTGGCAGTTGGGGGTTTTTGACCGGACACCACCTTTGTCAACAAATCGCCGGTGAATCAGTGAGATGTCGACTTTGTGTATGTATCGCAGAGATAGAAACAGAGCTGCTGGAGGTTGCATCGAAAAGAATGTGTATTGAAGAAAAGAGTGTCGGCTGGTGCTGAGTATAAAAGAACCGAAGCTGTTTGTTCTGGTGATGTGTGTATCGAAGATGAAGAAGAGGTCAAACAAGGTTGCTGGGTATCGAAGAAAATGAACAGCAAAGTGAGATTGTCGGCTGATAAAGTTTTAGGGATATTGACTATTGGGTTTTATTATATGTCTTCTAATGAAATGGGCTTGGCAGTTGGGCTTTATTAGATACATTGTAAATGGAGTGGGCTGTAAATGCAAGTTGACAATTTTTTTTTGGGCCATTCACTTTTGGATTTAATTAGATGCCATCTAATTAAAATGAGCCATGATATTGATTTTTGATTTGGGGTTCTGATGTTGACTGGATATCGAACAAGAAGAAAATAGAGGGTTGTGTTTGGTGGCTGAAAAGTAAAGGATAGGGTTTGACCAAATGAATTGTGTGTTGCAGTTTTTCTTTTGAAAAGGTTGAATAAAGAGTTAGTGGGATGATTGGTTTCAAGACTTAACACTATTGGGCAATGAAACCAACGAAGACTTCAAGTAACTTTGTGCCGATTCCTTTATGCTCACCGCGAGGGGAATTCAGTTAGTGAAGATGAGACATGGGGTCATGGACTCGTTTCTATTCTGAGTTGCAAAGTGGGGGTCGGGTATTCGCGGAGTTGATGTGAATCGCGCTTCTAAATATCAAGGTCAAATTCATACGGGTTTTGGGAGTACGCGGGATGATGCAGCATGATGAAAACAAGAGATGATGAAAACTTGATTTTTGAAAAATGTGGGGTAGTCACGGTTACCGATGCAAACGTCAAATTTTGGTGACGCGACTACAATGGGCCAAAAACCAAAAACAAAACGGTATGTTCACTTCCGCACGTCAGTATTTATGTTTGTTATCGGTTATTCGAAGATGTTCGAAAGCATTTTGTTTATTGTCATATTTTCGCATTTGAAAACGAACGTATGAACCTAGAATGTCAATACCGGTCCTAACGAATCCAAAAGGTCGAAGAGCATATGCCTATGATGAAAGTTTTCAGATTAGGTGTTAGCAGAACCTTGGGGGGATACAAGTCGGATCCTACGGGGTATTAGGGGACGTTCTTATTCAACTAGAATATGCAAAGAAGAAAGCCGTTTTCGTGATTTTTCGAAAAACCGAGAACATTTGAAAGATTCTACTCAGTGGAGAGGGTTTGTTCAGTAAAGATTGACGACAGTTCCGCTAAGTGAAGGGAATTGGTGAACATTTGAAAGTTAACGACAGTTCCTTTAAAGTGGAAGGGAATCTGTTAAGGTTTAGAGATCTTACCAAAGAAATGGGGGAATAAAAATTTTCGTATGTTGAATTTCTTCGGTAAATTTCTAAACGCAATCACAGGTGGTAGAGTTTGTGATTTTCTAGTGACACAAAGACGGTTTACAGAAGACAGTTCACCAGAAACCTCTACCATTGTAGTATGCTTGAAGATCAAGATACTACTTACCTGGATCATCGGTCAAGGGGGAATTTGTTAACACAGAGAAGATGAATACTTGACTGAAGATCGATTGCAGTTGCATTTTCAGCATTCGACAGCAACGGACAAGGGGGAAATTGTTGATGCAGATTTTGTGTCCGATGCTTGTCGAATAGATTAGATTTATTTTATGCTGAATTTGTAATAGTTAGTGAAACGGTCTAACGAACTTGTATAGACCCGCTCGTTTGAAGTGGTCAAACGAGAGGGTTATTCGGTTGACCGTGTGTGTTTGAAAGACAAAGGGGTGTAGCTATAAATAGCAACCCTTTGCCATTTCAAACACTGGTAGATTGTAGGAGGTTCAAGTCCTCACCAGGGAGAGATCACCACTTGATCTCTCCCCGGAACCAAACGGCTCTGGTAAAGGTTCGATTATCTTGTTAATCGGGCCGGCTTGTACTCTTATGTTATCAAATCAATACAGGTTAGTCGTTTATCCGTCTATGATCTTCCCGTCTATGAACATAATCATGATAATCACGGTTTCGGTCCCGAAAACGCGTGTGTGTTTGAAAGACAAAGGGGTGTAGCTATAAATAGCAACCCTTTGCCATTTCAAACACTGGTAGATTGTAGGAGGTTCAAGTCCTCACCAGGGAGAGATCACCACTTGATCTCTCCCCGGAACCAAACGACTCTGGTAAAGGTTCGATTATCTTGTTAATCGGGCCGGCTTGTACTCTTATGTTATCAAATCAATACAGGTTAGTCGTTTATCCGTCTATGATCTTCCCGTCTATGAACATAATCATGATAATCACGGTTTCGGTCCCGAAAACGGTCCTACACTAAAAACTATGACTGTGACTGTAGACGAATTGGGAAGTGAGATTGTTGCACACAAGATCAAGGGTACCGTACCGCCTTTCCAACCAAGGCATCTATCGCCAATTTGGAATGTGCACACCACTGGTGCCAACAGAAACTGTTTTTCCAGTGGGGGAGGTTGCCGAAACAGAATTATAATGAGTAGGAAATCCTTAGAATCCCGGAAACCGAACAACAAATTGGGTGAGCAAGCCCTCAAGGGAATTTAAATCCCATGGCACCCCAAAATCAAAAGAGGGAAACATAGATGTAGGCACTAGGATCAAAACAGCATCCCTAAATTTGGTTTTCCCGTCCAGAAGTGACATACCGGCCACATTGGAGCCAAGGTGGCCTGGAAGAATTGTCACAAGTTACAGCCCCAAAGCTGGAGAGTCCCGGCCCATAATAAGTTCCTGCTCCTTACCGTAGCCCACCACTGTGTGAGAGCCCAACATCCCTTGTAGGTCGTCCGATAGGCGTCCATTAACGCTATGCGACATCAAACGGTCATGACTGAATGAGTTTTCTTCAGAATATTCTTCAATTGAATGATTAATGACGGAGAAGGAAGAGACAGAGATATGAACAAAGGATCTGCAGAACCGCCTGAAAAAGTTGAATCTGAATGAATATTCATCAGCAAATGGCCATGATCGTCTGAAACTTCTTCAAATTATTTATGGACAAACGCGGTTTCAGCAGTCAATAATGCCCAATTAACACTATCTAGCAGCGATTTCCCCAGGCGTTCTTCAGATCTGGCGATGATCGCCTCCAATAGCTCTAATGCCTTGGAGTGATGATCCACCACACGGTCAAGTTGCAGATCTGAAGACGGATTTGTAAGAAACGACGAAGATCCAGATGCTGGCGAACTATCATCAGACCTTGTCTCCTGATGTTGCATCCAAGCGAGAAACACCTTCCTAAACTCACGGGATTTAGCGTGATTCTCTTCTAATGCCTTCAAAGAGGTTTTAATTTCAACAACATCACTGTGAAGTTGTTTGAGCTGACGCTCCTGAGCATCCAAACGAGCAATCGATCTGGTTTCCATGGAGTTTGAAAGGAAAATGGCAGGTCAGAGTAGGTCGGACCAATGATAGGGTTTGTCAAATTAGGGCATTACAATCACGAAAGTAGAACGGTTTATTAATGATTCAAAGGTAGATTACAAGCTGATGACATACGAAAAGATAAAAGAAGGAAAAAAAAGAGATAACCTAGGGCTACGCCCTCTCTCCACGCCCAAATGCAGGAGCCTTAACAAACTAAATAAACTCAAACTTAATTCTAACACGCCTTATTCTCTATTACTTATACTACCCCATTTTACACTTTAGCCCCTTAAGAATACCTATAGCTCACTTCCCTCTCATAGCTCATTCCTATCAGTTAGTTAGCTGAAAACCCGGGTGGCCACAATAAGCCGGGCGGCCTAACCCCCAAAAAGGATACTTGAATTCAACATGTTCACGTCGGACCGACTGGCCACATATCTCGTATGGTCAGGTTTCCTGGCACCAAAGGATAGGTAAACATATGGTAATGACTAGGATCTCCATCAAAGCAAAGGTGGAGGGGCTCAGATGCAAGTGGTGATGAGATTTCATGGTGGTTGCTTAGATTAAGAAGGAAACAATGAAATAGCAAGGTAGCTGATTAATGCATATATGAACAAAGAATATTATTTGTTCAGTTATTAATTGTTTTACACACAAAAAAAGGTTTATATTTGTTTTGACCGACTTGGTCTAATGGCCAAAATCAACACCACTTGACCTTTTGAGTTTATGTGTTTTTATTTCTAACCATCGACAAAAAGAGTGCCGGCCAGATTGGGCTCTTGAGAGTCGGCCTAGTAAAAGAATTTTTGTATGATCTATTATCATTATAACTAATAAAGGATTCCTTTTTATACAAATTTTTAACCCCTTTCAATGCAATTAGCTAGGTTAAGCTCCAATGGGGTTCAGATTCACAGTTTTAAAATATTATTGAAATGGTGCCTATATTATTGACAAACTTTAAAAAAAAAATTATTAAACAGATTCACAGTTTTAAAATGTTATTGATATGGTCAATTAACCGGGTCTCGCGGTGGTTGAGTTTGTGTCAATTCTGAGCAACCAGTTTTCCAATTACTGATCCATTCATTAAATTTAACCGGCCGGTTCAAATGTATTTTATTTAGACTTGCTACGGCACACACCTCTTAAAATTTACTTCTGTGGGACCCAAACAATTTTGGTAAATATAAACACATGGTGTCACTAGACCAAGAACCCAAATATGAGACCACGTGATCAGAACAATCACTTACCTCCTCGACTTTCGACGGGAACGTTGGTACAAGTTGCAGAGAAGTTCCCGCTAGCACAGTAACAAACAAACTGAACAGGTGAAGTTGAGCTAGACCCACATCGGCCACTGGACCGAACACACTGATCACATACGTCGTTACTCGCATTCCACTTGAGCTTGAAACCATCCTGCAAAGCTTGTCTCAAATCACTCACGGAAGCAGGTCCTACTCGATTTACCCAAGACTGGTCCACTGGTACAGTGATAGAACTGTTGCATTGCCCCAAAACATTAGCAATATCGGTGTTGATCAAACTGGTTCTGTAGAAATAACTATCACTTTGGGTTCCATTTATAGTGCAACTGAATTGATAAGAAGCAGTCAACAGATTCCCACCCGGTATATTATCTTGGCATCCGTAGTACAAAGATACATCATCCTGCCCAAAATTATCGCCGTTGAAAAGTGTAGTGTTATAGGTGGTGTTGTAAAGAGTTTGAGGGCAATTGTTGGTCCATAGATCATTTCTAGCAACAGTGACCGTGTGTGTACTGCTGTCAGTTTTTAGGACCCGATATTCTACTGGTCCTGAACGGAGCACGGGAACATCAGATCGGCAGGATAGCTGAAAATCCGGGTGGCCGCAATGTTGTGGCCCGCCTGACAGCCAAAAAGGGTACTCGATTTTATTGATGTCTCCACACTGGACCGATTGACCACATATATCGTATGGGCTAGTGTCCTGGCAACGAGCGACTGGAAAAGAGATGATGGTGGCTAGAACCACCGTTATGGCTAATAGAGCGGGGGTCGGGTCTAGAAGAGGTTTCATGTTTGGGAGGAATTGATGAATGATGATGAACAATGAATAAAGTAGAAAGGAAGGTGGTTTATGGGAAAAAAAATGAAAGGGGAACAAGTCTATTGATTTGTTGAATTGTAAATTTCGTATGCATTTCCTGAAAATCGAAATAGAAGTTCCAGTTGACTAACAAATATTAAGTTGACCGGGCGCATGGAATACAGAGTCAACAAGCCTTACCGCGGAGCCGGAGCCCGGCATGTTTGCCCGCTGGGCAAAGTGTTCTGAGTGTTCGCCCACTTCCAAGTCTTCGCCTTTAGATAACAAATAGTGTTCCTACACCAAACTAAGACGAGAGTTTCACCTTGAAGCGCCAGTCGCCCTAGGCTAGGCCGAGTCATAAAGGCATTGATAACTCAAAAGTCTAATTTCTGATCGGTTGGGTTAATAAGTGTATTAATATGTTTTTTTTATATTTACATTTTTAATGAATATATTTTTGTTTTTATATTTACTTAATGTGCCGTATTTTTAAATAAAAGGAATTATAAAGATTAATTTTTATAATATTTGTCATGTTTGATTTGTTTATCTCAATTTATATTATAGTTTCAGATTGACACTTAAGGCTAAAGAATACAGCTATTGATAGGTTGTTGAGTAACTCAAAATCCTACGCGTAACGAGTTATGGATTACTAGAATATTTGATGACGTCTAATAAGTTTTTACTTTGTGTATTTTTAAAGGCAATTATGTATGAATATAAGAACGATTTTTTTTTCTACTAGTTAGTTCTGTTATCTTTTTTTTTTTTCATAATAATCATCGTTGATTTATGGTATATTAATTAGGGGTAAATTACAAGCTTAATATATGGTATGCTGTAAAGATCAATTTTAAACTATAGTAATTTTACTTCTTTAATGACCTTGAAGATCCACATTTGAAGATGTTCCTCATTTGACTAATTACAATTCCTGTCTCGAACAACATCATTAATTACCGATGTGATTGATGTTATGTTTGATCTCCGTGTATGTCATACGGCCGAGGTTCTTTGCACTAGAGGACTCCGCCAACGCAACGAAGGTGGTCTCGTGCGGTTGCCTATATCAAGAAGGAAGCAATGAAACAATGAAATAGAAAGAGAGCTGATTAATTAAATAGGACAATGGCCAATATCTACACCACTGTCCTTTTAAGTTTTACATGTAATTATAACCATACTGGTCCCTCATATAGGAGGTAACTTACATGGGTCAACCGTCAATGTCAAGTGTCTCTAAAATATCTACACGGGTCAATATCTAGAGTAGGTGAAAGGATAAGTGAGTTCAATGGATGTAAACCACCATAATGTTGTCTTGATTTATTGAAAATACTTGTAGATTACAGCTATGAATAAGTCTTAAGTTCCTAACTATCGCACAAATTAGTCACGACTATTATTCAGCCACATTAAAAGTCACTGGGGTCCCTTTCCAAATACCGGGTCCAATTTCTTCATCACACAGCACAACTTTTAAAGCATGAGGTACTATCTCTTGTGAAACTATCAAAAATTTGTTTGAAATATAGGTGAGCAATTTGATAAATTTCTACTCCAGATACAGAAAAGTATTTATATTTGGAAAGCGTGTGATGTACTGAGTTAATTGCCCGCTTGGTCCCTGTGGTTTTATGTTTTTTGACGTTTAGTCCCCACCTTTTGGAAATAGCAGGTATGCTCCCTATGGTTTGTCATTTTGTTACTCGGATAGTCCCCTGACATTTACTCCGGGGACTATCCGAGTAACAAAATGACAAACCATAGGGAGCATACCTGCTATTTCCAAGCTAACTGACATCTACTCAGGGGACTATCCGAGTAACAAAATAACAAACCATAGGGAGCATACCTGTTATTTTCAAAAGGTGGGGACTAAACGTGAAACCACAGGGACCATCGGGGCAATTAACTCTGATCTACTTTTTAAAAGTTTAGATACATAAGAATTTGAAGGATATATAAAACAATAAAATGGACAGTGAAGTACTTTGAGCATCCCGAAATGGGGAACCTATCGCTGTCTTTGAAGCCTGATAAAATCACAACATCAACTAGGGAGATACAGACGATCTCAAGGGGCGGTTTGGAGAAGATCTAAAGTCGAAGGACTAAACGAGTAAAATAATAATTAAATGTATTTAATTATTATTTGAATTATCTTAGTATTAGATTTGATTAGTGTCTAATTATTTAGAGATAAGTATGAATAAGAATAGGAGTCCTAGTAGAATTAGATTGTTTTTAGTATTTATATTCTTTTAGTCTTGTAGTTTTATGAATTCACAACAATTAATAGAAGTAATTTGTGAATCTCTTTTATAATCATCTCTCTGATCTCGTAACCAGATTCAACAAGTGGTATCAGAGCCACGGTTTTGAGAGTCGTTTTCTGAGAGGGCTGCAACGACGGCGACATACGAGACTTGGTAAACAAGAGTGTGAAGAACTCGACCAGGTTGTGTTATCAGAACGGAGACGGCTGATTGTTATCCCGATCAAGAATCACTAGAATCTTGTTGAGCAGGTTGCTTCGATCAAGCAATAAGAAGGCTGAAGGCGGCTGATTATTTATTTAAGCAAGAAGAAAACGTAAAGGGTGTTGGTTTTCTTTGGACGGAATTATTGATTTGGCAAGTCTTCCGGAAAATAAATAAGTCTGTATATTAAGGTCTTCTGTTAGAAGAAAATATGGTTAATCAAAGTGGTAGTGGGGTTTATAGTTACTTGAATTAATGCATGTGGAAAGAACAAAGGTTGAGTTTTGTGAGGAAATTTAAAGACGCAGAACAAGTCCAATTCTAGGTGGCAGATTTTAAGTTTTGTGGGGTGCAAATTACTCACGTAGTGGGTCGTTGAATTAATTTAAAATTTTGGCCATAAGGAATTATAGATGGCAGAGGCAACTGTCCTTGGGCTTTTCATACCATGTGTGCATTGAAAGGCGGCAGTGTGTTTAGCTAAGGTTGTGTGGCGGTCTTTGGTGGCTTCATGGCGATGAATGGCGGTGGTGATAGCTGCCAGAACATAATCGCGAATGTGCTAGTAGGTTCGAGTGTTTCGGACTTAGTTACGGGATCTAGTCTTCTGGGTTGCATCTAAGTCTTGTGTCAACTTAGTTTCGATGCTCATTGAGTTGAAGGTTGCCGGAATTGTTTACCCTTCTCTCGGTTAAGGGTCTCTCAGTTATCAAGATCGATCAGTTCGAACTTATTGAAAACTAGTGTTTGATTTTGAAGGTTTCAATGATGATGTGCCATCACCGTGTGCCGGTGTAATCTCCTTGTGTCAGGGTAGTGTTTGATTTTGAAGGTTTCAATGTTTGATTTTGAAGGTTCGATTGAAGTGGGTTTGAAGGATAGTTCGAGTGCTACTTGAAAGGTGTTCGAGGGCCTCTTGAAGTCTGATAAGGAGGATCGCATAGTCTGGGACTACCAATCGAATCCAAATGAAGAGGATTTTTTCCCAAGGCATAACGTGTGTCACTCAGGCTCTTCAGTTGTGATAACCGGAAGAAGTAATGTTAGTATCGGTAATGATGTTGTATCCAAGGACGATAATGACAGTGTGTCTACTGAAGATGTCAATGGTGATCATGTGTTTACCGAAGATAGTGCGTTAGATCGAGTCAAAATGAGTCAAGATTGAGAGGGAGACTTATGGAAGTTGATGTTGAGAGGGAGTGATAAAATTACAACATCAGCTAGGGAGGTACGGACAATCTCTGTAGGTCCGTTTTTTCTCAAAGGATCGATTACGAAACCTAGTCCTTGTTTATCACAAACACGGTCACGTGTGAGGAATCCACGTGACGGTGCAAACCAAACTCAAGAAAGCAAGCAACACAACAGATAACCAAAGATTCACTTTAGATTAAAAGGATGAGAACAACATCAAACATATACACACAATGCTTGAACGATAAAATCTCAGTTTCTCTATGCTCTCATACCTAAACTGTTAAACATAACAAGCAATATATACTGTCCATTGGCGAACTCCTATGTGACGAAGGATATGTGTGACGAAGATTGATTCTTCGTCACACACACCCATCGACGAACAATGGAAGGTTCGCCAAGCATATTGATTAACGAAGATTGATTCTTCGTCAATCATCAAATATGGACAGAACATATCTAACTGTTAAACAGATAAGCATGATTACAAACAAACATAACCATAATGCACAGTAGCATTAGATTAAGATACAAAACAAAGACAAGCGTCATACCAAGTAAGATAGGAGGATATCCGACTAGGTAGACTTGACGGTACTTACAGACTCAATTACAAAAGACTGTATAACATACAACGTAAACAAGACAAAGTTACAGACACATAAATGCACCAACAAACTCCCCATTGTCTGTTGCTTGGTCTTCGCTCTTTGAGTCTTCAGTGCTTTGCCGACCAGGTGCTTCCGGCATGAATACCACGGTAATAACAGAAACAAGCAACGCGTTGAAGTAGTAATGATTGGGGTGCGTCCTTGTCTTCATAAAAGATATCATGTCGAAATAACTTGTTTATATCGGCCGCAGACATATTCACTATCCACATTGGATCTAACATGCGGAAATTTTCTTGATCTTTAAACACAATAACCGCCTCGTGCGTATCGGAGTCATAACACCACAACGCCATATTTTCTAGGAAGTTCTGCTTCACCGGCATCAGAGGGATCTTGTCCAAGACCTTCACGGGCTGATAAACGAGCTTGTACCTCACCGTGTTGGTTGACGGATCCAAAGTAAACTTTATCTGCTGATACATCGGAAACTATGGCTTGTATAACTCGTCTTTCCACCTTATCCTCCGATTTATCTTCAACTTACGAGCAAACAACATTGCTCCTTCATATTTTGAGCGATTGATCAGCTCCAACTTTGATAATGCTGCCACATCATAGAACGGAAGAGATAGAATACTCAAAAGCGATCTAAAATACTGGATTCCATGTTCATGTTTAATCGCCATGCAGTGGATTTCCTTTACAAACATCCAACTGAGTATTTTTCCAAGAGACTTTTCTTTATCGAACTTCAAATAATCGACTTGAGTTTCTGAAGGTGTAAGCTTTGCAACCTTGGAAAGGAACTGTTTTCTCCATTCTTTGAATGAGTCGGTTGCATCATCTGTTGAATCACGATTTTTTAGCTTTTCGTCGATATCTTCCAAATGATCTTTCAACCAGTCTTCATCAAATGGATTGAACTCTGTTCCATCTTCACTTACATAAGTCGACTTCCTCGTTTCGCCTTCAAAAACGATCTCATCAATATTTTCTATGTCTGTAGTTTTAGGTTCACTTGGAATATTATCAATAGCAGCATCATCGACTGCTTTCATTTCATTCAACGCTAGCATCTGCTCATTAGAGAGTTCAGCAACAAACTCTCATTCTTCCAGAATTTCTCCAGATTCCGGATGTACAACCTGTAAAGCAATGTCAGCAGAGCTAAGAACAGAGGATGTACCAGCCACGGAGCCTTCAACGTAAGAACTGCTCTCTAGCTGTTGTATTTCTTCTACAGCGCCACCGGAGGTTCCTTGTGTAGATTCAATCTGTGGAAGCTCGAAAGCAACAATTTGAGCGGATGCAGTGGCTGGTGGTTGTTTAGATGTTGCGGAAGGGTTAGGGTTACCCGGATCTTCAGAATCATGATCACGTTTCTTTAAGGCTTCTTGTTGTTTGCATCGGTCAGCCCACAAAAGGTTAACAAGATTTCTGAAGATCTCAAAACCATCATTGATTTTCTTAACCCCATCTGTTATCTTGGTATTACGACTGTTGTACCATTCTTTCATATCATCATGCTTTGCTTTAAGAGCTTCGGCCAACCTTTAACAGCAGTGCTTCTTTCTTTCAAACGATTCATCTCAATACCACGAGCGTTATCAGCAGCTCGCATCTGCTGTAATTGATGTTCCCGTTCTTCATCAGCAGCTTTCAAACGTGCATTCTCAGATTTAAGTAGCTCAATGTCAGCTTGTTGGCGCGTAATCTTAGCTTGTTGACGCTGAACAGTGGACTTTAGTGTATTCGACTCTAACTGTCGCTTTATCACATCGCTTCTTGTAGCATTCATGAACTCCGATTGCCTATTAATCTGACCTGCAGCAGCTTGCAATTGAGAAAATAAGAAGTCTACCTTTTCGTCTGGCTGCATTTCAGAAAATCTTCTTTGTCGGCGTTTTGATGCCGGCCACTACTAGAAAATACACATTTCTTGACGCACATTGTGTTCATAAAACGGTAATTATGACACGCAAAAGCGTGTCGTTGATTGAGAAATCATAAAATTAACATGACAACCATTTGTGTGTGATGAATTTATGACACACATTTAATGACACAAATTTATGACACACATTTAATGACACGTATTCATGACACTCATTTCATGACATCTTTTAATGACACACATTCATGAAACTTTTTAATGACACACGTTCATGACATACATTTATGACACATACGTATGACATTCATTTACACGTGTCATGTTTTTTATTGTTAAATTTTTTATATAGAATTACTAATTTTCCCTGGATACATGTATAATAACAAAATCAATAATTTTTTTTCATAAAACAAATACACACACACACACACACACACACACACATATATATATATATATATATATATATATATATATATATACCAAAACAATCAATTACATAATCATTTGTCATGTATACTACAAATATTTTAACGTTAACAAAAAAAAAAGAATTATTTGTCAATACATCATCAACACCTAACGATTCGTCACTTAAAAATAGAGGTAACCGCATAAGTCGACCAATCTTCGCGAATGTCATCCATATCCGCAGCCGAGTATTCCTCTACTCCTTTCCTAACCTGAGACAACAATTAAATAAAATAAATCTTAAAAATCAGAATTTAATCCTAATATATGAATTTAAGCATTTGTTTGGATATATAAGTACATATTTCTATAAATCAGGTTTTCAAATCACATGTTCAAACTAAATTATATTTTTTATTATATTAAAATTGCTAACATGTATTAACAGGTACTAAACAGGTAAACATGTATTTTACCTGCTTAGACACGAAAATTAGCAAGTATTTTCGTGTCTATCTGTTTAGTACCTGTTACATGTTAAGGCCATACACAATACCTGTTAACTTCGTGTAGGTTCGTGTCATGTACGTGTCTAAAATTGCCGGCCCTACTTCCCCCACCACCATGAACAATGAAAATGGCCTGCAAAAAAAGATTTAACAATGCTCTGAAACAAGTAAAATAATAAATAAATAAAAGATTATTCAAAGTGTACATGATTAGCACCAAACTAAGTAAGGATTACAATTATATGTATGGATCATACACAAAACAGTAGATATGACTAAGAAGTGTAATATACAGTGGTAAGACTACATTTTAGTGAATCTTGTTTTATGATTAAATTTTTAAGATGACTATGGTTCAATTTCAAATGGTTTATTTACTGTGTACACACTCTTTAAAAGTGTAGCCGTTGAATCAGACTCGTTGATAGTTTAACAGATTTGCTGACTATGTATACACGGCTTAACATGTGTGCTGTTGTGGCACTGCAAGTGACCCTTTTAATCCAGTGATCATACACATGTTAAATCTGTTAACTATTAGATGGAGTTCGAATGAAGAGTGGACGCTATAACTGAATCACTGAATGTTAACATATTCTATAAGAGCATTAAAGCATACACAACAAGAAAATATGAAAAATGCACATTACATCCTTACCGAAATGATTAGTTGCAAATTGCAGCTCCATGTTGTCTTTCGAAAGCATATACAGTGGCGCCAAAATGCCTGCATTATTGCTAGAAACACAAAATATGACACACTGATATACAAATTATAATGTTTTCTTGTTTAAATCATACAACCTCAATAATCTGAAACCACGTGATTTATCTTACATAAGTATATTAAGTGGAAGACCCGATGACTTGTAATCCGATACAAAACTGTTTACCGATGCAATCGAGTTTACATCCAGCTCCATGGCATTGATATTGGCAGTCGAGTTTTGCTTCAAGATTGCTTCTTTAACCTCTCTTCCAGCTGGCATATTTCTAATCGCCATAATTACATGTACCCCATGAAGCGCAAGAACTCATGCAGTTTCGGTCCCAATGCCACTAGATGCTCCTGCCACAGCAGTATCCGTTAACAGAGTTCAGTGGGTACTTTCATCAAACACTTGGTGGGCACATTTAAAAAACTCTAATCACCTTATTACCCAAACATCATTTCACAAAAACTCTTTTTCCAAGAAGTCAATAAGTCATAAGGAGGTAAAATAAGCTCATCCAAACATGGCCTGAATGGGGAACCCTAAGGACCGAAAAGGGCATTGCAGAAAAAACTATACAGAGAGGAGTTATGATCCATTGTCTAAGGCGCAAATTATGTTATAACTAATCAAAATAATAAATTACTAAACAAATCAACAACTATATTATGATTGTGGCATTTTCACAAACACCTTGTGGACATGAAATAGGATTTAACATATTATGAGTCATTAGACTTAGTATACCAGCATTTTCACAAACCCGAGGTTCAAACAATATATACTCACTTAGTTATATCCAAACACGTGCAATCCAATCAATAAACGCTAGAAAAGCATCACCTTTTGTGGTGAATTTGGGGTTTTTTATGGTTCGATTCTGGTAGAAAAGCATCATCTATTGTGCATAATTTAGACATTTATGATTGATTACCTCGCAATATGATATCGGGATTCTCATTCTTGTACCTTTATTCCACCCAACACATTAGAAAACAGAGTCAAAGAATGGTTGGTTATATTATATCTGCCTTGCTCCTCGATGACGACCATCAACCGCAGCCCCTTTCAATACTACTCAGAAAAAAATAAGATTGAAATTTGCTTAGGTCAGAGTTAGGTTTAGAAATTGGGATGATAGGGATATTTTAGGGAAAATTTTGAATGTGATAGAGATTTTGAGTGGGTATTGAAATTTCATTCATTCGGAGGGAAATTAAAATGAATTTATGTTTAAATTCTAAATAAATTAGAGAATTTTTATGAGATAACATTCATTTATTTATTTTTGAACGACAAATTTCTTTTGTTCCATGATGTTTATGGGACTTAAACCCAAGACTTTTCTCTCCCAATGTGTTTAAAGGTTTTGCCTTTACTAATGGACCACCACCCTATGTATTTATTCATAGTTGTGGTTAATCATGTTTAACCATTGGTCAATTGTTGTTAGTCTCAGTAGTTGGTGTCATTATTGGTCATTGATTTAGTGATGCTCATTTATAGACATGACTAACCCATTTTATTATAGGTAATGATTAGGGGTGTTAAACAGGTTTTGTTCACGAGTTGGAGGGTTTAACCGAGCCCAACCTTAAAAAATTTTACGAACCCGAAAATTGTGTCATACATATAAACCCGAACACGGCCCAAATATCAATGGGTTGATCCGAACACGATCCATTCAATCCAGATTTTTTAATTTTATATATCTTTATCGCAAATTAATGTATTAAAATTAAATTATTACAACAAAAAACACACATATATGCAATACAATTACATTTTAACTATAAAATATTATATCAATTTCTCTTTTTAAGGTATAATTATGGCATAAAATACACACCTAACGTAATTTATGACATAAAACATATAGTAAAAAATAAAATATAATGTAAAGGAGTTAAATGTATCAACCCGCCAACCCGACGGGTTGACACGAACATGACCCGTTGAGCTAAACGGATTCGTGGATTCAACCTGAAATTGACCGGAACCCATTTAGACTAAACCCAAACTCACGAAACTTGTAATAGGTTCATGTCCGTTTCCATGTCGTGTTAGATATTCGCACCTTTACAGTAGGGATTGCAATGAGTCGGGCATTAGAACTGTCGTACCATACCCAATTGTCAAATCGTGTCTCATACCCGGCACAATACCTGTCACACCCCAACCGATGGCGGAATCATCGGGGCGCGGCACTAGGCGAATCAGATTGCTCAAGAGAATCCATAACAACTAATTTAGCGACAATATTTAACAAGTTCATTTTCCCATACTAATAAACAAATATTTCACATAAAGTCGTACATATTTCATGTCTCTCGAACAATACAAATCCGACAACCTAGATTTTAGGTGAGTTTCTAAAGTAGTCCTATCTTGATTGAGACAACCTACGTTTAACCTGCAACATACGTTAAAATAATGTCAATACAAAAATGTATTGGCGAGTATACAAGTTTGCTATAGTATAAAGTAGATAAAAGCGTTGCGAATTTCCACATACATAAACATGACACCACACATATACACTACAAGACAAAAACTACCAGCTAAATTCCGAGATGACTGCGATGGAGAGCCCTCAGGCGTGTTCGTCTTAACTAGACCCCTTCGGGTGCGAGTCTAACAATAGTACCATACTAGTTAAGGTGGAACGTCACTAGTAAGAGTCCTAGCACATATGTATCAAGCATCACGTGTAAATATGTACGTCAGTTATTCACATGTGACAGTAGTTTAGAGTATGTATTGCATTTTGATAAGTGTGTTTTAGATATGAACGTATGTTACACCCCAAAAGTATGTTTAAAGCGTTAAAAAGGGGTCAAGTATACTCATAGTGTGTGTTTAACGAGTAAACACAGTCTGGATTGGATTGAAGGGAGCGCGTTGAGTTAGTCTGTGCATGGAAACAGTAGCATAAGTCGTTGAGCAGAGTGTCGAATGGGTTTGATTGTTCGAATGGTGATCCAAGCGAATGGGTATAACTCATCCGAGCGGATGGTCATCCGGACGGATGGTCATCCGAACGGATGACCATTCGAACGGATGGCCATTCAAATGAGTGTGTGGTGTTTGTAAGTCGTTTGAAAATTCAAAGTTTCGTTGAAAGCGTTTAAGTATTGGAAATATAAGGGGTCAGATCATCCAAACGGATGGTCATCCGGACGGATGGTCATCCGATCGGATGACCATTTAAGTGGGTGATCTGTTATTTGAAGTTTTTGTAAAATTTTCTAAGTAAACGTTTTGAGTTAACGAAGACGGTGTGGTGACGTGTCAAACAACGGAAATATACCAAAACCAAGTTCATTCGGTCGAATGGTCTAAGCGTATTCGAACAAACGCACTGTCCCTGATGAGATTTCATGTTTGACCCGTAATTCGGTCCATCTCTCCGGTAGAAATCCGTTTTCAAGCCGGCTCTCGACTAAGAAATGAGTCGAGGGTCTAATTGAGTCCAGGTTCGATCAGTTTTGTGTAGAAAGTTGAAGAAAAGTTGAAAATAGTTGAAAAAGTGTTGAAATCTTGTTGTGATTGAGTTGAAAAGTGTGAAATCCTTTAAACCTAGAACCAATCTCGATCAAATGGTGTTCCATAATAGTTGCCTAAGCAAAACGGATGGAAACCACCTTCAAGAGGTCCAAATCAGTGATTTCAGGAGAAAAGTTAGTGTTTGTGTATGATTTTGATGAAGAAGATGGTGTAGAAGTGATTAGAGATGAAGGTTGTACAAGATTCAAGGAGAAATGCTTACAAAATGTCCTTAATTCGAGTCTGAAAGCTTGGGTGCGGATGGGAGAACCAAATTGTTGAAATGTGTCACACCCCGATATTTCCACGTTTGACCGGTGGGCCCGGTAGGGGAGTATCGTGACGTGGTTGGCAACGTTACAGTCAAACAACACAATATTTAAATGCACAGCGGAAGCAATTGAAAGATATATTTCAACTGAATAAAATATTGTAATATCAAGTATCACATCAGTCGAAAGTTTATCCACAGGTGGATTAAATAAAATGGAAACAGTAGTTCAACAGACTTTAGGTATCTTAAGCTTGCGAGACTCTTTTGATGCTAAGGAGATATCCAGCTAATTACGAGTAGTACCTGCACTTAATCTTTTTGGGAAAATACGTCAGTTTACACTGGTAAATACAATCAACTGACTCATTTTAAAAATGATTAAAAATTGATTTGGATGCACATGGCACAAACATTTTATAACTTGGGATAATTACTTAAATATATAAACTTGTAAAAGGATTACATGTTCGTTATGCGTTCAGTAGCCCGGTTCGTGCCGGGTTAAAGATCAATAGACACACCACATAATTTATTTATGTACTGACGAGTGTACACCTACACTCCGCGCTTAGGTCGTGGCCATTTCGTAAAATGATGCCAGGGATATCCGGGACATGGTCATTAACCCCCCAAAGGCATTAAGTAAACAAAACATATTTTTAAACGGGTCATCTCGATAATACTTAACCACCAAACGATTAAGGTCGAATGCCCGACAAACGGTATTTTATATACCGTACCCCAAGCCCGTATAAGGGAAAATAAGTTAAAAGTATTTACCTTTGCAAGTATAATTCACAAATATCAAATGCGGGTAGCTTTTACCGATTCTCCTATTCTGGAACAAAGGTTAATAATAACCTATTAGAATCCTAACGGTCTTTAGTTAAGCTTAAACTTAGACCAGTAGCAAAAGGTTTGGGGTCAAAAAGATATGTAAAACTCATTTTATAGCCCAAAAGGGCAAAACCGACAATTACCGAATTAAGCTTATAACTCTAAGTTATGCTCAGCCTAAAATTAATTAAAAATCTTCAAAAATCCCAAAATAATATATTATATCAGTGGGTAAGGAGTTTGATATCAAAAAGTGGGTCTAAATAGGCTATATGCTAATTATGTCGTTTAATCGCTAAAAAGCTTTCTAATTACGCTAATGAGCATAACTCTCAATCTACACCTCAAACTGATGTCAAATTTTGGGTGCAAGTTTATAATTCAGTAACTAAGGTTTCTACTCTTTTACATTTTTAAAAATCACGTTTTATAGTGAAAAGGGCATAATGGTCAACATATAGGCAATTAACGGAATCATGCATATTAATTGGATAACAAATGAACTATGGTGTATAATCACAGAGGGTTATACTAGCATGTAACCTAGTCCAATTAAAGCTCTAAGGCATTTCTAAAACATATCAAAATGGGTCAGAACTGAAAGTCAAAGCAAAAGTCAAAATATGCGACTTTCGGTTCCGAACAGGGTCTCTACTGAAAATTGCCGGGTTGAACATGTTTAGACATGTTCTTACATTAATTATCAAGTTATATTAATGATCAAACATGTTTTATGGGTTCTACATTGCTAATTATGCATAAATTGGAAATTAAGCATTCTGTTGACTTTTTAATAACAAGTTTGACCCGACACTTGACCTAGTTAGAGTGGGAATCAGAGGGTGCCCTTATAAGGGTTTATTGCCCACATAATTACCAACTTATAACTACTTTCAATTCGACTAATCACTGGACCATCAATGATTAATCGCTAAGTCAACCGTTAATTACGACGGTTTGACTTTTAAGCTATAACTAAGTAAAAACTCAACTAAGAAAGGTTAAGCATACTTACTGAAGTCCTATGCACGATTAGTGATCACTTGAGTCTGCTTTGGAGCTCCAGAAATAATCAGAAATGCAGATGGAAGGTGTGGTTACAAAGTTTCAACACAAGGCCCTTTTATAGTGCTTAAATCTCCTTAGATCATTGACAAATCATGCTAGCAATGGCCATGGATCATCAACAGATGTCCCTAAGTGCCTAGGACTGTTTAGGGGTCGCCCATGTAGTGAAAATATCTGATTAAAGTCGGTTATTGCGCATAAACAGGCTGCTGTCCCAACTTTCTGCATCTGGGCGTCTGACGCGGCCCGCGTAAGACATGTTAACATCTTACGCGGCCCGCCTGAGCCTCGTATTCAGATTTTACATTTTCAAGTTGTTGCATATTTGTCTCTTGGCCTTTCGAAGGGTCAACCAAACTTATTTCTTGCAATTTGAACCCTCTAAATTGACACATAAGGGCTTCAAGACTTATACCCATTTTGTTAAGTCCTTGGCCATTTTGTTATTACCCGAAAAGTCATAATTTTCAACGTTTACGCTTTAACCCCTTGTATACGAATTTGATCATAACTTTCTCATACGATAACGAAACTTTATGAAATTTTCATCATGTGTTCTAGTGAGCATAATTAACCGTTACAAAGCTTCGGGTTTGCTAAAAGGTCACTCAGAGGTATAACTTAAACATGTTGACACATTTAACCCCTGTAGTTTGTAATCTCTCACTTTCTTTCGTATTTAGCTTCGTATGATCCATGATTTATTCGTTTGATGGTATAAACATCATGTAGGGTTACTGTAAAGTTTATTTATTCACTGTTGACATTTTGAACCCTTAAATTCACACACTTTCCATGTTTGTCAACTTAAGTCCTTGTAGAACATTCTTTCACACGTTTGAACCTATGACACGTGTCAACACATTATAGGACATGAATTTTCAAGGTGTTACAAAATGGGACACAATGGCCCTATTTATAGGTGAGGGTGAGAGTTAAGTCGGTGCACGAGAGGGTGGTGTTCGGATGGCCTGTCCAGACGAATGGCCATCCGGTCGATGGTCATCCGAGCGGATGTCCATTCGGACGGCCTGGTTTGCGTTTGTTAGTTTTCCAACTTTTGATCTGTTTAACACGTTTTGTTGCGTTAAATATTATACGTTTTAGCGAGATAAGTAGTACCGTGTTATGTTGCGTTTAGTGCGATAAGTTGAATTGCGCGTGCCTGCGAGTGCGCGTTTCAACAAGTTTTAATACTTAGATATTAATATATATATAAATATATATATATATATATATATATAGAGGCCGGTTATCATACAAATGCCCTTATCGTACATTACGTACGCTACAATCTCAGCCGTCAGATCATCTTCCGCATTTTAAAATCGCATGTTGTTTTTTTATAACAATTTCGCATGTGATAATTTTTTATGAATTCGCATGTTGTTTTTTTATACCAATTTCGCATGTGATAATTTTGATGAAATAGCATGTTGTTTTTTTTATAACAATTTCGCATGTGATAATTTTTGATGAATTCGTATGTTGTTTTTTGTAACAATTTCGCATGTGTTAATTTTGATGAAATAGCATGTTTTTTTGTAACAATTTCGCATGTGGTACAAAAAACAACATGCGAATTCAATGCGGGAAGATGATCGGGCGGCTGAGATTGTAGCGTACGTAATGTACGATAAGGAGATTTGTACCGTACTCTTTACCTATATATATATATATATATATATATATATATATATATATATTTGGTCATAGTATAAGTAACTGCGTTTCGAGTTTGCGTTTGCGTTGAGCGATAGCGAATAGCGTAATAGTATATGTGATAGCGTTGTAAGCATATGCGTTGTGATACCGCGTGTGCGAAAATAAGCGAAATAGCATTGTAAGCGTTATAGTTTACATTATGATCCGAATCTCTGGTGCTAGGCGTAACGAGAGTAACGAGAGCGATAAGCGGGTTGTTACAATACCCGTCGAGTATTTATTGGGCACCCTGCCAAATATCGGGTATATTCATTAGTTTGTTAAAAATACACATTGAAAGTTATTTTTCACATAACAAACCTACTAAAATAAAGCCCTAAAAGACAAAGGTTAAGGGAAAATGAAAATATACATAAAACTTTGTATATAGTTTGGGTAAACCGGTTTGTGGTTTTGGATAATCAGATCAGCTATCACCTAATCCCATACTCATCCCATATCCGCCCGCGAATATTTTAAAACTAATCACATACGCAGTTCGAGTATACCCGTCAGGCTTGGGTTTTTTTGCTATCCCCGATTATAGCTCGTTAAGTAGAGTATTATCCAATGTGTCTTTTCTCAACAATGGCCAAATATTATCAATGATTGTCAATCTCATTAAATCATTGCAGGTATTGGTCCGTTTGAAGGAATTGATAGAGCTCGTTAAGCAGAGTATTGCCCAATTTGTCATTCATTGTCAACATTGGCCAAATATTATCAACGATTGTCAATCTCATTAAATCATTGTAGGTAATGGTCCGTTTGAAGGAACATTAGAGCTCGTTAAGCAGAGTATTGGCCAATATGTCATTCATTGTCAACATTGGCCAAATATTATCAATGATTGCCAGTCTTGTTAAATGATGACAGGTATCAAAAGGATGGGAAAACTTTATAATCCATTATAGCTTGTCCTATGCCAAGTTGCCAACCTTGGTCAAACATTATCAATGATGGTCAATATTTTTAGATGGCTACTTCAATCTTGGCTAAGCATCATCAATAATGGCTAGTTGTGGTTAATAATGTTCAACTTGGATCAATTAGAGTTATAGTCAGTTAGATCCTGTGATCATGGCTTGTTTAGGGTCAATAAATGTCAATTTAGGTCAATATTGGTTAATGATGATCATTAGAGCCAATTGGGGTCAAGTAAAGCCAATATTGGTAAGTTAGGGTTAATAATGGTCATTAATTAATGTTAACAAGGGTTAATGATTAATCAAGGCCAACATCTTAACAATCATCTAGAGCCAACTTAAGTCAGTCAGGGTTATATATTAGTCAATTAGAGTCAACAGGGGTCGATAATACTTTATTAGAGTAAGCACTAGTTAGAAACAATTAGTAGTGGTTAATTGCTGCTAGCACCAGCAACAAGCATTAATGACAGTCAAACAAGGTCAATATTGTAACTTGGTTTGGAGAGATTGGTCTACGTACCCTTTGTATATGATGTAGTTGTCTTTTGGTGCAGTCCTGTGCTTTTTGTCAGGCCGGTCGTATGTTAATAAAGTTTTCCTTAAAAAAAAAAGCTAGAGACAATGATAAATATCGATTAAGTTATGATAATAAACTAGATTCAATGTTAATCAACATTGGTCAAGATAGTTTAATTATTTGAAAAAAAAAATTATTATAACTAATATATGATACTTATTAAATTTGTATACTTTATAACTCGTAACTATACATCTTGTTATAAGGCTAACTAGTGTGGGCAAGTGCCCCAAACCAGCTCAGCTGGGTGGTGTCCTTAACACCGCCCTGCCTCAGCAAAGGGGGTGCTATCCTTAGCTTCCATCAAAGCCTTAGCGGGCATGAGAGGAAAAAGGTGATAGGGCCCACATGTATAAACCAATCAGATTTGATTCTATTTGATTTTTTATTGTATTCATTGAAGTTGCATTAGAGTCAAATGCAACTTATTCGAAAAAAGTTGCTTTTAAAAAGTTGCATTAGCTCTATTTTCTAGTAGTGATATATTAGATACATCACTTTTCATAAGTCCATACAATTTTTTCTCTTTAACAGTTTTAAAGTTTTTCCATGATTTGCTATTGAAATGAACCATGATGTCCATATTACATAAACAATAATTGCTATAGGAAATTAACCCTTATGTTTATATAGGGATGGCAATGGGTCGGGCTTGGGACAAGTTTAGGTAATCTCAACCCCAAACTCGATTAGATAAGCTTGTCCCAAACCCGTCCCAAAACCCGTCGGGTTTCTAGCAGGTAAATACCCATCGGGTATCGGGTATACCCGCGGGTTTTTGGTAACCCATTAATTTTAAAAAGTTTACCCGTTGGGTATACCGGACCTAAAACCCATCGGGTAACTACTAATCAGTTACATTTAGTATTATCACTAAAGAAATATATCAAATAACTATATAATGTATACGGGATAAAATATCTATATGTATAGAGTAAAGGATGTATTATATATTTACATATTTAAAAATATAAAAGAAATTATATCGGGTATATACCCGGGTAAACGGGTTTACTTTATCGGGTAATTGGGTCGGGTAAACGGGTATATCACCAAATCCCAAACCCGCGAAAAGAATAAAAACTAGTCCCAAACCCGATTAACCGACCCGAAACCCGTCCCAGATGTGTTGGGATTCGGGTTTACCCATCGGGTTCGGGTTCGATTGTCATCCCTATGTTTATATAATGTTTTTTTATGACGCTAAAAACATGACACACTGATGTGCGTGCGGTGCGATATATTTTTATGTATATTTTTAGCCCTTTTTACACTTTAGTCAAGTTTTAAATTTATAAAACACGATATTTTACTAACACCAAACACACATATGGGCAAGTGCACCCATCGTGAGCGTAGTATAGCGTTGGTAAGATACCGAAGTCGTCCAAGGACACAAGAACTTTTAATACCGGTTTATCCTCAACTTCTAATCAAATCAAAAGTTTAGAAAAATGTTTTAAATTAGAAAATAAAAACTAAAAATGCTGAAAATGCTGAAAATAAAATAAAATAAAAACAGATAGACAAGATGAATCACTTGGATCCGACTCGCCTTTAGTGTAACCTTTGATTATTTCCGCACTTTTTAAGAGATTATCTTAGTTATAGTGGTAGGCCCCTCTTTTGAAGGTGGCGTTACCCTCAACCCAGTAGTTTGAGTCAGCAAGGATACAATCCTAAAAGGGTTGGATTATTGAAAGATAATTAATTAAGTTATTAATGCGTAATGTGGTAGGCCCATCTTTTGAAGATGACGTTACCCTCGGCTAAGTAGTTTGAGTCAGCAGGGATACAATCCTAAATAGCCGGGTTAATGTTTTAATAGTAGTTTACATATGAGGGGATCAAGAAATTCGAACCCCCGCCATCCAATACCAGTGGGTATTGAAGGAGGTCCTACTAAGCTTGACCCAGGTCCTTGCAGGATCTATACACTGAACAAGCCAAGACGCTTACCAAACCATTCCCTTAACCTCCGACCAGGTAGCCAACGTATCTCCATATAGACCGTGGAGATATGAATGGTGTAAATCTTTTATTTTATATAGACAGTAAAATAACGCCAAGACACCACGGACAAAGGATAAGGAAGTTTCACCTTCAACATAAGAAACTAGTTATTAGTCATTAATACATAACCAAATAAAAAATGCGAAAAGATTAAAAATAAAAAAGTATTACACTAAATGCTTGTCTTCACCAAGTGATGTAAGAGACTTAGGCAAACATGGCCTTTGATTGTCAAGAACTCTTATTATCAATCTTGGATCCCAAGACTACTACACACACTCTATGATGGATGATGGTGGTGGATGTGGGTTGTGATGGTGGTGGAGGGTGGGTGAAGTGTGAGAGAGGTGGTTTGTCAAGGGATGATTTGCAAGTGAGCCAAGCACCCCTATTTATAGCCTGCACAGAAGCCCGGACACGGCCCCGTGTCCATTGGGCACAGCCTCGTGTCCACCCATCTTCTCTTTCTTCATTAATTGCAGTTTGTCTGCATTAGTTGACCACGACCCCGTGTCCGCTGGGCACGACCCCGTGTGCAGAAGCATATCTGTACTATCAAGATTTGCTCAGATTCTGCGAATCTTTGCGTTGACCACGGCCCCGTGTCCCGTGGACACGCCCCCGTGTTGGGAAATAGAAGCTTCTACAACTTTGTCTTTTCTGTAGACACTTGGGCATGCCCCCGTGCTCACTGAGCATGGGGCGTGTTCAGCCTTCTGTTGTCTTGTTTTTGCTTGGGAAGATGCTGTCGAGGGGTCGGACATGCCACGTTTATTCCTTTCCTTGTATTTATATTAGATTTAGCTGCCTTTTTGCTTCTTTTGTTCATTTGAGCTCATTTAATCCTGAAAATATAAAAGGAAGACAAAAGCACACTTTTTCCAACATTAGTACGAAAAAAAGGTTAGTTTTATGCCTCATTTGATATAATTCATATGTTGCATTTTACACACATCAAATACCCCCACACTTGAATCTTTGCTTGACCTCAAGCAAAACTCTTTATTTTGTGGCTTACACACCCAAATGGAATGGGTAGAAGAGAAGGTTTTGGGCTTGTCATAGAGTGTTGGGATTCCATGATTCTTTATTAGGTTTTATTTTTATTTTATTTTACAATCCTATTCGTTATGATTTATTTAGAACATTACATAAGAGGAATTACTTAATTGGGCATAACATGCCTCTTTAAAATTCCATTTATATACAAGTTCACATACCTCATGGGAGATCACTCAACACTCGGCCGAAGATGTATTTTTGTGAAACACTCGGGATCGGCATGGAACTTACTTCTACCATATGCTTGCCAAGCAATCAATCCTCCTCCTTTTTAACTATAAACCTTTGTAAATATCAAGAGGACTTTGGGGAAGGTTTAGGCTTGGGTTAAAGGTATGTGGTTTTGGGTTAGTGGTTAGTAGAAAATGGCGAAAAGGCGTAAAAAGCGTCGGTTTTCGTAAAACATTTTGTATTTGTGACTCTTTATTCTGATGAAGCATTTTTTTCAAATAAGGTTTCTTTTGATGAGCTTGTTTGTTTATTGCTAACTTCATTTTTCTTTCCTTTTTTTTATAAGGATGTCACAAGAAAACCGAGCTTTGTTACTAAAAAAAAGGGTTTAAAATAAAAAAAGGTTTTGGTGGATAAAGGGTGTTTGTTTTGTGGGTTTAGAAATGAAAAGGTTTAGACTTAAAGGGGTTAACTAGGCGGATTTTGGGTAGGTAGTAAAAAAAAAAGAAAAACAATGGTGTTAAAAAGAAAAAAGGGTTAGTCCTAATGCCTCCATCATTTACTTACTTGGGTTTAAGTTGGTAAGGACCGGGAATGTATGGTCATGGCAAGTTCTAGAGTCGTAAGAAACCAAGCAGCTATTCACACAAGAAACGAAAGATGAGCATTTAATCTAAAGATGTGTATTTGTATGTTCAATAAAGACTCAAAACTCACTTTTTGTGGGAATGAGTTTTTAATGTGATCAAGTATATATAATCAAATTTTAACTAGATTTGTCATACTGTTTCATAATTTTATTCTGTTGGTTCTTTTTTATCACGACGCTATCGGTTGTAAATTTGTAAAAATATAACCTTTTTAGAACTTGTAATTCCCAAATTAAACCAAGACAAGTAAAAAAAAACGAAAAAGGTTTTTGAAAAAAAATTGGGGTTATTAGCGGTTCCAATAGAGTTTTGTGTAAGGCTTGTAATTAGGACTTGGAAAATTCAAGGTTTTAGCATCCCCCCCCCACACTTAAATTACACATTGTCCTCAATGTGTCCCAAAAATAATTTTTTAGGTTGATTGAATGTGTAAAAGGTGTGCTAAAAACAAAATTTTGTGTTACTGGGCAATTGGACACGGCCCCGTGGTGTCCGGGCACGACCCCGTGTTCAGGTTGGCAGTAACAAAATTCATTAGAAAGTAACAGAAGGCTGGGCACGGGGCCGTGTTTAGTGAACACGCCCCGTGTCCAGTTACCTGAACTGGGCATTTTCCTGCAGAACATGGGCACGGGGCGTGTTGGCTGGGCACGGCCCCGTGTCGAACTTGCTGTTATGAAGAAAAATTGTCGGGAGGCTTCTGTTTTTATGCATGGGTTGTTGGTTCAAGCTTCCCTTAGTATCCTTCACCATCCCGAGTGTGTTTTATTTCATTACAACATCATCCAAACACCAATTTAATTAAAAACCATCATTTCATAGAGAATAGCACATTACAAATAGTCCTAGAAAATTAAAAACAAAGCAGAAAAATAGAAAGTCCTAAGATAGGTCAAGTGATACATAAAATCATCCTAAGGAGTTCTACTCTTACAATAGGGATCAAAATTCCGGAAATAGCTTTCCGGTATTTAAAGGCTTCGTAGAACTCTGAACCGAGGGGTGTCCCATAGACGTTGTTAAAGCCATTTTTCTATCTTGTTCGGGAGGAAGAAGGCGGGCTCATTTTCCTCAACATCTTGTGGAGGGGGAGTAACACCAACCAGAACCCCTTGTAATATGTCTCGAGGGGGCTCCGGGTGTATGGTGTACCATTCGGCCGGTATGATGACTTCCGGTACCACATTCCATGCCCTTTGGGTGATGATTGGTACCAAAGGAGGAGAAGCGAGAATGTTCAACCTTTGGTGCAGAAGGTTGACTTCTTGAAGACATCCCTCTAGTCCCACCGTTAAGTGATTTTTACGGTCGACCAATGCTTCTTCTACTCCTGTCATCTCATCAATGGCCTCTCTTAAAGCGTAAACGTAGTTTACAAGAGAGTCTTCTACCGTTGATGAGCTTCTCCCTTGTCGGATGTTCCTGGAGTGCGATGAAGATGTTCCACTAGTTCTGCTCGCCATTATGAGAAAACAGACCGAAAAGTGCTCAATTTTATTGGAACAATACCTCGGACACGGCCCCGTGCTCAATGAGCACAACCCCGTGTTCACTCGTCTGCAGATTTTTTGAAACAAGGAATCTTGGAGTTTCAAATTACTTTTCTGATTTTTAAAGCATTTTTAAGCAAAAATAACTTAAAACAATGTTGTAGAACTTTATTTTTAACAAGATTCCTTGAATAAAAACCTAACAAACATTACAATAAAGCTTGGAACCATGGTGATTTCAAGTTCTAATGGAGGTGTTGAAGAAAAATTGAGGAAGAAGGCAATGGATAAAAGTAGAAAAGACAAGATGGTTGTTGAGAACCTTCTTTTAGAATATACTAGGATGGTATGTGTGAAGATCCCACCAGATCTTTGTCTTTGGAGTGGTCCAAATGTGAAGGAATCTTGCTGCCTTTATAGAAAGCGACAGTACACTGCACACGGCCCCGTGTCGGCTGGACAGGGCCCCGTGTGCAGACCAGATCCTGACACATTTTGTCCGTATTCTGACAAAAAGTCAGACGGGAATCTTTTGGTGGACACGGGGGCGTGCTGACCTGGACACGGCCCCGTGTCTAGAGGCTGTTTATGAAGTTTCGTCTATTTTCAAGGAATTTATCCAGATCGGGTGGTTCCTTACTGGACGAAACAACACCGAAGTGCCTGAGTTACCTTAGTTGCTCTATATTTAGACGTGAATGCAAGAGGTTATCGGTGAGGGTGATTCCTATGCTAAATGTAGGTGGACAAGTCCAACCCTTTCCCGGGCTCTCGTTAAAGAAGGTGTATGCCGAATCGCTCAGGTCTATATATGCATCGAAGGAAGTCGATGGGGAGTCCTTCACGGCAGGGACGACTATCGCTCAAGTCTTCGCCAGAGTTGGGGGTGATATCGGGAACAACGAAGTTGTTTTTATCCGAATGCGATCTCAATAATTCTTCTTGGGTATCGTCTTGGGATGAATTAATGATGTCCATCTCAAGCTCTTTTATCCAATTAAGAATTAAATCTTCCATTTGAAATAATTCGTCAAGAAGCATTTCTCCTAGAAGGGATGATTGAGAGCATTTGAGGGAGAGATAGGGATTATTTTTACTTTCGCCCCTCTTAAGGCTACAGGAAAACAATGGGTCTATATAGTGGGGCTTGTAATTTAAAAAATAACATTCTAAATCCTTATGAGGGCCACCACATATTTGACACCACGTACCATAAGAGGGCCGATAGTAAAAAAAAATCAGTATTGCTCATGTTTGCGTCAGAAATTACCAACCGTCGGGATCTTACGGTTCAGTTTTCAGTAACTGATACTTGGGCACGGGGCGTGTTGATTGGGCACGGCCCCGTGTTCAGCTACTGTCTGACTTAAAACAGGATTGCCAGTACCAAAGATTGGGCACGGGGGTGTGTTCAGCGGGCACGACCCCGTGCTGAGCTTCTGGAGAAACTGAAAATCTAAGAAAAATCCCAAAAAACAGAAAAATAAGAAAAACGATTAGGCCGTCGATTACTAAGTTTCTTAAAATCCCTGTGTCCCCGGCAACGGCGCCAAAAACTTGATGTGCGTGCGGTGCGATATATTTTTATGTATATTTTTAGCCCTTTTTACACTTTAGTCAAGTTTTAAATTTATAAAACACGATATTTTACTAACACCAAACACACGTATGGGCAAGTGCACCCATCGTGAGCGTAGTATAGCGTTGGTAAGATACCGAGGTCGTCCAAGGACACAAGAGCTTTTAATACCGGTTTATCCTCAACGTCTAATCAAATCAAAAGTTTAGGAAAAGGTTTTAAATTAGAAAATAAAAACTAAAACTGCTGAAAATAAAATAAAATAAAAACAGATAGACTAGATGAATCACTTGGATCCGACTCGCCTTTAGTGTAACCTTTGATTATTTCCGCACTTTTGCGCTTTTTAAGAGATTATCTTAGTTATAGTGGTAGGCCCCTCTTTTAATGGTGACGTTACCCTCAACCCAGTAGTTTGAGTCAACAAGGATACAATCCTAAAGGGTTGAATTATTGAAAGATAATTAATTAAGTTATTAATGCGTAATGTGGTAGGCCCATCTTTTGAAGGTGACGTTACCCTCGGCTAAGTAGTTTGAGTCAGCAGGGATACAATCCTAAATAGCCGGGTTAATGTTTTAATAGTAGTTTACATATGAGGGGATCAAGATATTCGAACCCTCGCCATCCAATACCAGTGGGTATTGAAGGAGGTCCTACTAAGCTTGACCCAGGTCCTTGCAGGATCTATACACTGAACAAGCCAAGACGCTTACCAAACCATTCCCTTAACCCCGACCAGGTAGCCAACATATCTCCATATAGACCATGGAGATATGAATGGTGTAAATCTTTTATTTTATATAGACAGTAAAATAACGTCAAGACACCACAGACAAATGATAAGGAAGTTTCACCTTCAACATAAGAAACTAGTTATTAAAGTCATTAATACATAACCAAATAAAAAATGCGAAAAGATTAAAAATAAAAATTATTACACTAAATGCCTATCTTCACCAAGTGATGTAAGAGACTTAGGCAAACATGACCTTTGATTGTCAAGAACTCTTACTATCAATCTTGGATCCCGAGACTACTACACACTCTATGATGGATGATGGTGGTGGATGTGGGTTGTAATGGTGGTGGAGGGTGGGTGAAGTGTGAGAGAGGTGGTTTGTCAAGGGATGATTTGCAAGTGAGCCAAGCACCCCTATTTATAGCCTGCACAGAAGCCCGGACACGGCCCCTTGTCCATTGGGCACGACCTCGTGTCCACCCATTTTTTCTTTTTTCATTAATTGCAGTTTGTCTGCATTAGTTGACCACGCCCCCGTGTCCGCTGGGCACGGCCCCGTGTGCAGAAGCGTATCTGTACTATCAAGATTTGCTCAGATTCTGCGAATCTTTGCGTTGACCACGGCCCCGTGTCCGGTGGACATGCCCCCGTGTTGGGAAATAGAAGCTTCTACAACTTTGTCTTTTCTGCAGACACTTGGGCACGCCCCCGTGCTCACTGAGCACGGGGCGTGTTCAGCCTTCTGTTGTCTTGTTTTTGCTTGAGAAGATGCTGTCGAGGGGTCGGGCATGCCACGTTTATTCCTTTCCTTGTATTTATGTTTGATTTAGCTGTCTTTTTGCTTCTTTTGTTCATTTGAGCTCATTTAATCCTGAAAATATAAAAGGAAGACAAAAGCACACTTTTTCCAACATTAGTACTAAAAAAGGGTTAGTTTTATGCCTCATTTGATGTAATTTATATGTTTCATTTTACACACATCACACACAAAAACAGTTTCATAAATTTATTAAATTTTGTAAAACCATGACATTTTTTTCTTGACACACATTTAAATGTCATAAAATAAGCGTGTGTCATTATTCGCGTGTCAAGAAAGATCTTTTTTTTATGACGCTAAAATGATGACACACAAAAAAATGTGTCATAAATATATTGAATTTTGTAAAACCATGACGTTTTTTTTTCTTGACAGGCACTTTTGAATGTCATAAAATGAGCATGTGTCATTGTTTGCGTGTCAAGATAAATCTTGTTTTTTTATGACGCTAAAAACATGACACACAAAAAAGAATGTCATAGATTTATTAAATTTTGTAAACCATGACATTTTTTTCTTGACATACGCTTTTGAATGTCATAAAATATGAGCGTGCCATTGTTCGCGTGTCAAGGGGACTGTATTTTGTAGTAGTGTGCTGAGATGTAGTTGCTCGAATGGTGGATGCCATTGAGCGCGCGGGTTCCGCTTGTGGATTGACAATTGGCGTTTCAGTAGCTGAGGAAACCACAGGAGGTGGTTCAGTTGATCGAGGAGGAGAAGATAACATAGCAGAAGCTTCTTCAGCCGTGAGACCAAGATTTGGATTCATTTCTGCTTTGTGAGGAGTCTCTTGTTGTGACACGGTCGGCTGTACCGATGCAGCACCAATATACTTCCTGCTCTTTTTCTTCCTTCGAGCAGCAGTTTGTTTCTTTTTCAAACGTTCAGCTTCAGTATCAGAAGGTACATAATCAACATCTTCCTCTTGTCTAATCCTTCTTACTTGCCTTACCACCACGATCATCAAGATAGAACTCATATCCTGGCTCTGGCTGATTATCGTCAGACTCAGAATCCTCCGCATCACCTCCAGCTGAACTAGCACCAGTTGTACCAGCAGCAGATGCACTAGTAGCACCAGGTGCACTAGCTGCTGTAGCACCAGCATTTCCACCATCACCACCTTCATCATCACCATCACTATCGCTTTCAGAAGAATCCAACTTCTTGCGACCAAACTTATCTTCCATCATCTTTTTCAACTTTGGCTCTTCGTCATCTGACTGGCTTTCGTCGTGACGCCATTTGTCATTTGCAGGAGCGACGTACTCTGTGTTCGCTAAGGCTCTAAACATCTTCCTTGGAGGATTAGATTCTACGTATCTCTTTGCAGAAAAATCTTTGAATATCCGTAAAGACTGTTCTAACATAGCGTCAATCTTGAGAATGTCGTTATTTGCCTTTGGAAGCCTTGGATGTTGAACATTCATAATCATCTGCATAAATCTGGGATACATCCAGAATTTGTTGCCGAAAGTACGAGATCCTGTTCTCCTTAAGTTTTCTTTCATGTTTGCGAAGATGAACTTTGAAATGCTGAACGACTTGTTTAAGACTAACGCGACCATCAATCCGACTAGATCATTCCCAGCCATATCATATCCAGCACAACTTTTGCTTATACATTGAATAAGAACGTGTAGCAAGAACTTGTATCGTAGTGGCAATCCAGCTTTGTTGATCTGCCCTGCAAAGATATCACCAGTGCACTTCATTCTAAGTAGACAGCCACGCGTGCACATGATCGGAATAGCATCTGGAGCACTTGCATTATCTTGTAGTTCCAAAACAGAGTTTAAAATCTCCGGAGATACATCTACGTTCAACTGATTAACCTGCCCCCGAATCAGCTCCTTTCCGTCAACTTCTATGATATTAGCCGTTTCCCAAAAGGCTTTAATCAACGACTTGTACACCGGTGTTGAGAATGTAACAGATTTGTTTATCCTTGATTCCCGTAGCCATTGAGTGATTTCCTTGTAATCATCAAGCTTTCCTTCAGGATCTAAGAACGCTACCATATTGTGTCGAGGTCCGGACATGATTTCTTCTTCAGTTTTGTTAGTTTTCTTGGTGGCAGGTTTGCGTTTCTGTGCTTCCGGAGCCATTCTGTATACAACAAATACCCGCAGTAAGACAAAAATACATAACACTTATAGAATACATACATGTATACACATTTAATGTACATTATGAACATTAATCAAGTATAAATATGTATACTGTATAAGAGTTACATAATTGACAGATTTGAAATTTTTCTAAGTGTTGATCGACGAAGAATGGTTCCAGTGACGAAGAGTCTCTTCAATGATGAAGTCTGGATTCTTCGTCGCCTTAGCTTGACGAAGATTCATAGGTCAATGAAAGTCAAACTATAGTCAACGAAGATTGTTTATTTGATGACTATAGGAGGTTCATCGCACAAGTTTATGACGAATAGTGAATCTTTGTCAATTAGGGTTCGTCGATTAGGGTTCGTCATCAATTAGAAATTTGGGGGTTTTCGTCATACGGATTGTTCGCCGAACTGTGTTTATTTACAGTTCATTCAACATCAAACAAATAGCAAAACACAATCAAATGACCAATATTTGGAACTTCAACACCCAGAATTTTAACCAACATTAACCCACACCCCCTGTTGAATCGATTTACCATTTCAAACACATCAACGGTATATGACACCCCTTTTTTATTCAAAGCTAAACACATCATCATTAAACAAAAACTGATTCAATAACAACCACCCCTGATTAACCCTATTATAAACCCAAACAGAAACCTAGGTTATGAATAACCAAAACATATGCTCAAAACAATCACACAAACATGTTACATTCTACCATATCAAGTCACTGTCAAACAAGTGATTAAAGAACATAAGCAGATACGTATATTGAGTAAACAAGCATCATCAAGTTAATGAGGGTTTCAAGCAATCAATGGTCAAAATCAGTTGGTTTAAATGGTTTCGATCGAGTTTTTGATCCGTGATGATACCTTGGATTGTTTAAAAACAACTGAAAAAACAAAGAGGTTTTACGTCGGTTGAAGGTTTATCGGTGAAAGAGATGATGAACAGTGGGTGTTTTGAAGTGTGATTTTGAAAAAAATGAAACCAATAATGCACAGGGTCCCCTTTTTATACCTGGACCCCCGTGACGAAGATTGAATTGCGACGAAGATTGATTTGGGCCGACGAAGATTGGTTTGGGCCCGACAAAGACTCTTGTTAGGCCAGAATGAATTAGTCCATGTTGATCTCGATGAAGAATGAATCTTCGTCGAACAAGAAGGTTCGTCGAAGACCATAAGGGGTCTTCGTTGACCAGTCAACACAAAAACACCAATTGTTTGATTTTGAAACATTCTGAACAGTTTTGAACAAGATTTTGACTTGTGTTAGATTTACCAAAAGAAAAAGGACATTTTATGAAGAAGTGAAAAGACAAACAAGTCGGTTTCGGGCTTTTCGGCAGAAAACTTCGAGTTTCAACTTCGGCTAATCAAAAACGAACTTTACAACTTACACTAAAACATAATTTAAAATGTGGTAAACTAACGAGAAGCAATAATAAGCATAAAGACACTGTACAAAAGCAAACTTTTTGCGAGTTTCAAGGTAAGAGAATCATACCAGCTTACGGTCTTTGTCAAAACGGTTTAAGATTTCTATTTAAAGTGTTAGATAAGTATCCTACCATAATTATCGGTATTGTTATCCACATAAGCTCAAACTTATCAGATGTAATCATAATTAGGATATATGATTTACGGTATGAATTATACTTACTTTTCGGTGTTCATCCATTCACGGCACATTCCCGTATCTAGGTATGCATGAGAGTTCATCTTACCGGTGAGTATACCGCTTATCATCCGTTTGACCATATAAAAGATGTGAGAAACTCACTTATTTTTTATTGAAAACAAGCCCTATGTGATAGAATCACTTATTGATGAGGAACTTGATTTTCAGATGCATGAGGGCACAAGAGCAAGTCCGTGAACAGGTTAGTACCAACGTACAGACAAAGAGACGAACTTGACTCCCGCAAGAAAGCTGTGATATATTATCACTTATTTTCTTTTGACATGTGATTGTTGATCACTTATTGAGGTCGTATGCAATATGTACACGTATGTATAGTATCATGGAAGATCTAGACTTCGTCTCTGTTATTTTTCGGTAAAAGATACAACCATGATACCTAGATGATAAGACAGCATAAAGACCACATATCTCAGAACCTCGGCAATCTCACAAACGAAATTTCGGTACTAAGACCATATGCCAATGAATGGTTCCCACCTGACTTGAAGTCTGTTAGCTTTATATCATCCTGCATATTTTAGTCTGATTGTGAGCCTACCGATACATCGTTAGTAGAGCTACTTATTATTTTTCTTTTGTTTTTGACCAAATTGACAGACCACACCAATGTATATCATCACTTTCCCTTCTTTTGTCCAAGAAACTCATTTTTGATTTTCTATTGTTTTTGGATTTTTTAAATTTTCAAACATAAAGACAGAAAGTAAACAACATATTTTTGGATTTTTGAATTTTTCACATGTTTTTGTATTTTCTTGAAATTTCTCCCCCTAAAAAAGCGAAAAGATAAATAAACTGAAAATCTTTTTGTATTTTTGAGTTTTAAAGAAAATATTTACGAAAACGATCTGCCGAAAGAAGTTTTACTCTTGTTAAAAGCTTTTGTAAAAAGGTCTGCACGTTAACCAACAAAAGATAGTCAAAACGAGATTTGTTAAAAGCTTTTGTAAAAAGGTCTGCACGTTGTTCATCAGTGTGGACCTTAACAACATCGATAAGTCTCTTGTCAAAGCAATCACGTATGAAGTGATACTTAATTTCGATGTGTTTGGTCTTTGAGTGTTGCACACGATTTCTAGTAATCTGTAAGGCATCATTATCTTCAACAAAAATAGAAGTAAATAGGAATTCAAAACTGTAGTCGCGCATTTGTTGTTGAATCCACAGAACTTGAGAGCAACAGCTTGAGGCAGCAATGTATTCAGCCTCACAAGTTGATGTAGCGACACAAGTCTGCTTCTTGCATTGCCATGTGACCAGGAGATTTCCTAAGAACTGACAACCAGCAGTTGTTGATTTGCCATCGATTTTGCAGCCACCAAAATCAGAATCACTAAATGCGACTAAGTCAAAGCTATCATCCCTAGGGTACCAGAGACCAGTGTCCGGGCAACCCTTCAAATAGCAAAAAATCCTTTTAACAGCAACCAGATGAGATGCCTTTGGTTTGGCTTGATATCTTGCGAGCAGGCACGTTGGATACATTATATCAGGCCTCGAGGCAGTGAGATACATTAAAGATCCGATCATAGCGCTGTAATAAGAAGAGTTGACACTTTCACCCTTCAAGTCCGGAGTAATCCCGTGATTAGTCGGAAGTGGGGTACCAATGGGCGTCGCTTCTGACATCTGGAACCGACTCAAGATGTCACCGACATACGTAGTCTGATGGATGAATATCCCAGACTTAGTTTGTTGAACTTGTAGACCCAGAAAGAAATTCGTCTCCCCCATTGCGCTCATTTCGAATTTTCTTGCATAACACGCTCGAATTGCCTGCACAAAGCATCTTTAGTTGAACCAAATATGATATCATCAACGTATACCTGCACCAGCAGAAGATCTCTATCTGTTTCCTTGATGAAAAGAGTACAGTCGATAAGACCTCATCGAAAACCATTTTCCAGCAGATAAGTAGATAAGGTTGCGTACCAAGCCCTCGGTGCTTGATGTAAACCATAGAGAGCTTTGTTGAGCAACCAAACCCGATCGGGATGGATATGATCTTCAAAACCAGGAGGTTGTTCGACATACACTTCTTCTTCAACGATACCATGAAGGAATGCGCTTTTGACGTCCATCTGATAGACTTTGAATCCTTTGAAAGAAGCATAAGCTAGAAAGATCCGAATAGCCTCCAGACGTGCAACAGGTGCATAAACCTCGTTGTAGTCAATTCCCTCGATTTTCCGAAAGCCTTGAACAACTAATCTCGCCTTGTTGCGAATGACCACTCCACGATCATCCTTTTTGCATTTGTATACCCAACGAGTACCAATTTTCTTGTAATCGTCGAGTTTTTCAACAAGTCTCCAGACACCCAGTTTCTGGAATTGCTGAAGTTCTTCCTGCATCGCTTCCACCCAATAATTATCCTTTAGAGCTTCTTTCCAAGATTTTGGTTCTTCTTGTGAAACATAACACGCGAAGGACCAATCATTTTGCTGTCCCGATTCTCTGATAGCTGAATACAAACCAAGATTCTGGTTGTTTCTCAGCTGATTACGCGTCTGCACTCCAGTGTGGACATCTCCTATAATGTTCTGCTGCGGGTGTGTATCATGAATTCTCGTTTAAGGAACATCAGGAACACGAGTATCCAAACCCAAATTGTTAAGATTAAGATCAACAACCAAATCCACGCCTGGCATAGACGTAGATGTGGAAGCATTTCCTTCAGCAGCGTCTACATTCTGCACATGAGTACTTGCTTCAAAAGTACCTTGAACAGGAACAGCTAGAGCCGAAGAGCCTTCAGTCGTATCATTTAATACATCATCTTCCGACGACACATTGTAATCAACGGTATCTTCAACTTCCTCATTTTGAGCAATATTGTTAACCGAAGTAGAAGCTTGAGGGTTAACAACAATTGGTCGAACCAAAGACGAGTCAACTGCATTATCACTTTCCAATAACATTTGAGCAGCTGCAGATGCTTCATCAAAGGTTGGCAGATTAAAGGAGTCGAATAGCCCATCATAATCGAACATCCAAGGATCACCCGGAGCTCTTACAGAGTTAGTATACCTTTGAACCTTTACTTCACCCCATAATCAATCTTTTTGGTTGTCAAATTCCACACACGAAAATTCAGAGTAGCATATCCAAGAAAGAATCACTCGATAGCCTTGGCGCCAAACTTTCCGTGCTGTTCAATCATAGTACATGGACCTCCAAAAGGTTCTAAGAAAGAAATGTCCGGTTTCCTTTTGTGCATGTAGGATCGTGTTGTGACCCAAACGAGTCAATCAGAAGAGCTCTAGTCTGTTTCAGAGGAGGAAACTAAGAAACAGATGTGAAAAACAGCTTGATATAATACTCTTTAACGTCTTGTATATTGAATAAAATCAGTTTACAGATCAAATGACGCTTCGGCAGCAGTTCGGTACCGGAACAATGAAAGTTACAAATGATTTCGCTTGGGGAGGTATTTATAGGAGACTGATTTCGCTTGAAGGTGACAGGAGCCAGTTCAAGCGAAATCCCTCATGTTGATTTCGCTTGAAACTATCAAATGTCAGTTTCAAGCGGAATTACCCACTCAAGCGAAATTAGATCAATTACACACTAAAACCTCCTATTATCTCGAACAACGCGCCTTGATCTAACAATTCTAATGTAAGACTCGATACAAGACGAAGTCGATAGACGCATGCACCAACAGACTCCCCCTCGGATGTTGACGAGTCTTAAATGTCGAGTCTTCAACGTCTTCAGTCTTTATCAGTCTTCGGGCTTCCAGAATCTCTATCTGGCTCTTGCCTCACTTTAAATTCTTCTTTCTCTAGCAGACTCCCCCTCAACTTGTGCTGGGATCGTAGTCTTCTAACTCTCTTGATCAGATCTTTTGACTCTTTAAGTTCATCAGTAGCAGCAGTTCCAAGATCGTGACCAGGCTCAATTCTTACTCAGGATCAAAATCTGGCTTACCTGCATAATCTCTACCCAAAACATAAGTTTCATAACAATAAAATATAACACATTAAGAAACCCTGTTAACCACTTGTAGATACAACCTTGAATACATCATTTTCAATTATCAAACAAAAAGATTTATCATGAAACATCTTCAAACAAACTTTCCCAAAACTGTTCGTCATGTTCAGCACTCGGAATTTTGAAAATCAGCTCTTCAATATCAGTTGTCTAAAATCTTTTTGAATTTTTCAAAATTTATGCTAAAACACTCCGAAAATCTTTTTGGATTTTTGATATAACAGAAATGAAATCCAGTAAAGAAATATTTACATACAATATTTTTGTGAGTTTGCATAAGAGGATCATATCAGTTTTTGAGACAAATCACCAAACACCGTTAAGCTTTAAACATTTTCAGCTCTAAACGATTCACATTGATTGACGATATTGTTGTCCACTTAAACTCAAGCTAAAAACTTTCGAAATGCTTACCGATACGTTAAGGTATATTAATTTTGCACTAAATTCTTATGGACCCCACGATCTCAGCATATCCCCTCATCATGCAATACACAAACTCAAGTAATGCCTTTAAACTTTTATCAACTGTGATTTGTGCGAAAACAACGCAGAATGTTTAAACATTAACAATCAGGTCGATACTTCCGTATACGCAGAGAAAGTCCAATGTTTAAACAAAAAAAGAAAATAAAAAGCAAGTTGAAGTTGTTTAGGCTTTAACCACCAGGTCAATACTTCCGTATACGCAGAGGTGATCCAAAGCTTAAACGAAACACCAAAGAAAATAACACAGAACGTTTAGGCAATAACATCCAGGTCGATACTCACGTATACGCAGAGGATGTCCAATGCTTAAACAAAATAAAGAAATAAAACAAGTTTAAATCTTTGCAAAATGAAATGCATAATCACAGCGACTTTTCAGCAAAGTTGTGAAAGTTCACAAACTTAACCAGTTTTATGTCTTTCGACAATCAGCGATTACTGAGTAGGCACACAATCAAGAAGGACAAAACTAAGTACTATGCTTTCGACCATGTTTCCCACTAGAACTAGGCTTTTTCATTTAAGTTTGTATCGTTGTCGCAAATCTACTAGTCTAGCTGAGCCTATCGTCACATCATTAGTGAGACCATTTATCACATTTTGACTTTCCATTTCTTTAGCATGCTGTGATCGTCCACTGATGTACTATCATTTCCTCTTTTATACATCAAAACTCATTTTTGATTTTATCATGTTTTTTACTTTTTCAAATTTTCTAATGTTTTTGGATTTTCTGAAAAATTTTTACTCCCCCTAAAATGCAAACACATTAAAGAAATTTGAAAACAAACTGTACAAGGTAAAGTGACAACTGATATAGAATTACTTCACTTCGCCATCCTCTTGGCATAAACAATCAGAACTCCCCCTCACAACAAACTATTTTCCCATTGTGATTTCAAAACACTTAATCAAATGGTTTTTCCGGAAAATTAGTTTTGTTGATTTTCAAAACACTTGTAGGTTAGGGGATAAACTCATCATTTTGTTCTCCAAAATACCACTTGTAAGTATGATCCAATCAAGTTCAACTTAATGACTTTGATTAACCATTTGAAGATGAAAACCTTCTTCAACCACTTGCAGGTTAACTCACCAACCATCCCATTTGTAAATCAAAATATAACAATATAAAGATATCACCTGTAGATTTACCAAACAAACATTTCAAGAATGATGCCGATTCCTGCTCCACTCTTACCAACCTGGGAGCTCCGGCAAGTCAGGAATTTATGGTGAAAATGCTGTCACCCAAGCCTGACCAGCCTTGGGTGATTTTGGTGGCAAACATCTGTCCCACCAACATTTTGATTTGTAAAATTCTTTAGCATCATTCACTTTCCTGTCAACCATCTTTCCAAAAATATGTTTAACATTTCCATTAAACACCTTTTCAGCATCAAATTCTTTCTTATCAGCAAAAAATTGACCTGATATCTCAAATCTACCTTTTGATTTTAGATTATCTTTCGACAATGGCGGAAAATTTTCTTCATTCAACTCAGGAACGGAATTATCAACCTTTTTCTCAACACATGACTCCACTGATTTTATGGAATCAGATTCATTGTCAGAACTTCTTTCAGATTTTACAACCCATTGTTGTTTGTTTAAATCAACTCTTCTTTTGTAAAAACGTTTTAAACTTTCACCTTCTTCCGAAGTTGAATTTTCAAACACTTTCAATTTCTCAGTTGGTTGATTCCTTTTATCAACAACTTTCTTGTTTGTTTCAAAGTGAAAAGAAACTCCCTGTTTAGAATAAATGGACTCTTGGCAGTTCCAAGCAATATGTCCAGTCTTTTAACACTTGAAACATGTTCTTCTATTAACTCTCTGAGCAAACTTCTTCACATTTTTCTTGACTTCAGCAAGAAACTCTTGATTTGATTGTTTCCAGAATGGTTTCTTCTGCTCATCTTCAGAACTTCCTCCTCAAACAAATGTTGTTTTTGGTTTATAATTTTTCTCATTTTTATAATTTTCTGAAGAACTAAAACCAAGACCTTGTTTTTTGAAATTACCGTTGTGGTTTGGTTTCTTTTGATAACCAGAACCAGAACTGTAACCCTTTTTTCTTGTTCAATCTCTGTTGAACTCTTGAAGTGTACTTTTTAGGTTTTTTAGTAAGATTTAAATCTTTTATTTCAGAAATATTAATTTCTGTTAATTTGAAAACCTGTTTGATCATTTCAGTTTTGACACTTCTTATTGGAAATTCCTCATCAGAATATAATTTGTCTGAATATTTCAAAGTATAAGCCACTTTGATTGATCCGTCATTCAAATTAGATTTTGATAACATAAATTCTTTATTGTAAACCCTTTTAACCGATGAACTCGGACTCTTTTCTGATGAACTTGAACTTTCAGATTTAGACTCCCGTTTTGACTCTTCATCCATATCTAACACCTGATCGACCACTTTCTTTAATAACTCAGACTCATGATCAGTGTCAAACGCTGTGAATGTAACATCAATATTGTCTGGTAATTCATCAATGATTTCAGACTTTAACTTGTTGTTGACTGCCTTTTTTAGACGCTCCTTCGTTAGGATTCCTGGGAGAATAACTTTCATGGATCGGGGGCGGACATCTGTTATACTTGACACTTTGTTTCTTACCATTATCAGTATCTTCAGACTTCTTCTCCATGAATGCTTCAAGACCTGCAACAGTAGGATAAACACGATCAATCAAATAATCACAAGTAGTGTAACTCAATAGTAATCGTTTAATCCTTTCACTCTCAATTTTCTCAAGTTCAACTTCCTGTTTCAGCTTAGCACAGTCTTCAATATACTCATTGATGACGCTCTGCTTTGTCATTAATGTTGCGCTCATTTTTGTCATTGCATTTTCAATCTTTGTATTCATTCTTTTCAAACTATCAAGTGTTTTGTTGAGCACATCATACGACTCCTTCACATATTTCACATCAGACAGTAAATCTTCTTTAATCTTCTCAAGTTCAGTAATCTTCTTATCTTTATCCTCACAAACTTTGCACGATTCTGAACACTTCAAACATGGTTTTTCAATTTCAACCATTTTTTCAACTAATTTTTCAACCTCGACAGTCTTTTCAACTTCGACAATCTTTTCAACTTCAACAATCTTTTCAACCTCGATAACCTTCTCAATCTCAACAATTTTTTCAACTTCGACTATTTTTTCAAGCTCAACAATCTTCTCCACCACTTTCTCCACTTCAACGATTTTCTCTACTACTTTCTCAGTTGCTGATTCAACATTCGCTTCTCCAGCTTCTGTCTTTGTCTTTTCATCAGCTAGCCTTCTTGCTGCTTCCAGCTCTTTCTTCAGTCTGGCAATCTTCTTCTGATTCAACATCTCCATTTTATCTGCAAAAAACAAATTAAAACTAGTAGGATCTATTCCTTTTCTAGCTTTGTTGAGATGTTCTTCTTCATCATCGGTATCCACATCACTTCCAAGATCTGGAAAAATTGGGGTTCTTTTCTGATTAGTCTCATCTTCACCCTGAATTCTAGCAACAAAACCAGAACCAGATGGAATGTATTTATCCCAGCTAAATCCTTCAGCAACAAATTCATCATCTTGATCAATGATACCAAAATAAGCTTTCTTATTTGCATCTTCGATCATTTTCCTTTTGTCATCTACTATTGGCCGAGCATGTGCAGTTTGTGGTTCCTTTTGTTGTGTAATCTGATGAAAAATTGATTTCTGATAATAATTATTCTTTTCTTGATTCCCGGTTGCTTCTTAATTTTTACACTCCCGTTTGAAATGACCTTTTCCTTTGCAACGAAAACAAGTGACTTTTGATTTGTCAAACCCTAATGGAGAAGTAGCCATTCCTCGAAACTCATCTCTACTAGTAATTTGTTGAAACTTTTCTGCCCTCCTCCAAGCACTAGCCAAACACCACTTCACATCCATCAACTCAAGTTCCTCTGCGTCAATTTGGTCATAATCTTCTTTGGTAAGCATCGGATTTCCAATTCTGCCACCAATCAGGCTTTCATATGATTCCAACATAGCAACAAGTGATGCCATGTGTTGCTTAGCAATTTCTGGAGACAAGTTGTGACCATTTTGAATGTTTAAAGTAACATTGCATTGAATATTTGTAGAACTTTGTTGTTGAGGACTTGATGTTTTACTGTTTGGATCAAAACTTGAAAATGATGAAGAATATCCACCACTTTGAGTAGTAGTGCTAACATTCGGACTAGACAATCCATCAGCACTAAAAGCAGTACTAATCTTTGGACTAGGAGTTGCTTCAAATTTGTTTCCTCGATAATACAAACTGACATCTTGCTTAGCATTTGGATTTGTCATGATAGCAGTTTTCTGGATATCCAACTCATACTCTTCAATCTTTTGAATAAATTGTGCCAAGTTCATATTTTCAGACTTTCTTGTGTGTTTTAAGATCAGCAAATACGTTCCCCATTTCTGCTGTGGTAATGCTTCAGCAAGTTTATCAACCCACTCCTCATCATCTTTCTTTATCTCTAATCTTCCCATTTCCAGAACAAGATGAAAATATCTATCGATGGTCGTTTTTGTTGATTCACCTTCTAAGGCTGTAAATGTATCAAATGATTTCTTTAACAAAGCTTTCTTGTTTTGAATCATATCTGCACTTCCTTTGAATTTCTGAATCAATGCTTCCCAAATTGACCTAGTTGTACCATTATGTTGGAGCAAGACAAAGATATCTTCTTTTATCGCTTGTTGAAGAAAATTTATCATCATTTTTTCACTTGTAAATTTCAATTTGTCAATCTCTGAGAAGTCAACAGTTGCTTTTACAATTCCACGTTCATTTTTCGGTTTTTCATAATCCTTTTCTAATGCACACCATGCGTCAAACTTATATGCTTGCACCCAAGCCTCGAAACGATTTTGCCAACCTTTGAAATCTTCGATGTACATCATTTTTGGTGGTTTTTGATGAGTTCCCATTTCATTCTCACTGTATACAGTTTCAGCAGCAGTAACTGGAGCAATCGGTGTAGCAAATGCATTGTAGAAATCCTCGTCCATGTTTCGGAATAATTTCACAAAAACACAAGTTTCAAACTGAATCTCTATTGAAGCGAAATCACTATCAAGCAAAAACACCCTGCTCAAGTGAAATAAGTGTCTCAAGCGAAATCACCTTAAAGCGAAATCAACACCCTGAAGCGAAATCAAGTGTGATTTCAAGCGAAACCTCAATTTCAAGCGAAATCTGATCAAATCTCAAGCGAAACCAAGTTTTCAAGCGAAATCAACCTTCTGATTTCGCTTGAAATGTTGCTGATGTCATTTTAACGATCTGTTTTCAAGCGAAATAAAGTATTTTTACCAATTTTAAGCCGAATTAATGTCCAATTATTTCAAGGATTACTTAAAACATAGTTTCGACCACAATATGTGAAATTCAGGACATTTTGACCGTGAAAACTAGTTCAATTTCGAAAAGAAGGTGTAGAAGTCAGAAAAAATGGCTGTTATGGCAAGAACTCTTCCTCCTGAGCTCTGATACCACTTGTAGGATCGTGTTGTGACCCAAACGAGTCAATCAGAAGAGCCCTAGTCTGTTTCAGAGGCGGAAACTAAGAAACAGATGTGAAAAACATCTTGATATACTCTTTAACGTCTTGTATATTGAATAAAATCAGTTTACAGATCAAATGACGCTTCGGCAACAGTTCGGTACCGGAACAATGAAAGTTACAAATGATTTCGCTTGGGGGGTATTTATAGGAGACTGATTTCGCTTGAAGGTGACAGGAGCCAGTTCAAGCGAAATCCCTCATGTTGATTTCGCTTGAAACTGTCAAATGTCAGTTTCAAGCGGAATTATCCACTCAAGCGAAATTAGATCAATTACACACTAAAACCTCCTATTATCTCGAACAACGCGCCCTGATCTAACAATTCTAATGTAAGACTCGATACAAGACGAAGTCGATAGACGCATGCACAAACAGTGCAATAGGTCAAAACAAGTATTGTCATGCCTTTTGACCGTAAGAACTTTGTTTAATGTATAACATGTAGTAGCCACAACCTCCCCCCAGAACTGAACAGGAAGCTCTGACTCTACCAACAACGTTCTCGCAGTCTCTATTATCGTCCGATTCTTCCTCTCCGCGACACCATTCTGTTGTGGAGTGTAACGAGAGCTGTACTCATGAAGAATGCCCTTTGAAGTATAGAACTCATCCATTATGCGGTTTTTGAAGTCAGTTCCATTGTCGCTTCGGATCTTCTTTACTTTCAACGTGTATAGATTTTCTAGTAAAGTAAAAAGATTCTTGAGGATTTCCGGAGTTTCACTCTTGTGCGCCATAAACGATACCCAAGAAAATCTGGAATAGTCATCAGTAACTACCAGACAATAAGCATCCCCAAAGTTTGCCTTGTGTTTCATAGGTCCAAAGAGGTCCATACGAAGACGTTCAAGAGGCATGCTGACAGTGTTGACCTTCTTGATCGGGTGGGATTTCTTCGTTTGCTTTCCCTTCTAGCACGAAACACAGACATCTTGTAGATGAAATTCTTCACAGGCACACCATTCACAAGATTTTTTTTCACCAAATGGTTCATTTTTCTCAAGTGAATGTGCCCCATTCGTCTGTGCCAAGATATTGACTCCTTTTCTGTGGCTTTTGAGACAAAACAAGTGACTTGTGCAGAAGTTGTAATCGCCTAGCTCATATCAAGAATATAAAGATCATTAATCCTTGGAGACTTCAAGACAATCCATTCTTTCGGAATTTTAAACCCAGGCTTCAGCACATAACCGGCATCATCAAAATGCACGGTGAACTTCTTATCACAGATTTGCGACACGCTCAGAAGATTATGATCAATTTGTCGCACGTAATTGATCCTATCAAAACTCACTACATCATTGGAGATCATTCCCTCTCTAGTGATGTATCCGCCCTTGTCTCCAGCAAATGTGACATAACCTCCTCTAATGTTTTTCACATCATACAGAAGTCGTAAGTCGCTAGTCATGTGCCTAGATGCTCCACTATCAACAATCCAATGACTACTAATAGTTCCTCTTGGAACACCCTGCACAATGCATTTAAGGATCAGTTGGAGTTAGGGACCCAAGCCTTAGTGGTCTTGGGTCTTCCCTGAGAATCAAGAAATGTAATTTCAATTTCGTGATGATTCTGAAATTGTAAGCCTCCCCCTGAAACCTCACCTGTCTTAGGTTTCCAAGTTTTTCGTTTACCAGATTGTGTATTATTAACAGTTTTTGAAATGTCTGGTTTTATTGGTTGAGATGAACTTGGTTCTCGTTTAACAGATTTTACATCTGATTTCAAAGCCCTTTCGATCACCTTTACATTTTGGCGTCGTTGTTTCGTTTCTTGTTCTTTAACGGTTCGTTTATCTTGTTTTGGGGAAACTGAACGACGTTGAGGGTGATCCTTTTCAGGAGGGGCTCTCTCAACAAATTTTTCTTTGGGCGAATTTGTACAATTTTTGATGATATGTCCACACTCCCCACATTTGAAACAGGATCTCCTTTCAACAAACTTAGGAGATCCATCTTGACGACCCGATGTCGAACTTGTAGAATCAGAGGTACTTGTGCCTTCACCACACCCATTTGTGTGTTGGGTGTAATTATTTTGATTATTACGTTTTAAGATTCTAACTTTTTGAACAAAATCGGTGTTTGATTTATTTTCAAAAGTTTCCACCTTGTCAGTACCTTTAGATGCTACAAATTTGACATCATTGCCCTTCTTTTTGAAACGAGCTCCTTTTGGTTCTACCTTTGGTTGTGAGACCTTAGGTTTTGAAGCTCGTTGTTCCTTCTGTTTACCCTTAAAAGCGATAGGTTGTTGCTTGTCGGTAATCGTTGGTTTCCAAATTGTTTCCTAACATCAGCTTTTGGAATAGGATTACACTGAGTTACAGAAACTCTCGGGATCGCTTTTCCCAAAAACTTACTGGTAGTATCTTCAAACACTTTATCAATTAGAGATTGATTGACGTTTTTGATTGGAAAATCTTTGTTTGAATATATTTTACTGTCCCCGACCAAAGTGTACAACACGTTATCACTTTTAACAGCAGACACTGTCTCAGTGATAGGATCCATCTCTTGTTTAACATTAGAGTGCACAGCAGGAGTAGGAGGATCACACAGAATGTGATTCTCAATAGGAATGTCTACTCCTTTCTTATCATCAACTGTTGGATCTGAGTTTGATTTTGATTGTATTTTACGTTTGAAATTAAGATGAAGATGGATGAGTTGTGCAGCGGAATTAAGATGAAAACAAACTTTGCATACAATCAAATGAGAGTATTGCTTTGATCAAGACATTTTCTACAAAGAACCGAAAGATTAAATTTAGTTTCAACACCGATTACAATGTAATGCTTAATACAAACTCCCCCTCAGCCAGAGCTCAGCGTTTGTTCGTGCAGGAAAACAAGTTTGCAAAGAGCTAATAGAACAGTACAGAGCACTGTTCTATTTATAGGCACTAGCAAACCACTGAGCATCTAAGCTGACGTCACCATGAAAGTGACATCTAACCTCCTAACAAACTCTAACCTCTGATCTATACAAACACTGCTATACTAACTACTGCTTATTACATTACATTACATAAAAGACAATTAAACAACTGCTGCATCATTCCACTGCTGTGAACCCGGCAGTGCTTGTCCGGATCAGCAGTACTTGACTCAAGGCAGTAGATTGAGCAGCAGAGCTTTAGTCTTCCATCAGCCTTTACTAGAGCAGCAGATTGTCGGTCAGTAGCTTGTACGATCAGTAGATTGGAGGTCAGCAGATGTTGAGACCACTTTCAAGGGGAGAGACTTGTATGTAACATCTGCTTATTTTGGATCCACTGCTCTGACCTAGTTTTGGCTTTAATTATCTGTTCCTCTGGTAGGGTTCAATCCCAACAATCTCCCCCTGGAACAGATAATGCCAAAACTCTTCATTATTGTGGAAGTTTATTGCCTCATCAACAGTTCCCTTATCTGACCTTTAAATTGTAGTTCAAAGTCTAGGGCATCTGTGTCATCATCATCCCTGCTAAGTGGAAGATCAAGGAGATCCTGCAAATCTTCAAGACTCAGGCCAAGAGCTTGTTCCCTTGATATTTTCTTCACTTCTCCACCAGACCTGAGCAAAGTCAATACGTAGGTCTGTTTGTCAGTTTCCCACTTTTGTATTTTTGAGCCTGGTGGGTTTCTTGGGAGATGTTTATTTGCAGAGGTATTTGGTGAGGCTGGCCTATTCATGACTGGCTGAGCAGTACTTGCAGTTTGATCCAAGCCAAGAGTTTCTATGATCATTTTCTTTATGCCTTCTTTTACAAGGTCATCTCCTTTTATCAACTCTTGGATGGTTTCACCACCCAACTGTTTGTGTGTCCTTCTTTTATAGATGGCTGCACCAGCTGGAGCAGTGCCTTTTTTGACTTGCAGCTTTGGTGGTCTTTTTGAGACCTCTGCTTTAGAGTAGTCAGGTTTTTGAGGAACTTTGGGATCTTTCTTCCTTAGTTCTTCCAACCTTTTGTAGTTGGCCCTGACTACATCTTCTTTCCACCTTGCTATTTATCGTTTAGACCCATAATCAGCAGCAACCAATTCCTCTTTCATTCTCTTCAGCTCAAGTGATTTATCAGGCACATTCTTTTTGAATTTTGACCATTCTGGAGGAGTGTGTTTGACCTCATTTTTTATCATTTCTTGAATCCTGGCTGCTTCTCGTTCAAGCTCAGGAATGGTCCACTCCTTGTACATGTGCTTTTCTCCCTTGTATTTCTTTGTTGCCATGATGCTTTCAATGTAGTCTTTTCTCAAAGTTTCATCTGCTCTTTCTGAAATTTGTTGACATACATTTTTTGCAAATTTTTCCAGGGATCTAACTTGTGTGAGCAAGTACTGATAGTTCTGCTGTATTTCCCTATCAGATTTCCCTTTTATGTTTCTTTTTGAGATATCCTCTGCTTGCTTAGCCTTGAGTTTCAAATATTCTTCAATATTGTTAGGCCTGAGATATCCTTCAACTGATGGCAATCTCCTTTTAGCAGGATCATCATCATAATAAAAGGACTTGATTTCATCTCTGACTGCAATGAGCTCAAGAGGAAATTGGACACCTGCTGGAGCTAAGGGCTTTTGAACTTGTGCTGATGAGAGAGGAACATGTTTGGGTATTGTAACAAGTGACAAGGATTTTGAAGATGTTGGTGGTGGTGAATTGTCATCATCTTTAAGAATTAGCCTTCTCCTTTTTGTTTGAGGAGGGACTGGTGATGTTTTGGGTGGAACAGTGGTTGTGATTTGAGTGGCAGTGGTTTGTGATTGACTAACAGCTGTTGAAACAACTGGTGTCTCAACCACTGTTGTCATTACAACAGATGTTATAACATCTGTTGTCTTCTGCTTTTTGTCAGCAGGTGATGTTGTTTTTCGTGGTGATGATGGTGGTGGTAAAACAGTGGTTGTGGTGTGTGTTGAAGTGACAGCAGATGTTGAAACCTCTGAAGTACCAGCAGTAGTTGATACAGCAGGGGTTACAACAGCTGTTTTGGTGGTGGTTTGATGCTGATGGCTTTTGGATGGTGGTTTTGGAATATGCTTTGGAATTCTGGATGGGATGGACTTAGGTTTCCTTTTTGTCTTAGGATTTTTAGAATCCTTTGACCCAGAACAACCCTGCTCATACAGCTCCATGAAGGCTCTTTTCTCCTCATTCCACCTTGAAATATCCTTTGCCATTCTATCACTTTTTACACTTGCTACTCCTTCATCAAGTGCTTCTTGAGTAGCATCAACCTTTTTACTACCATCTGGCATAGGAATTTTTCTGGTCATAGCATCCTTCTCAGGTTCAATGTACAAACCATCATCTATTCCTTTCTTCTTCCATTCCTGAATTTTCTCCCCCTTTTTGGCATTATCTTCTGGGAGTTGATCAATGAAAAGTACTGTTGGAGGAGCAGTGCCAGTGGTTTCCAGTAAATGGGCCTTGATTGCCTTAATGTCTGCTTGAGTGTTCTTGTACCTAGACTCCATTATGTTTCTTAGCTTTTGGACATGTAGTTAATGTTGCTGATCAGCCATTTCCTTTTGTTGTTGGAGAAAAGGTTTGAAGAGATTCCAGAGCTCATTTGTAGCAGGTGCTTGTGATGGAGCAGGTGCTTGAGGTGGAATAACAATGGATTGCATCTTTTGTGTTTTCAACACCTGTTGTAGCATATTTTTAAGATCTGCAACAGATGTATCCAACCTTTCAATTCGTTCCGTCAAATCCTGATATTTTAAATCATCACCCAATTTAATGGGATCATCTGATTTCCTACTATCAGTGGTTTTATCAGTGGTTGAGGTAGGGAGTGTACTCCAAACACTAACCACTGATGCCCCTTTGTCTTGGTACTGGGGTCTTCTTCCTTCAACACTTGACAACCGTTTGATGTTGCCAGTGGGAAAAATAAATCCACTGGTGGTTGGCAGAGGTGCTATATAAGGAATTGCCTCCAAGGAAGTCTTATTAATGTAACCATTGTCCAACTGTAAACCAGTGGGTTCAACAGTTGTAGTAGCTGCTTCACTTGGACTACCACCAAGAGTTACGTGTAACTCAAGGGGTGTAACCTCCTCAGGTTGTGTTGGTGGGTTAGCAAAGATTGATACATCAGACCCAGTCATTTGTTGAGGTATGTTCTCATTGATAGGTGATTGAGAAGGTCTGGTTAGTGCCTGGTTCAAATCAATTGCATCCAACAACAGTTTAGTTGGTGAGGGAATTGTGGATGTGAGGTTTGGTATAGAAACAGGATTTGCTCCGGGCATTGAGCTGTGGATGATGAAACCAAGTGATTTCAGAGCATCATGATGTGGAGGCCCTAAGTGTACAACCTGTTCTTTTTGTGAAGAAGCAGGAGGGGTTTCGACTATGGGTTGAGATATTTGTACCAACTGCTGTGAGGAAGTAGCAGCAGTGGTTTCTTGTGACATTTGTGTTGTCACTGGCAGTAGCTCTGGTATCTCATTCTCCAGAGATGCCTTTTTGATGGGTTTGGGGGTTTTTTGAGTTTTTCTTTTTGGCTTTTTGGTGATTTTAGGTGTGGGTTTCAAAGCAGTTGTTCTGCTGCTTTGATCACCTTGAGCAGTGGGCTCAGCAGCAGATACCTGAGGAGCAGTGGTAGCTGCTAAAATCTGCTCAGGCACCTCTGCTTGTGTTTTGCAAGGTGTTAACATTCTTGAAAAAGTTTCAGCAGTTAAACTGTTTATTTGAATATAATCACCTTGGTTTATTACAGCAATATCATCCTTACTGAATTTCTTTTCAAAATAATAACTTAGAAACCTTGGAAACACTAGGAATGATTTTGTTTCAACATTATTAACCAAATCATTAAAGATTTCCCGAGAATAATTAAAATTTTCTTCTTGAAGAATAGCATATCCCAGATTTTGAATCTTTAATGGTATTTCATTAAAAGAAGTGGTTTTGTTTGAAACACACATTAGGAGGGTATGGAATAAAAATCTTGTTGCAGAAGGAAATAAACCTTTTTGTAAGGTAGCTTTTCTTCATCATTGTGTCTGCATACCCTCTCTCAATGAAGTCAATTTTCAACTCGTTTTTAGGGAAAGAAGTTTTACCTTGCTGATCCTCGAGTTGAAAGACCTCTGAAATTGACTGTGGTGTAATCTTGACAGGTTTTCCCTTTAGAGTAGAGTTAATGGCTATTACAGCGTCTCCTTATGTTTCAAGGGTTTCATTCTTCCAAAACTCCCTTTGGGTTGTCAAGTAAATTGGTGCATCGGCTATTAACAAAGTTTTGTACTTTGATTTAGCCATTTTGGCGATGATGGAGTCGAAAGCATCTGTGGTGCCAGGTTTTGAGAGAAGACCCAGAAGATTGTGAGATGGTTTGTGTGGGATTTCAGTGGTATTGACCTTTTGAGAGGCCGCTTTCGACGATGATTTGGAAGTGGGTTTTGCAGATGGTTTCGATTTTGTCATTTTGGAGATGATGATCGAAGAAATATGTGAAGAAATGTGAAGAAAAACTGCTTTGAGAAAAGAATTTTTGAGAATTCAATTCGACAGTAAAACCCTGTTTTGGTGTGAAGTGGGGGTTTTATAGAGGAAAAAGTGAAGGCGGACGTGGCAGCGGTTACAAAAGTGCTGACCACTATGTACTGCCCACATGCCAAACTCTGAAGAAATGAAGGACATTACTTTTATGAAAGTTACTGATGAAGGCAGTGGTTACAACGGTAAAATGGAAGCAGTGGATGATTTTCACTATTAGTGGATAGCATATCAGTGGATAAGACACTGCTTTTGAACAACAGAGTTTATCAAGGAAATGAGAGAACAGAGGATGGCTTTCAGCAGTGGACAGACTTTGAAGTAGAGCAGACTTTTGAACAAACAGTGGTTATGGCAGACTTTTAAGGATTTAATGAAAACTTCATTTTTAGCTATTTTTAAGGATGGATTTTTGATTTTCTGAAAACATTTTAATGCTTTTATTCATAGAAAAACAAGATTTTGCTTGTCATTCCATGTTCAGCAGGCCAATCCTTGAGACCAAGCTTTCAAAAGTGGCTGTATCTAGTGCTTTTGTGAGCACATCTGCCAGCTGGTCTTTAGTTGGAACATGATGCAGAGAAATCAAACCTTTTTCATAGCAATCCCTCACAAAGTGATGTCTGATGTCGATATGTTTGGTGGTTGAATGGGAAACTGGATTTTTGATGAAATTTTCTGTTGCCTAGCTATCCAACATGAGTGGTGTCTTTAAGGCAGTGATACCAAAATCCAGCAACTGATTTTGAAGCCACAGGAGTTGGGCTGTACAGCTTGCAGCAGCAATGTATTCAGCTTCAGCGGTGGATGTTGAAACAGCTGCTTGCTTTTTGCTTTGCCATGAAACTAAGCAATCACCTAGAAACTGGCACCCTCCTGATGTGGACTTCCTTGTGGTGTTACATCCAGCAAAGTCACTGTCTGAAAATCCTGAAAGCTTGATATTCCCATTAGCTGGATACCAGATACCAAGTGTGGGAGCACTCTTTATGTATCTGAATATCCTTTTTACAGCAATAAGGTTGGATTTTCTAGGGGCTGATTGACTTCTTGCACAAACACATGTTGCAAACATGATGTCTGGCCTAGATGTAGTTAGGTACAATAAAGACCCAATCATGCTTCTATATAGAGTTTGGTCAATCAGCTCATCCTTTTCATCAGACATGACAAGCTTATTTGTTGCCATGGGTGTGCTACATGGTTTACAATCATTCATATCAAATTTGTTTAAAAGTTCTTTTGCATATTTGCTTTGATGAATGAAAGTTCCATTTTGCATTTGCTGAACTTGGAGACCAAGAAAGCATTGCAGCTCACCCATTGCACTCATTTCAAACTCAGCTGTCATGAGTTCCCTAAACTCTTCACACATTTTGTTGCATGTGCTTCCAAAAATAATGTCATCCACATAAATTTGGACAATCATTAAATCCTTTCCTCTCCATTTTAGAAACAGTGTTTTCTCAATGGTACCTCTTTTGAAACCATTTGAGAGTAGAAAGGTGGAAAGAGTTTCATACCAGGCCCTTGGTGCTTGTTTCAGGCCATACAGAGCTTTGTTCAGCCTGTAGACATGATCAGGATAAAATGGATCCTCAAAACCTGGAGGTTGACAGACATACACCTCTTCTTGAATTGTACCATAGAGGAAAGCAGTTTTGATATCCATTTGAAACACCTTCATGTTGTGGTTGACAGCAAAGGCCAGGAAAAGTCTAATGGCTTCCAATCTTGCAACAGGGGCGAATGTTTCATCATAATCAATCCCCTCTTCCTGTCTGTAACCTTGAACCACAAGCCTGGCTTTATTCTTGACAACAATACCCCTTTCATCAGTTTTGTTCTTGAAGACCCACTTTGTGCCAATGGGACTAACCTCTTCTGGCAGTGGTACAAGCTCCCATACTTGTTGTCTTTTAAACTGTTGGAGCTCCTCTTGCATGGCTTCTACCCAGCTGTTGTCTTTCAGTGCCTCTTGGTACTTGACTGGCTGATGGAGTGATAGAAAACTAGCAAAAAGACAAATGTTTTGGGTTTGGCTTCTTGTGAACACCCCTTCATTGATGTTGCCAATTATTTGATCAGGTGGATGAGATCGCAAGTAGATTAAATCTCCTTGGTATGGAATGATGGCATTTGTTGGTGAAGGCTGCGGATGTGTATCATCTGAGCTGACCACTGCTGGGGACTTTGATGATCCAGCAGTAGCTTCAAAAGGTGGTGGAATTGGAGGTAATGGAGTGGACACATGCTGACTTTTATCCACTGTTTGGGGACTTTTGTCAGCAGTGTTTGAGGATGTGGAAGCAGTGGTTGATGGGCTACTTTGGTCAACAACTGTTGAGGTAGCAGTGGTTGAGCTTTGACAGCTGTTTTGAACATCTGATGCTTTTCCCATTGTGGCAGACCTTTGAGGGATGATGATTTCATACCCATAGTCTGGTTTTGAATCCTCTGATGGACCTGCACTGTTAGTCTTGAAAGCAGTATTTTCAAAAGTAAATTTTTCAAGATCAACAGATCTGCAGGATTTGCTAGGATTTTCATTGATGAAAGTTCATTGAACTTTACATTCAAAGTCTCCTCCACTGCCTTGGTCCGTGTATTAAACACTTTGTAGGCTTTGGCAGTGGTTGAGTATCCCATATGATAACCACAATCAATTTTGGCTGCAAATTTTGAAATGGAATCTTTTAAGTTCAAAATAAAGCATGGGCAGCCAAACACTTTGAAATATGAGATCAGTGGTTTGATTTTATACAAAATTTCATAAGTAGTCTTTTTGTGCCTGGGGTTAATTAAAACTCTGTTCTAGACATAACAAGCAGTGTTTACTGCCTCTGCCCAGAAAGTTAATGGCAAACCTGAATCAGCAAGCATGGTTCTGGCAGCCTCAATCAATGTTCCGTTCTTTCTTTCAACTACCCCATTTTGCTCTGGTGTTCTAGGGATGCTGTACTGCCTTACAATCCCTTTCTTCACACAGAAGGCATCCAACTCCTTATTTTTAAATTCTGTGCCATTGTCACTCCTGAAGCTTTTCACTGGAAGGTCAAATTGCTTTTCAACCTGTGTCACAAAGTCTTGCAAAATGCTTGCAGTCTCATCTTTTGAGTGTAAAAAGAAAGTCCATGTAAACCTAGAAAAGTCATCAACAATAACCAGACAATATCTCTTCTTTTTCAGACTCATGACTTGAACTGGGCCAAACAAATCCATATGTAGCATTTGCAAACACTAGGTTGTTTTGGACTCTTCAATGGACTTATAAGAACTTTTATGTTGTTTTCCTTTTAAACATGAAATGCAATGTTTAGGACATGAAAACAATTTTTGTGGTAGGCCACTCACCAAACCATTTTCTGAAATTTCAGTGATTGTCTTAAGATTTGTGTGCCCCATCCTTCTGTGCCAAAGTTCTGTCTCTTTGTTAGAGGCAGCTGAGAACAGACAGGCATCAGCTCTGGGACACTCTTTTGACATATCAACAACATAAACATTGCCACTTCTTTGAGCAACAAGTTTTGTTTGACCAGTTTTTATTATTGCTTCAATCTTTTTGACCATTTCTGGTCCAACAATCCTACAACACTCCTTTGTGAAGAATGACCCAAAACCCTTGTCACTCCTTTGTGATACACTCAGGAGGTTGAATTTCAGACTGTCTATCAGATTGACATTTTCAAATTTTATATTTCTAGATTGTACTATACCAGACCCCAGAACTTTCCCTTAACTGTTATTCCCAAAGGATATATCACCCCCTCCATGAATTTTGAAATCTTTGAGTAGGGCTTTACATCCAGTCATGTGCCTGGAGCCTCCACTATCAACATACCAAAGGCTATCTAAGCAGGCAGAAGCTCCCTGCACATGAAGTAAAAGGATTAGTTCATTAGGGTTTCCAAAGCCAATAAGGCTTTGGATGGGGTCTCAACAGTGTCTGGGATGGATGCACATTGATGGACAGTGGTTAGGTCAGGGGTTTGGACAATTTTAGTACTGTTTCTTGCTAACCACTGTTGGGGGTCTTGACCAATCACCTGTTGGTACCCAAAAGGATGCCTGTTTACTTTTGGTTTAGAGGGCCTTTTGTAGGCCTCATAAACGTGTGGAATCCTTTGGTAAGACTGTTTTTCCTTGCCTTTTCTAAACTGATTGGCAGGGGGTGCATCAGTAACCTGAACATCTCTTTTGACAGATGTTTGGTTCAGCTGTTTTGTAACAGCTGTTTGAACTGGCACAAACAGTGGTTGGTTCTTGGTGAATTTGACAGATGATGCTGATGGACTCAAGGATGTTTTAGCAATGTACTCATTCTTTTTCACATCAAAGTTTTTGAGATACACACATGCTTGAGTTTTGTGGTTTGTTTTACCACAGACAATGCAGCTTTCAGCTGGAACAATGACACTTATTTTGTTCAAATCATAAGCTTTTAAATGGAAACAGTCTTTTGTTAGATGATTCCTTTTCTCATAGAATTCACAAAACAAGTTATTGATCTTTTCTTTCTTCTTTCTCTTTTCGGACTCCTTTGCAGCAGAGGTTTTAACCTCTGTTGGGATGTCCTTGAGTGGAATGACTTTAGCTTTTGGAGCTTTAACACCATCAGTTGATGTAAAGTCCATGGGCTTGAAATTTTCAAGAATATCACACTCATCAGACCATTTTGGTTTAAACTGATAATTTTCAAGCTCCTCAAAAGTAGAGGATCCCATTGGTCTGTCAAGTGTAATTTTGTTACCAAGTTTATCAATGATTTTCACTTCTTGGCCATTCTTGTTTGTGGGGATGAACTCAGTGGTTACATCAGTGGTTTGAACAGATTTTTCAAAAGCAGTGTTTTCATCATCATGTTTTCTATAACCAACACCAAATTTTACATTGCTTTTAATCTGTTTTTCAAGCATAACCTCATACCCTTTGCAAGATTCCACCCATTTTTCACAGGTAATTTGGGTGGACTCTAACTCCTTTTTACAAAATTGGTATTTTTCTACCATAGTTTGGAGTTGAGTTTTGGTTATGCTCTGCTCTTCTTTCAGACTGTTGATCTCTTTATCTTTTTCAGCCAATTTGTTTCTAAGTTCTTTTAGCAACTTTTCAAATTTGACTTCATTAGACAAGACTTTGTTCCTAAGGTTTTCATTTACCTCTTTGATGTTAGCAAAAGCAATAATGCAATTGTCTGAACACACTTTTTCAAGAACTTGAGGTGATACCTTGGCAGCAGCCATCATTGCATAATCACATTGATGATCCTCTTCATCATCAGCTCTTGCTTCTTTCTCACCTGCTCTTTTCTCTTCCTCTTCTTCTTTGTCCTCTTTGGACCATGGATCTGTCAGTGGTTCAATCAGGGTTCCTGAACTTTCTCCCAGCAGTAGTTCACCAGCCACAGCAGTAACCACTGCTTTAGTCACCTCATCCACTGTTTCACCACTTAGCTGTTCACCTTCAGTTTCAACCCCCTCTGGTATTGACTCTAAAGCCATCAAACAAAATTCATCATTAGAAGGTTCATTAAAGGCATAGAGAGCAAAATTTTCATCACTAAGCTCATCAGGCATACTGCTCCAGTCAACAAAGCCTTGAGTGAAAAAGCTTTGCTGATCTGGTTGTACCACTACTGGAGCAGCTGTTTGAGGTGTAACAGGTTGCACTTGTGCCTGGGGAACAGGGGTTTGAACATATTGAATCTGTGGAACAGTGGTTTGGACATAATGCACAGGCACAGGGGCAGCAGCATAATGAGAAGTGTTAACATGTGCTGCAGGGGTATATTGGGTATAGTGCACAGTGCTTTGATTTTGAGGTCTAGGGTTTGAGCTAGGATGAGTGATTATAGGACCAGTAGTTTGACTCCTGCATTCCCTAGCGAAATGACCTAGCCTATTGCACTTGTAACACTTGATTTTAGATTTATCCAACCCAACCCTTAGATTCCCATGTAATCCTGGGAATTTTCGCCCTGTTCTTTTGTAGAATTTGCTAGTTCTAACACTGAGCAAAGCCAATTGGTGCAGGATGTCCATCTCTTCTAAGTCAGTGGGATCAAAATGTTGTAAATCATTGAGTTCAAAACACAAATTATCTGACATCTGGTTTTCAGTGTTTGCAGTAAAAGCAAAATTTGCAGAGTGAGGATCAGGGTTGGTAAAGTTACCACCAGCTGTTATATCAATGAAATGATCATAACCCTGTTCTTTACTGCTGCTACCAGATTCTTCCTGACCCAAAAGAGCTGTGCTACCGAATGAATAATCATCAGCAACTTTGCCAGACTCTTGCAACTTCCTTTTCTGGTTTAACTCCCTTTCATAGGTAAGGAGTCTACCATGGAGTTGGGTCAGGGTCAGATCTTTGAACTCAGCTGAGTTTCTAGTGACAAAAGCTATGGTGTCCCATTTTTCTGGTAGTGACCTAAGGAACCTGCTATTTTGAGTTGAGTTTGGAAAAGTTACTTTAACAAGCCTTAGTTCACTAATGAGACAACTGAATCGCTCAAACTGCTGAGTCAATGATTCACCCTTGATGTGACAGAATGTTTCATACTGCTGATTCAGAATTTCCCTATTGTTTTCAATGACTTCTTTAGTTCCCCCAAACTATTCCTTTAATGCATCCCATAGCTCTTTGGCACTGTTACAATGTAACAGTCCAGTATAGATCTCATTTGGTAATGCAGATGCTATGACGCTAAATGCTTTGGCATCGAGTTCGAACTTTTGAAAATCAATTTCGGTATAGTTTTCAGAAGGTTTAGGAACGAACTTCTTTGGATCCTCAGCACTTGGCACCGTAGGAACATGGGGACCAAAAACAACAGACCTCCAACATCCAGTGTTCTGTTGAGCAAGGATGTCACCCATCCTTCGCTCCCAGATGTTGTATTCATTTCTTTTAAGCATGTGTGGTTTAAAAAGAGAGCCAATGTTATTCTTATCATCTTATGATTGTGACGTCATCCTGGTTGTTTTACAAGCACTGATTAATCAACTTTAATGGTGAATAAACCTTGCTCTGTTTTTCAACACAAACGAACAAACTATCGATATCAACGATTTTGAGCTGAACTATTTATGTCAAAATGACTGTTAAATCAAATTTGACTGTCCAAGCTCTGATACCAATTGTTGGATCTGAGTTTGATTTTGATTGTATTTTACGTTTGAAATTAAGATGAAGATGGATGAGTTGTGCAGCGGAATTAAGATGAAAACAAACTTTGCATACAATCAAACGAGAGTATTGCTTTGATCAAGACATTTTCTACAAAGAACCGAAAGATTGAATTTAGTTTCAACACCGATTATAATGTAATGCTTAATATAAACTCCCCCTCAGCCAGAGCTCAGCGTTTGTTCGTGCAGGAAAACAAGTTTGCAAAGAGCTAATAGAACAGTACAGAGTACTGTTCTATTTATAGGCACTAGCAAACCACTGAGCATCTAAGCTGACGTCACCATGAAAGTGACATCTAACCTCCTAACAAACTCTAACCTCTGATCTATACAAACACTGCTATACTAACTACTGCTTATTACATTACATTACATAAAAGACAATTAAACAACTGCTGCATCCTTCCACTGCTGTGAACCCGGCAGTGCTTGTCCGGATCAGCAGTACTTGACTCAAGGCAGTAGATTGAGCAGCAGAGCTTTAGTCTTCCATCAGCCTTTACTAGAGTAGCAGATTGTCGGTCAGTGGCTTGTACGATCAGTAGATAGGAGGTCAGCAGATGTTGAGACGACTTTCAAGGGGAGAGACTTGTATGTAACATCTGCTTATTCTGGATCCAATGCTCTGACCCAGTTTTGGCTTTAATTATCTGTTCCTCTGGTAGGGTTCAATCCCAACATCAACAGATGTATCCTGATCACTCACATCTGATTCATCATCCGACGAGTCATAGTCCTCAACCGTTGGAGCACTTTATTCCATAGATGTTGAATTTTCTTTTGTTTCAGATGAGCTCTCCGAAGGAACTGTCCGATTTGAACCCTAATCCTGTAGTTACTTCGTCATAATCAAGAGGTACATTTGGTTCAAACCGAGGCATTTCCTCATCATCGAGTATCTTGGTATAGTTGTGTCTCAAAGGAGGTTGACACGACTTATACCCAACGCCTTTCACGTTCCCTTTCAGTTTTTGAACTTCAATGATGTGATCAAGCACATATCGGGAGTTAGAATACCTATCCAATTTAAGCTTGATCGCTTCATACTTACATTTAGCCATGGCTAGCTCCTTCTTTGTCTCCCCAATAATATTAATGTAGTTATTAATACCAGTTTGTTTGTTAAAAACATTTTTAGACAATTCGGAAACACTTTTCTTTAAAGTTTCAATGACTGATTTGAAATCCTTTTCATTGCGAGCCAAAGCCATGTTTGCCTCTTTGCATTTTGATAGTTCAATAACTAGACTCTGATTGTGACCATGAACCGTTTCAGATTCATGTTTCTATTTAACACATTCATGTTTAAGATCTGCACAATTACTACATATGCTAGGAGTAGGAGTATCAGAATTTACCTGACTTGAAGAGGCTGCGACATTTACCATAAAGGCAGCCTGGTAAGAGAAAGACCCATCTTCAGAAAAGAGCTTTTCCATCTCCTTTGATGCAATATCAGCCTTTTTTATCAGAACAGATTTTTGACACTTTAACTCCTCAGCTTCCATCAACAAACTATCAATATTAGAATCACTTCCCTCCTTTACATCTGATTCTGAACAATAATCTCCAATGCTCGAGCTTTCCTCATCTGAACTGCCAGTATAACCCGAGCTATCATCGCTTTCAGAGAATTATTCCTTATGCACATGCTTGATGTGATTGATGATCTTAGCATAGCATGTGGTTCCTCCTTGATCGCCACCTCCAAACTGTACGGACCAATCACAACCTTCATCAGCTTGAACAACTAATGCACGGTTGGTGTTAGAAGAACCCGATTAGTTTGCGTTGGCGGTGTTGGTCTGGCTGTTGACAGCTACTATCCCTCTTTCCTGGTTAGCTTGATTCTGGTTGGAAGTATTTGTTTGATTCCTAAAAGGATTTTGATTTGTTTGTCTACTCGGTCGAGTGCACTCATGCTTGAAGTGACCCTTTTCTCCGCAGTTAAAGCACGTGACAGCATCTTTGTCGAACCCGTACTTTGTGTCCCTTTTGCTTTCCAAACTAGTCTTCCCAGTTCTGCTCATGTAGACTTTAGCTCGTCTAACCGCGCTTGCAAAAGCCCATTTGATATCCATTAACTCTATTTCATCCCTATCAACCTGTTGATAACCTTCATTGGTCAGATTTATGTTTCCATTCTGACCTGCAACCAACCCACAATAGGCATTGACCATTGTGCTAAAAAGTTCCATGTGTTCCTTGGCAACTTCTACATTGACTTTGGGAATGTTTGAAGTATCACGTCTGGAGGTATTGGGGTTTTGCGGTTGAGTGAAGTTGTTACCATAGAATGCTTGTTGAGATTGAGGTGGAGCGGTAACAACTTGTGGTTTTGGGAACCAAGCGCTAGGATCAAATTGAGGTTGAGATTGAGGTTGAGCAACTTGAGGTTGTGGTTGAGGGAACCAGGCACTCGGATCAAATTGTGGTTGAGGTGGGAGGGTAGCAGCTTATGGTTTTGGGAACCACTCGCTAGGATCAAATTGAGTTTGAGCAACTTGAGGTTGTGGTTGCTCTAGTACAAATCCAAAGGGATTTACATTAGTCACTTGAGGAAACGGGCTTGACTTGGACATGAACGTCGTTTGAAGTTTTGGTTGCTGACTGGAGCTTGCAACAGGATTAATCCCTCCAAAGTACATTTCTGGATTCTGAGGGATTGAGATTCGTTTCGCCTTCCGGATTTCTTCTTCATTTTTATTTTCCAGCTTTTGAACGAATCATAGATAATGATAGTATCTAAGACACCTGTATGCTTTAATAGTTCAATAAAAGGGCTCCACTTCGGTGGTAGAGCATCAGCAAACGTTGTCACCATTTCCTGTGGAGTTGCAATAACCTGGTAAGAAAACATTTCACTTATCAAATGATAAAAACGAGTTGCCATTTCATTTAAAGTTTCGTTTTCTATAAACAAAAATGTGTCAAACTCCTTTTTCAACAAGTCGTGGAGAGTCTTTCTTGTCTCCGCATTCCCTTCTCCTCTTGTAACTAGGATGTCCCACAAGGCTTTTGTTGTATTACAATAAGAGAATTGATGATATATGTCTTTGTGAAGAGCTTGCGTCAGGATAGAAACGCCTTCTTTTCAAGATCGTACGCTTTCTTGTCTGCTTCAGTCATATTTGCCAAATGTTGTTGGATTTGAACCTGCTTCTTCAAGAGCTATGTTGTATGGTGTAGTGAAACATATCCATAGCTCGGTGTTTTGCCCTAGAACGTTAGTATGAAATCGGCCTTTCCAAGATGGATAGTTATTCATATGATTTAGCTTTGGCGGTCGATTGTTGCTACCCGTTTCACTTTCGCTCATTAGCAAATTCTGAATACTTTGATTTTGATTTGCTACGCATGCCCACTGACTTGCAGAAATTGTTTGTTGTGGCATCATATTCTTGATCCACGACGCTGCGGAGGTCGGATCTTGAGCAGTACTTGAGCTACTGCTCCAATCCCAAGGGCTAGTACTCATGATTGATGTACGTATGAGTGTACCTGATCAAACACTTGAAAAGAAATGGTTAAGATAGCTTTGCAAAGCTTCTGTTAACAAATAACAACTAAGACGATGAAGTATTGAACGACGAAGTAACAGTGACGAAGAATAGGCGACGAAGGTTTGAATCTTCATCTAACACAGCTTTGACGAAGAATGGTGATCTTCATCTAAAACTATTTTGATGAAGAATAGATTGTTCGTCTAAAGGAATCTTCGTTGACAAAGGATAACAGCTGTATTAGATATTTTGCAAAAAAATCAGATCTTACTGAGACAAGTTGGTGACACCTTTTTCAAACTAAACAAGTTGCTGTGACAGAAGTTGATTTACCAACCCATCATTACATGTACCAATTGTCAAACAACTATATTTTAATCACAAACAAGTTATGCAAACACAATTCTAGATCAAAACTCAGGAAGAGTATGAATATCTCTAAGAACACTTTGAATATCAAGAAGAACTTTGAATTTTCCGAAACACGAAATTTGCTTAAACTTTCAATAAAAACCCATGTTTATCATGTAGACATGCAATGTAACAAGGTTTCTGATAAAACTTATAGCAAATAACAAGATTTTAATTTTGAACACTTTTTCAGAAAATATGAATATCAAATAAGAACAGTTTCTGAAAAACACATAAACAACTTGATAAAACACAACAATGTTTGGTTTTAAACAAGGATAAGAGCCAATGCTCTGATACCACTAGTAGGTCTGTTTTTCTCAGAGGATCAATTACGAAACCTAGTCCCTGTTTATCATAAACACGGTCACGAGTGCGGAATCCATGTGACGGTGCAAACCAAACACAGTAAAGCAAGCAATACAACAGATAACCAAAGATTCACTTTAGATTAAAAGGACGAGAACAACACCAAACATATACACACAATGCTTGAACGATAAACTCTCAGTTTCTCTATGCTCTCATACCTAAACTGTTAAACATAACAAGCAATATATACTGTCCACTGGCGAACTCCTATGTGACGAAGGATATGTGTGACGAAGATTGATTCTTCGTCACACACACCCATCGACGAAGAATGGAAGGTTCGCCAAGCATATTGATTGACGAAGATTGATTCTTCGTCAATCATCAAATATGGACATAACATATCTAACTGTTAAACAGATAAACATGATTACAAACAAACATAACCATAAGGCATAGTAGCATTAGATTAAGATACAAAACAAAGACAAGCGTCATACTAAGTAAGATAGGAGGATATCCGACTTGGTAGACTTGACGGTACTTACAGACTCAATTACAAAAGACTGTATAACATACAACGTAAACAAGACAAAGTTACAGACACATAAATGCACCAACAATCTCAAGGGGCGGTCTGGAGAAGATCTAAACGAGTAAAATAATAATTAAAAGTATTTAATTATTATTTGAATTATCTTAGTATTATATTTGATTAATTGTTTAGAGATAAGTATGAGTAAGATTAGGCATCCTAGTAGAATTAGATTGTTTTTAGTATTTATATTCCTCGAGTCTTGTAGTTTTATTAATTCACAACAATTAATAGAAGTAATCTGTGAATCTCTTTAGAGATAAGTATAAGTAAGATTAGGAATCCTAGTAGAATTAGATTGTTTTTAGTATTTATATTCCTTGAGTCTTGTAGTTTTATTAATTCACAACAATTAATAGAAGTAATCTGTGAATCTCTTTTATATTCATCTCTCAGATCTCATACCCAAATTCAACAAAGCCTAGGTGGCTTCGCTGCTCGTGTGCATTGCGGAGGGACCTCCATGAGCTTGCATCTATGGTGACGGTTGAGCTCGGGTAGGGTTGGGCGGGCTAGGGCAAGAGTAGGTTTTTATGATTTTTTTTTTATTTCGGTTGATCCAGAGTAGGGTTATCACGAGCAGAAGCGAGCCAAACTAGGGAAAATGAAGTTGTTCAAAATTTATATACTCTTAATGTGTATATATGAGTTGTATATGTGCTTTAGTGGTTTTCTTGTTCTAAATGAAGTTGTTCAAAATTTATATACTCTTAATTTGTAACATTGTTAGGCATTAAAACTTGTATTTTTAGCTTATAAAGTTGGACATTGCTTTATGATAAAACCATGTACTGAAACACAAGAAAAGTGGGTACCGGTACCGAATTCACCGGCCGTAACATGGAGCTCATGTATAATGTTTAGGGGTTGTTTGGTAACTTTTGAATGGTTAAGTGCAAAATTAGAAAAAGGTCTGAACTATTAAATGCTTAAGCAGTATGAGGTCTGAACTATTAAGAGATAGTATAATGCTTAACCGTTCAGAGACAAATGTCTGACTAATTCAAATTAGAGGTCTTAACCATTGAGACTTAGTATAATAATTAATCATTCAGATGCAAATGTCTAAACCATTCAGATGCAAATGTCTGAAACATTCAGACATTTACTCACGAAACAAACAGTATGAATCATTATGTGTTGAACCAGTAAGAGGTCTGTCTGAACCATTCAGACCCTCATTAAGAGGTAAACAAACAACCCCTTAATTATTAACTAACCCATGCCGGCTAAATTTGTAAGCCCCGGCCGAAACGCAACAGGGTCTTACATCTAGTTAATTATTAATTTAAAACATTGTAGTGCATTACTGGTTGTACCTACTGCATAACGTTTTGTATAGGTCATGCTTCACAATCTTCAGAAGACACGTTGCTTTGCCTTGCCACATTTGAAAGGCTTCTTCTGAAGCCATGTTGCTTTCCCTGCCACTGCCACAAAAACCCTTTTGTCAAAATCAACTTAACAAGAAGCCAAAAGAAGAATCCAAAAAGATTTACGAACCCGATTCCAAGCAAAGTTAAAACGGTGGTAGGAGACAGTGGTTGGTGACTGGGGCGGTGGTTGGTTGCGGAGATGTTGGGTGTCGGTGGTGGGCGACCTAGATATGGTAAGATCGACGAACCCTAGCTTGATTGCTACTGAGTTTTGCACCATATGTTCTTTGTTTCATTGTTTGATTTTGCGTATACTCGGATTCCTTTTGTTGTTTCTAACTTTTCTTACTTGATTCTGGTTTAAAATTTTTGTTTTAAGGTTATTTTACTGGATTCGTAGGTGGATGATCGAAGATATCACTGTAAGTTTGATCTCATCTCATCTGATCTCAATCAGTCGATTCATTTTGTTCTTCTAATTTGTAACATTTGTGGGTTGTATGTTGTGCATAGTTGGTGGTTTGTGCTTTGTGATGTTTTATGTACAAATCGTTAATGCAACATTTTTCCACCTCCGGCCACGTATCGTTTTCACTTACATATCACCGCCCTTTTTCTTCATTTTGTTTTCATTTTTCCCACACTACACCAGACGTTAAAGAGAGATAGAGACAGGGTTAGAGAGAGGGGGAGGGTTAGAAGTGCGATGGTGAAGGTGTGTGTCCATTGCCTCAACCGGCCATTCGACTCCAGCTAACACGGTTTAATTGTAGATTTGTATCCAGTTTTTCAATGATTTACGAGCGGTTAGTGTTTGTGATTGTGTGAGTTTGACATTTGTTTTCGGTTTCAGGATTCGAAACAATCATCTGTGAAAGAAAAGGATGCCGTGGTGACAGTTAGTTCGCCACGGTCTACGACCGGCAGTCCTGTAACTGCATCTGCATAGTTGGAAATCAAGGTAAACGTTATGCAATATATTAGTTTTATTTCGAGGTTTAAATGGTGTAAGTATTAGTCGGTGAGTGTTGGTCTGGTAGTGAAACTGGTACTACCAATGTTAGTTCGATTTCCGACAGCATTTGTAAATTTAAATGGTGTAGGTATTATTCGTTGAGTGTTGGTGAAAATGGTACTCCTATTGTTGGAGGTTTAAATTGGTGCTGGTGTTGTGTCAATTTGTAGATTATATGATAATAACAAGGTTGCCAGTTTATTTCCCCGTCACAAGAAGAGAAAGATAACCCAAAACTATATGTCAAAAATGTACCGGGATTGATGCCTAGTAAGGTATGTGCAAACATTTGATTTTGACTTTTAAGGTCAAATGCTTGACAATTTGAATTTAATACTGATACGATCTTTGTGGTTCAAATACCATCATTTTTTGTTTGTACTAACTAATGTTTGGTATATAAATTAAATGATGTTTGGGCTTGAGGTTTTTTTAATTTATATATATGTAACTGTAGTAAATTCAAGTATTCAACATCAAACATAGTTTTGCTCTTTTTTTTTTCAGTTTTCAGCTAGATCTGGGCGTATCACTTCTTTTTTAAAATAGAAGCACTTTACCCTACCTCCCTCCACACCAAAGCAACAAAATGAAATCCAAAGCCGAACACAGGTATGTAAAAAGTATTGCATTTATACGTTTTATAATTCTATATCAACTCTTGCGCAATTTATAAAATACATGTAGGTTGGGTCATTCATTTATATTCATAATTTGGTTGCATTTTGGTTGAGTTAGCTCAATAGGATTGGTTTCTCTATCTTTGATAAATTATTTAGTTGTGTAGAGAAGTGATGCCTGCTGAAGTGATACACTTTAAAAACCATTCTAACTTCTAAGATTATTCTCATTTGGTGGTTTTGAAAAAAAAAATAGTGGACTTATAAGTGCTACAAAATTGTAGGTAGAGATTTTCAGACTCGAGCATTGCAACTAGGTAAAATTGATCTTACTTGGGATGAAACGAACCCCTAAAATTGATCTCACTTGGGATGAAACGAACCCCATCGCGCAAAGTATTTTAAAAGATAAATTGATATTGACCAGGTACGTAAAAGGGTTTAACACCTTTTTCGTAAAGTTATATTATTTTAGAATTATAATCTACTCTTTTTACGGATTCAGTGTGTGTTATGATATCATTCATGTCTATGATGGAATCCAAGTGAGTGATAAAAAAATACCGAGGAAGTAGGGCTGTAAACGAACCGAACGTTCTGCGAAAAGTTCGTGAACCGTTCGGCGGGAAGTTCGTTTATGTCTGTTCGATTAGCTTAACGAACGAACACAAACAAAAAATTTCGTTCGGTTAGCTTAGCGAACGAACACAAACACATGTCTCGTTCATTCGTGAACGTTCGTTAATATGTTCGTTTACGTTCGTTCGTGTCCATTTGATTATATAAAAAAATAATAAATAATAAACCTTTTATCTAAACATATTGAAAACTTGAAACCCTATTTTTTCAAAGTTAGCTAAAATTTGAACATTCTAAGACATTTTTTTGGGATAATTATGTCTAAATTAGTTAAACTTGATTCATCGTTTGGTGGTCTAGTAGACTTCTTGTGTTTTGATTTATCATTTGATAGTTGTATTTAACTACTTATATCCAATGTTTAAGGATACCAAGGTTCTTATTTTTTTATTTTCAAGTTAAATGTTCGTTTGCGTTTGTTTTTATTTACTTGCGTTCGTTTGTGTTCGAGACCAGTGTTCATGAACTGTTCGTGAACAGCTGAATTTCCTTAACGAACGAACACGTTCGTAAACAGTTCACAAACATGTTAATTTTCTTAACGAACGAACACGAACATGGCCTTGTTCGTGTTCGTTCGGTTCGTTTACAGCCCTACGAGGAAGGTTAGAATAATGCCGATGGTAGCGAGAAAAAAATACTGAACTACATGCATATCGTACTCTTTTCAAATCTGGGGATGGTTCAGATGAAGATAAAAAGGATGATAAAATGGATATGCAGGTTACTTTTAACAAAGGTTTAGAGGATCTTAGCATTTTTTTGGGATCTTAGAAACCACAAGTCCTTAGCTACAACAGGAAACCTTGAGTTTCCAAAATGTTTATGCTACATGTCATCATCATATAACCACTTTTTGTAAATACAATATGTATCTATTCATATTCTAACTACGCAGCTCGATGCCCGCCAAGAAGCGCGTGCTTACTAAAAGATTAAACTCTAGCTAGAACAGACAATAAAGGACCAACTGCGTTACATAAAGGACCAACTATGAAATTGCTGCTCGAGGCTGACCCAGGTATTTTTATGCTGCCAGACAAGTCTGGTTTTTCTACATTGCATGTAGCTACCTAAAAATAGAACTTTATTTGATTGTGTTTATTTAATAGGTAATATCACATAATCAATTTCAGATGTACTACGAATTGGCACACTTTGTATACGTGACATATTTTTTTTTATTGTTTTTTCATAGTTGCTTAGACTCCTAGATACCGGTGCCAACATTAATGCATTAACCAGAGATCACAAAACGTCTCTTGACAACAAAATGGCTCTTGACATAGCTGAATTATTCCCTTATCTGAGGACTCTTTGGCTATAATAGCCTGTTTGACACGATGTGGTTCAGTTCGAGCAAACGAAGCAATCAAGAGATAGTCAGGATATGGAGGGCTATTTAATTTTTCCAGTTGTCTAGGTTATCGAGTCTTGTAAAGGTTTAAAGCTCAACCCATTATAGGTGTTGATGCTAATCAAGAGTTAATTTGAGGTTTTCTAATTGTTCATGTAATGCAAAGAAATTACCCACGACAAAGTTAAAAAGTTTGTTTGATACCAGACGTTATAACACATGTTGGTGATGTTTCTGCCTTCGTAGCCTGCACCGCAACGCGCGCGGGTCTAATTTCTAGTTAACTATTTTAAATTCCAAACATTGCACCACCAAGTTCCTACAATATATCTGCAGAGTTGAAAAATATATAATTAAAAAAATAAGGGTAAATTACATTTTTCGTCCTTTATGTTTGTATCAAATTGCAATAGATAGCCTTTAATTTTAATAATTACAGTCATAATCCTTTGAGTAAATTACACAGATTGTCCTTTAATTATACCCTAAATTGCAGTCCCTGCCCTTTCCCTTTAATTTGTGCATTCCTTGTCCTTTAATTAATAAATTTGCACACACCCTGTCCTTTCCTCTAAACCCCATCCAACTACTCAGTTAAAAGCACCCATGTGCCCCTCATGTGGGGGGCAAAATTGTCAATACTCTTCCCTACCATTTAAAAACCTCCCAAACTCTGCTGCACCACCACCTTCTGCTGCCATTCACCACCACCACCCCACCAGGATCCACCATCTTTATAATACCATTTCACAATAACCAAATCATATACCATCTTCAACAAATCTAAATGAAACTAAAAATTGTAATAATACACAATCAATTTCTGCAAAATTAAACTGAAACTAATTACACAATCACGAAGATCTGAAAGTTAAGATGTATCATCAAGTTATTTGTTTTTGTTCATCCGAAACAAGTTCTTCGGCTATGAATTAAATGATGTTCTAATCTGTTGAGTGAACAAATTAGGATTTCACTTGATTCAACAAATTAGGTGAAATTCCATCTGTCATGTCTTGTTGAAGAAGGTAAATCAACATCTGTACATCATCACCGGCCTCCATCACCATCAATAACCACCAATCTATAACAAAGGTTATTGGGTTTACCTTAATCAACGGAGAACGATGACCTGACGCCTAGAACCTCAACCTCCGCCGGATCTAAGTTAAATCGGGTTGACTAAAACGCAACATCACCATCGGTGTGCTCTGTTCTCATCAGAATCTACACGCAACCACCACCACCACCACCGTAACAAACCCCGTCATCACTGTCAACCACCATCACCATTGTTGCTTCACCTTCATCCTTAAACCACCATCATCATTGATTACCACAACCGTCGTCGGATCTATTTGGGGTTAGGGTTCCGATGGTGGTTGCAAGGGGAAGCGGCGACGGAGTTGGTGTTTGTAGTGGAGGAGGTGGTAGTTGGATGGTGAAGACGGCTGTGGTTGCAGGGGAGTAGGCGGTGGTTGGGTGGTGAAAACGGCGGTGGTGGCAACAACATATGATGGTGAAGACGGTGGTGGTGGTGAAGACGGTGGTGAAACCTTGAAGATGAAGATGGTGGTGGTGGTGAAGACGTGGTGGTGGTAGGTGAAGGGAGACGGCTGTATTTTTGTTACACACACATATATATATAACACACATATATATAACACACACAAAAATATCTGTGGTTTGGACAATTTTGCCCCTCACGTGACATGCACATGGGTGTATTTAACTGGATAGTTGGATGGGGTTTGGAGAAAAGGACAGGGTGTGTGCAAATTTATTAATTAAAGGACAAGGAATGCACAAAATAAAGGGAAAGGGCAGGGACTGCAATTTAGGGTATAATTAAAGGACAATCTGTGTAATTTACTCTAATCCTTTATTTGGAAAACCCATTACAGTATACGTCCTTTGACCCTAACACCGTTAAAATTTTCAGTTAAGTATAGCATGTGCCTTGCACATGAGGGTAGAATGGTAATTTTACTCATCTACTTATAAAGTTAAAAAGTTCTAGCGATTCCCTTCATCCCCAAATCAGTTTTCCTAAAGAACCCTAAATCCTATCATCACAAAGCTAACAATGATACATTTATAATATACTGAAATTTGTTTGGGGGTTTTGATCTACACATGAAGACGATCAGAAAGAATATATATATATACACACTTACAGGTCTTTGTAAGGCTAAGATGGAGGGTTTTGTGATTTTCTAAAGAACCCTAGATCCTATCATCACAAGGCTAAGATGGAGGGTTTTGCGATTTTTTTTGGGTGGAGATCCGATTTTGATTTTCATCTGCAAATAGTGCAATCTACGACATTCTTTGCCGCCGGCTTGCGGGTCTTTGTAAGGCGGTGGTGGTGTCTGTAAACTATCGGCGAGCCCCTGAACACCCTTGTCCCAGTGCCTATGATGACAGCTGGACCGCCCTTGAATGGGTCAACTCAAGGTCATGGCTGCAGAGTAAAGACTCAAAAGCTCTTATTTTCTTGGCTCGTGGTATGATGGGGGTGGTGGTTGTCACAGTGGTGGTGGGGGTTGGGTTGAGAGAGAGAAAGATGGGCAGATATGTAGAGGATGAGAATGGGATTATGATTGTTTATTTTTTTAAATATATTTAAAGTATAATAGTAAAATTACTAAGCTACCCTCATGTGCAAGACACATGTCTTATTTAACTGAAAGTTTTAAGTTAGTTACTGTTAAAGGACGTAGGTTGTTATGAGTTTTACAAAAAAAGGACCGTGACTGTAATTATTGAAGTTAAAGGCTATCCGTTGCAATCTGGTACAAACATAAAGGACGAAAAGTGTAATTTACCCAAAAAATAATAAATTCCATAGTTAGTGAAAGTTTAGCAGTTAATTAACAAATTATAAAATGTTGCTATAACCATTAAGAAGCTTAGTTGCTAATTTCTCAACTATTAATGAACTTCCATGTATGCTTATGTAACTTACGTGCGGCATAAGTCTGGACGGTATGGGGACCGTCCAGCATCGTTCTCTATCCGTCGCCGTCCCCCTCTCCATTACTGGCCCCCCGTCGCCGTTCCTCCAGCGTCACCAACGTCGGGGTCAGGACGTTTGGGATGCTTACAAAAGGACAAAAAGGTTAGGGTTTCACCAACATCCAGCCAAATACCCATCACCACCAACGGTGGAACCGCCAGGGATGCTGCCGCCGCTTGACGGCGGCGTATAGTGAAGAAGGAGCGGAGTGTTTGGCTCTCATCACCGGTCGTGTTCAGTCCCTATCATCATCACCTTCTGTAGCTCAATCGGAACTCTCATCTACACCTCCGTGCCCTACTTCCGTTTCCGATCAACTAACGATCTCCGGTATGTGTTTATTAAAGCCTTAATTGTTCTTAATTTGCTTCTGCAATTAATTTTGTTGAGATTTTCTACTGTAGTTGTGTATCTGTTAGTGTTTTTAGCTATTTTATGAAGATTTTGATTCTATTGATGTCCTGTTAGATCTCGATTTAGGTTGATTCATTGCAGTAATGAACTGATTTTGTGTTGATTACGTAGTTGACATTCATCAAATCTGCTACATCTTTGATTGATTGAGCCGTAATTGTTCATAATTTGCTTATATGATCAATTTTCTCGAGGTGTTTGTTCTACTGTATCTATGAGGATATTTTGTGAAATTTTGATCGGAGATAGCAAATTTGTTCTATTGAAAGCCTGTTAGATCTTGATTTGTTTGATTTATTGAAGTTATGAACTGATTTTGTGTTGTTTGTGTTGATTTTGTAGAACAAACTCCACTAATATCCACCTCAAATGAACAGTGCTGCTCCACATGTGGCTACATCTGTTATGGAAGCCTCGCTTCATGACTTCCTTGAAATCGTTTTTACAGTCTTGGCATCTTGACGACTATGATTTCTGGCCCGTCGGGTAAGTTTGCATAGATAGAATCACTAATAGATAAACTGTTAACATTGTGATTTACGAATTTCTAAATTTGGTCATGGAAACAAATGTAGGTTTGGATCGGGGCAATGGTCCGAAACAATTAGAAAGAGCTACAATTTGGGTAGATTTAGCGATTCGATTTAGAGGAAGAGAGACTGAGAGAGTGATGTATAAATTGTTGCTGTATTAAATGTTTTGGAGTAAATTAAATCCATACGGTTTTGTGTATTTTCATGAAGCGTATGCGAGATCGAGATCGAGATTGTCGGCTTGTTTGATTGTTGTTTAAGTTCTGTTTATCTCTAGGTACACATTATTGTTTCTGTATATAATTATTATTCTGTAACTCTGTTTCTGGTAGTTTGTTTTGCTGTTCAGTGGCCAATTCTTGATATGTTTTAGAATAAGATCTAACTTGAGTGGTATTCGGTAAACTTGATTCAGTTAAGTTGTTTTAACTACTACAAAATGCATATAGTTTGAGAGTAACCATTTGTTTGTGACTTAGAACTGAAAAGAATGGAAGAATGCTTGGCTGATAGCTCATAGATTATGTGGAAGAGTAACAATGCAAAATTATTTAGATATCTTTTGTAATTAATCAGTAAAAATTTATTTCTATAGTATATATGCTTGTGCAATGATATGTCACTAGTTTGATTAAAAAAATAAAAAAATATAAAAATGGTGGGGTAGGATCATCTAGGACCATCCTCCATACCCTCTAGTTTTGTGGGATGGACCATCATTGGGAGGACTATGATGTGGCGCCTACGTGGCGGATCATCATCCATTGGAGGACCATCACCATACCCTCTAGCCTAAGAGAACAACCCAAAACTCAGTTTCAAACCTATAATATATATGGGTTAGAATATAATAAGAAGTTTATTTGGGTAGGAAGGCTAGGAAGTAATCTTGACCATCTATTTATTTAATCAAGAGCTAAGATTAAATGAGTGAAATTGAAGAAAGAAAGTAGGCGCGTGGGTTTGTCTAGGGGCATTATAGTCAATTCAAGACAATAGTTTTTCTCTCATCCAATTCCCCTCATTTTTTAAACGTTGATAACTTTTTCATACGGCATTATTTTTTTTATAAAAATTGCACCAAAAAAACGAGCGTTTTTTTATCTTTAAAACGAGTATACTATTGCTATATTTTCGAAAATTTCTTTTGAAAACCCAGTTGCGTAAAACGTAATGCACAAAAAGCGTTAAAAATGACTTTTTTTTTCCTAAAACGCAATGGACAAAAAACACAAAGAAATGTCTTATTTCTAAAACGCAATGGCCAGAAAACACAAAGAAATGTTTTTTTTCTAAAACGCAATGGCCTAAAAATACAAAAGAAAGTGTTATTTCTAAAACGCAATGGACTGAAAACTCATAAAAATGTGTTTTACCTAGAACGCAATGAACTAAAAACACATAAAAATGTGTTTTCCTAAAACGCAATGGGCCACAAAACACATAAAAATGTGTTTATCCTAAAACGCAATGGAATAAAAACACAAAAGAATTTTTTTTTTAAATGCAATAGACTAAAAACACAAAAAAATGTGTTTATCCTAAAACGCAATGGACCAAAAACACCAAAAATGTGTTTTTTCCTAAAACGCAATGGACCAAAAACACCAAAAATGTGTTTATTCTAAAACGCAATTTACCAAAAATACAAAAAGAATGTGTTTTGCTAAAACGCAATGAAGCAAACACAATTTAAAAACGTAATAAACTATGTTTTGTAAAACGCAATTCAAAAACTTAATTACATAAAACGTACCTACAATTATAATGGTGTTAATTACCATTATTATATTGTTCTCAAATCGATGCAGTACAACTACAAGTATCAGTCTTTATTGTTCTTTACTAGTGGGAAAGCCCGCACGTTGCGACGGGGGTGTCTGTTTTGTTGCCTCGTAGTTGTTGGAGTTTGCAGTGTGTATGTGGTGTTTGTGGGTTATTCATTTGGTATGAAGCAACAAGCTAGTCACATTAGGAACTCAGAACGTTAGATTTTTTTTTTCAAGTTGGGCATTCACTAAGCTTTCTGTGTGTCTTCGGTAATTAAGTAAATACGTGGGTAACCTAATTTTATACAATGTTACTCTGATTTATGCTTCAAATGTATGAATGTTTTTCAAATTTTGATCATTTAAAGAATTAATATAAAAATGACACTTTTATAAGGAAAAAGTGAAGATTATGTGCGTAATGAGAATAAAAAAAGAAAGTCTGGTCTCACCTCGTTGATCATATGAGAGCTTAAGCTCGAGCTTATTGTAAAGCTCGAACTCAACTTCTAAGTAATTTTTAAGCCCAAGCTCGAGTTAGGCATGACACATTTAGTTTACATTATTTTAGTTATATAATTACTAATATATATATATATATATATATATATATATATATATATAATTATAAATCTATATTTATATACATAGCATAATATATATTATTAAGTTATTTTTATCATCATTATTATTATCTATATAATAATGTAGATAATTGGCTCGTTTAGGCTAGAAAACCTAATAAAGCTTGGTGTATGAGCTCCAATTTAGGCTAGCTTAGGTTCAAACTCATTTACTAAATGAACTCCAATTTTGGTTTTCCCTCATGCGAGATAGCCTCGATTAAAGCTTTTAGCAATACGATCTCAAATACCTCACGAATTCCCTTACATCTACTTTGTTCAAAAATTCAAATCCAAACACCATTATTACCGTCCAAAAAAACAACCAAGCACTCATGTTTCACGACGGAGTAATTTTTAACAGCTACAGAGGTAACCTTTAATGGTCATTTTAAAGTTAATTTGACTTCATCATATCATAACATGTTTTTTTTATTAATCACCAATTATAAAAAAAATAGTTATAGGTATTTCCACATTATAAAATTCATAAAATTCATTTTATAACTTCTTTTGTTTGTTAAACAATTTATAGTTTAAACTTAATTGGTACGAATATGGTATAACACATTACAACGTATTTATAGAGTATTTTTTTTCTCACTAAAAGTAAATGTAATAAGTTATTAAGAGATCTTAGACATTCCATAAAGCTAAACACCAAAATCCTTTCAGTTTTTATAATACCATAAGAAGTTAATGATATCCATTAAGATAGTAATTATAAAATAATTAATATATTTAAGTCATTCACCATCTAATTAATTGTGATTAAATTTTTATTTATTTAAGTTTTTATAATATTCATGTGAAAAAAAAAACATTTTGTCTCCTTATTAACTTCGTTAAGTTGTTATACAATAAACATAAAATGTTGCAACTACTTAAAGTTTATTGGAATTCTTCCCAAATGCAGTATAATACTTATGTTATTATGAACTTGATTGTGTTATTTGTTATTGCTATAAACTTATAAAATTTTGTGGCAAAAATATTATAATATAAACTTATGATTGTTTTGTCTCATAAGTGAACTTGAGGGAGTATAGTGTAAATGTAAGGTCCTTATGGGGAAGTAACGAGTAGGAGTTAGCCACATTTGTTGGAAGTAAATGTTGTATTATTCTTTTTATATACAATTTATATATATGAGAAATAAAATTGATGGGACCTTTATTGCCATCTGAGTATACTTGTAGTAGTATTTGAAAGTGGTATTTGTGACTCACCATTTGTTCATCTGTTGGTTGGCCACGTTTTGTGGCCGAAGACTTACCCGACTCTTTTTACATATAATTAAATAAATAATACACACATACATACTATGTTTATACATACTCATACATAAACTTGAGATTATTCACATTGAAAGAAAAATCTATCTGCCAAACAAAGATAAATAGAAATAGAAAAAAAGAAAAGGGAATGAGAGTGGTCGTCGGTGGTATGATGGTGATGTAGGATGGAGTTGCCGACGGTCGGTAGTAGCAGAAAGGCAAAGTTGGTGTCATGACAGCGAGCGACGAACATCGGTGGAGACGGTTGACCTTTCTAAATGAATCCGCCACTGAGCGAAGGCCACCAACTTCAATGTTTTATACTTCTGCAGTGAAACCAAATATGGTTTATGGTTGATGCATCTTTAGTTGTATCTTGGTGAGGGAAATCGGACGGGAAATCAAACGAGTGATGGTTGTGAATAAAACACAAATATTTGGAGAAGTAATAGATTTAAAAAAAAAAATCCAAACAATAATTGTTAAGATTAAGGCTAATAATTTGATTTTACTCTCATTAATCATGTTTTCAATTGAATTTCGGTTTCAAAATTTCTTTAATTTAATCAATTAGTGAATTCAATTGAATGCATTATTTACAAGAACTTAAGAGTTCATTGTAATTAATATATGAATATAATTAGTGTCATTCTTAAAAAAAATTATTTAATTCCTTAATTTAATTCAATTAATGAAAGATATAAGTGGACATGAATTCCAATGATCAAATGTCTAAATTGCCCCTAAAGTGTCTTAAATTTTTGGACAATGGGCAAGTTTACCCCCTCTAAAATAGCTTGGTTCACCTGTACATGTTGCTTGAAGATGTGTACACAATGAAAAATTACCAAAAGGATAGAAAACCTAGTTCTCTTAATAAAGTAGTATAGATATAGATATGTGCATCACAATTTCCATACCACACCTACTTTGAAGGAAGCATCTGCTCCACTATAACATCAAACAAAGCTTCAAATCAGGTACAAGAGACTGCTGAAAACGGAGATATTGAATTCATTTCATCAAACGGTAATAAAAAAGTTAGATGCTTGGTCACACCGGTTGCTTTAGGCGGAGGTTGGCACCGGAGAGGGAGTTTGTTGTGTGGTCGAATGGATGACGTGGGTGGTGGTTGACAACGGTGGGAGTGGATGGTGTTGGTTTTCGAAGGGTGATGGGTTGCCGGTGGTTGTCAGATGGTGGTGGTGAGGGGTGTGGGTGACGGGAGCAGTTAGTTATGAAGATAGGGTTTGGTTGGGTTGGGTCGGGAGAAGAAGATGAATGGTGATAATATTTTCTATTGGACTAAAATACCCTTCCCATTTGTTTTTCTAATTTGCCATGTGTAAGGCTAGGATTACTTCCTACCCTTCCTATCAAGATTAAACTTCCTATTTGATCTTTACCCTAATATATATAGCATATGTCGTTATAGGGTAAGGATAGTGTAAAAAGGGCCTAAAGTGTGAGAAGTGTATTATAACACTATATATAATACTATATAACACCATATAAACACTGTATAACAATATGTAACTCCATATAATACCATATAACACTATGTAACACTATATATCATTATATAACAAATATAACACTATACATCTATCATAGACATGCTATCAGACAACCTATAGTGTTATATTTGTTATATAATGATATATAGTGTTACATAGTGTTATATGGTATTATATGGTGTTACATATTGTTATACGGTATTTATATGGTGTTATATAGTATTATATATAGTGTTATAATATACTTCTCACAGTTCTCACACTTTGAGCACTTTTTACAGGATCCTTTACCTGTCGTTATATATAAACAAAATTATATGATTTAAATAACCAACAATATAGTGATATACTATGTCATGTAGATGCCATGGTCCCATGGAACTAATTATATAACTAATGATTTGTGTGGCTTAAATCGAACCACAGCGTGCAAGCACAAAAACCCAGTTCAACTCTAAAACATGCAAGTTTTTAAAGGCACATTCTATACACACACCCCCCTTCCTGATTACACCCCCACTTGTGAGAGGAAAACTGTCGGTCCCACGCAGGCCCCACCTGTAAGTATGTGAGAGGAGGGGGGTGAAAAAAGTAAATAGGGGTGTAGAAAGTAGCACCCTTTTTAAACCAGCTTATAGCTATTTCAGTTTTTATTTTAGTCGCCGGGAGAAACGAAAGCAACCCAAAAATTCGTATATCTAATTTGAATCAGAAGAGGCTTCGATTGATACCTTAATCGCCAAACGGATTTGGATGGAGACTAACGAGCAGAAGTAGCGGGTAGTCAAACGGAACCGAACTAAGGTGAGCGGCAGTGGTGGTTTAGGTTCACCGGAAATAGATTACAAACTCTCAGACAAAATAAAAATGGAACTGAAACGGAATTGAAAAGAAAGAAGCAACCTGAATCGTTAGTCAAAGGGCGGCAGTTGTCACAGCGGAGTGTGGCTGCGAACTTCCGGTGGTTGTATGGCTGATCGAAGTTTGAAAGTGTACGCAATTTGACCAAAATATGAATCTACGAGCTGAGAAAATCACTACCTCCTCCGCTTTCCTAGCAAACATTAGACCATAGGCCATTGGACCGAACACACCAATCACATTCGTCGTTATACACCGTCCACTGTAGCTTGAAACCAACCTGCAAAGCGGATCTCAAATCACTATCTGAAGATATATTAGCAGAAGATCCATCCACTGTACAGTAATAGAACTGTTGCATTGCACCAAAACACTAGCAATATCGGTGTTGATCAAACTGGTTCTATTGAAATAACTATCACTCCGGCTGGTCTGATTCACATCGCAACTGAACCGATAACTAGCAGCCAATGGATTCCCACCCGGTATGTTATCCTGGCATCCGTAGTACAGAGATACATACATCCTCCTGCCCAAAATTATTGCCGTTGAAAAGGTTGGAGTTATAGGTGGTGTTGTGGAGATATTGAAGGCATATGTTGCTCCATAGATCATTTCTAGCAATAGTGATAGTTTCTAAAATGAGCTCAGTGACATCAGATTGGCAGGTTATTAGCTGAAAACCCGGATGGCCGCAATGTTGTGCTAGGCCTGACCCCCTAAAAGGATACTCGAAATTCATATCTCTCCACACTGGACCGACTGGCCACATATATCGTCTGGCTGAGTGTCCTGGCACTGGACGACTAGGAAATGGATGATGGTGGCTAGAACCACCGTTATGGCAAATAAGGCGGCGCTCGGGTCTAGGCGGGGTTTCATGGTGGTCAGGGCTGTTTGGGAGGAACTCATGAATGATTATGATGATGAACAATCAATGAAATAGAAAGGAAGGTGGTTTATGAAAAAAATGTTGAAAGGGGAACAAGTCTATTGATTTGTTGAAATTTGAAAATCAAAATACTTAAGTTCCAGTTGACATATAAATATTAAGTTGACCGGATGGAATACACGGATCCACAAGGATTAAAGGTTAATCGTTGACCGGATTGGGTTGATAATTCTATTGTATTTTAGTTTTATAGATACTTAATTAATTAATGTGTTTGTCATCATCATACAGTAAATCCCACCAATAGCAAAGCAAAGATAGGGTCTGAGAAGTGTAAGATGTAGACATCCTTACCTCTAACCCGTATGAATAGAAAGACTGCTTCCAGTGAGACCCCCGGCTCGATAGTAGTTTTGCAACAAGCCTTGGACATAAGGCACATAACACTTAGCAATCGGGATAAAGACCAATTAGTTCATGTACCCTTTTGTCTTTCAGCTTTCAACGCCACCGCATGATGCATGATTAACCGTCCTCAGCTTTTAACGTTATCTTCACGAAATTAGTAAAATAACGTTAAAATTAGTGCACTTTCACTTTTGCCCCTCGATGACCCACAAATATATACATTACTTAATGTGTTTGTATAATTATAAATTATATACTTAACAAATAAGTATTTTAAAGAAAACGATTTATAAAGCTTAATATGTATCATCTTGGTCATGTTTAATCTATTTATCTTATTTAACTATATATTTTTTCTCAACTTAATTTATAAAGCTATTAATATTCTTTTTGAGTATTAGGCTTTTAGATTGACACATCAATTAGCAGGGGTCATGTTCTTGGGGTTAGTTTTATGGATTTTGGGTTAATGGTCAAAAATTTTATTTCAAACCTGATAGCTAATTTCCGTATCTTTATTCGGTTAGTAGCTAGGGTATTTGGTTTTCCAGTGTTTGGTTTAAACGGGTCAGGTTAAATGAGTATTTGCGTTTCCGGCCGGAGACTTGGATCATTACAATAATATGAGGTTTTATACAAATGAATACAAGTTAGGGATTAGGATCAAATACAAAATATCCTAATTGTAAGAAGTGTAAGAAGAAATTATAGAGTGACAAGTGTCCAATAATCTAAAAAAACCCACTACAAAAAAAAAAAAAAAAAACCTTAAACATCCACCACCACCAAAAACCTAACCACCCCCCCCCCCCCCCAATCACCCACCAAAAAAAAAAAAAAAAAAAAAAAATTTTGCCGAGGGGGTGGGGGTTTAGGTTTTTGGGTTGGGGGGGGGGGGGGGGGGGTTAGTTTTTTTTAGATTATTTTTTAGGTTTTTGGGGGTGAGGGGAGGGGGGGGGGGGGGGGGTTTAGGGTTTTGGGTGGTGGGGGGTTTCGGTTTTTGAGTGGTGGTGGGTGTTTAGGTTTTGGTTACTGATGTAGTGAGTTTAATTTTAGGTTATTGGACAATTGTCACTCTATAAATCTTTCTTACACTTCTTACAATTAGGAGCCTTTGTAGAATAACTTGACCTTACAAGTTATATTACCACGCCCCGCTTGCGGTATGCGCATATAATGTATATATGTATGGGCGCTCGGGGGACAATAGTGAAAGTGCACTAATTTTAACGTTATTTTACTAATTTCGTGAAAATAATGTTAAAAGAGGGGATGGTTAATCATGCATCATGTGGTGGCGTTGATAGCCGAAAGACAAGGGAGTACATGCACTAATTGGCCTTTGTCTTAATTGCCGAGTGTTATGTGCCTTATGTCTAAGGTTTGATGCAAAACTACCATCGAGCCGGGAGTCTCATTGGAAGCAGCCTCTCTATTCCTACGGGGTAGAGGTACGGCTGTCTACATCTTACGCTCCTCAGACCCTACCTTAGCTTTGTTATTGGTGAGATTTACTGAGTATGATGATGATGATGATAATGATGAATACAAGTTAAATTACCCATTTGACCCGATTTATTTTTCGTTAATTATGTTATGTCAACCCGTTTGACCCATTAGAGAATTTTTAAAAGAAAAGCCCAAATAGACTCATTTATCCAACGCAAAAATGGTACTAACATATGGATGTAAAATTGCAAGTAACCTGACTATAATCAAGAACCAGTAATCAAAAAGCAGATGGGAACCATTTTGAAAAATCTTGATGTTGGTAATCATCTAGACTGTGAAAAGTTGAAGGAATCTTCACTAGAGAATTTGGTGGATTGCTCTCCACAATCTTTCTTCATCACCACTGAACTAACATGACTATAAAAATCGCATGTATTTAATTACCCCTTGATTGGGAAAGTCTTTCTCTTTGTTTATTGTTTTTTTATTAGTTTTTTACTTGAACTTTTGCATGTCATACACATTCTTTGTTAAAAATCTTTTCCAACATAATTTGGAAGTACCATAAAATCTCTGTTGATGCATTTTTAGTGTCTGTGACTAGACTTGTTTAACGATGTATTTTGTATGGTCTTTTATTAATTATCGAGTCTGTATGTTATGTTGACCAAGTCAGATATCCTCCTATCTGCTTGTGTATGACTTGTTTGTCTCTTTTGATATGTAAAGTATTATGAACAATGCATGTTGCATTAAAGGGTAGTATGGTCATTACTTTGTTTATATGTTGCTGTTGTTGCTATCTGTTAACAGAAACAACCACAACAGTTGCAGTCCTCGACGAAACAGGTCTGTTTCGTCGGAACACATCATGACGAAACAGACCAATGTTCTTTACTTCTGTTTCGTTGAAGGTCATGACGAATCACACTTTGATTCGTCGTGTAATGGGCTGTTTCAAGCCCAATGACTGGCCCATGTTCAGTTTCGTCGAACACTTTGTGTTTCGCCGTAAACTTGGCCCAGGGACTATATAAACAACATCCTGTTTCATTTTGAAATAGAGATGAGATAATAACCATAGTAACAAAACTCTGCCGAAATTCTGTCTGAACTGTGTTTGTATCAGTTTGTAATCGGTTCTCATCCCGTTAATCAATCGAGTGTGTTTCATTGATTAATCCGTTGTTATTATTGCTTTATATGTTTGATTTGGCATAGTTACGTGGATTCCGCACACGTGACCGTGTTTGCTATAAACAAGTGATTCGGTTCGTTATCGATCCTCAGATTTCGGGACCTACAAGTGGTATCAGAGCATTGGCTCTTATCCTTGTTTAAAATCAAACTTGTTCGGTTTTTATCAAGTATTTTGTGTGTGTTTTTCTGAAAATTTGTTCTTGAAAAATTATATATTCTGAAAAATATTCATAAAATATGTTGTTTTATTGTTGTTTGCTAAAGATTTTTATCAAAAACCTAAGTTAGATTGTTTGTTCATGCTTTAAACCGGGTTTTTAGTGAAAATCTAGTGTATTTTCGTGTTTCGGAAAATTATCGGTGATCGGAAAACTCATCGGAAAACTCATGTTCTTGGGTGTGTTCTTGAAAATCTTCATATTTGTTCTTATAAAATCTGTGATCTTGATCTGATAAATTGCTAAAAACCAAGTGTTATAACTTATAAAACAATAACTTGACTTTTGTGTAAAAGGTGATAATTTGTTTCAGTGATAAAGTCTGATACGTTGAAAATAGGTGTTACAAACATACCTTGTGTCAGTTCTAAATATCTTTGTGTCTGAGACTTATCCTTTGACTGATCAGTAAGATATTTTAAATATCTAAACCAGCTGTCTCTTACTCAGTTTCGACGAAACAAGTAGTCGACGAATCACAACTGTTTCGTCACAACATCTTTGACGAAACAAATTTCTGTTTCGCCACAACATCTTTGACGAAACAAATTTCTGTTTCGCCACAAATCACAATTATCACAAGTCTGTTTCGTCATCATTCATTTAGACGAAACAAACCTGTTTCGTGAAATCTGTTTCGTCGAGAACAGATCTGTTTCACACAGGGGACTTGTAAAAGCTTGCTTACTGTGTGTTTTCAAGAATTTGTGCAGGTACTATCATACATACATCAAATATGAGTTGTACTAGTCCATGGGATTGGAGTATGGACTCGAGACCACGTGAAGATCCGACCTCCGCAGCAGTGTGGGTGAAGAATGTTTTTGGTCAACCTACTATAAGTGCCGGACAATGGGCTTTGGCATCCAATCAGAATCAAAACATTCAAAATCTTTTACTTAGCGAGAGCGAAACGGGCAGCAACAATCGCCCGCCAAAGTTGAATCATATGAACGAGTTTCCATCATGGAAAGGTCGTTTCCATACATATGTTCAAGGTCAAAGCACTGATCTTTGGAGGTGTTTCATTACTCCACGCAATAATGCTCTCGAAGTAGCAGCTTCAACGGCCGAAGGTTTTTCTAACATGCAGGAAAATGACAAGAAAGCCTATGAATTTGAGAAAAAGTCGTTTGCTGTTCTTACTCAAGCGCTTCACAAAGATATCTATCATCAATTTTCTTATTGTACGGACACTAAATCATTATGGGATTGTTTGGTAACAAGAGGAGAAGGAAATGCAGCTTCTAGAAAGACACGGCATGATCTATTGAAGAAAGAGTTTGAATCATTTCAGTTCTTGGAAAATGAAACTCTAAATGATATGACTACACGTTTTTATCGTTTGATTAGTGAAATGTTTGCTTATGCTGTTGTTGCAAGTGAAAAGGAAGTTTGTGCACGGTTTGCTGATTCTCTACCACCAAAGTGGAGTCCATACATTGAGCTTCTAAAGCATACCGGTATTCTAGATGCTGACACTATAACTATCTATGAATTCGTACAGAAGCTGGAACATAAGAATGATGAAGAAATTCGGAAAGCAAAACGCATTGCTGCTCCTCAAAATATCGAAATGTATTGTGGAGGAGGTTTTAACCCGTCAGCTAGTATGCAGCAACCAAAGTTACAAACGGCGTTTGTATCAAATACAAACTCTTCTCCGTTTCCTCAATCAGCTTCGCCTCATGTCTTCGATCCGAGAGCCTATCTTCCGCAAGCGCAGTTAATTGCTCAACCTCAGGCATATTCTGGAGGAGGTTTTATTCCATCCCTACCACAACCACAAGTCCAATCACAACAACAGCAAGCTCATTATACCAACAATCCTCCAACCCCAAACCCTAACACAGTCAAAGTTGATACATCAAACCTCTCAAATGTTAGCATTGAAGTAGCAAAGGAACATATGGAACTTATTAATACAATGGTCAGTGCTTACTGCGGTTTGGTCGCAGGTCAAATTGGAAACATCAATTTGACCAACGAAGACTATCTACAAATCAACCGTGATGAAATGGAGTTGATGGATATAAAGTGGGTGTTCGCAAGTGTTGTTAGAAGGGCGAAGGACTTTAGGGTTCGAACAGGGAGAAGTTCTTTGGAAAGCAAACAGGATACAAAGTACGGTTTTGATAAAGAAGCAGTTACATGCTTCAATTGTGGCGAAAAGGGGCACTTCAAACGTGAGTGCACTCGACCAAGCAAACAAGGCAATCAGAACCCATTCCGTAATCAGACGAGTACTTCAAATGCTAATCAAGAAAATCGTGGAAAAGGGATAGTGGCTGTAAACAACACCACTAACCAGAATCAGTCTGGACCATAAAACGATAATCGTGCTTTAACCGTACAATCTGATGAAGGGTTTAATTGGTCTTTACAACTTGGGGAAAGTGATCAAGATAAAGGAGGAACAGCGTGTTATGCAAAGATCATCAATCACATCAAGCACGTTCATAAGGAAGAATTTTCTGAAAGTGACGACAGTTCTGGTAATACCGGGAGTTCTGATGAAGAAAGTTCTACTTCGGGCGATTATCATTCTGAATCTGATGTGAGCAAAGAAGCAAGTTCTAATCTTGATGACTTATTGAATGAAGCAGAAGAGTTGAAATGTCAGAAATCAGTTCTGATCAAGAAGGCTGAGGTAGCATCTAAAGAAATGGAGAAGTTCTTTTCTGAAGACGGATCTTTTTCTTATCAGACTGCCTTTATGGCAAATGTCTCAGCTTCTACAAGTCAGGTAAAATCTGAAATTCTTATCAACTGTAGAGATTGTGAGTATATGAAAAATGAATTTGATAGAATAAAACTTGAATGTGATACGATTCATATTCACAATCAGAGTTTAGTTGTTGAAATGGCTAAATGCAAAGAAGTGAATATGGCTCTAGTTAGACATGAAAAAGAATTTAAATCTATGATTGAAACTCTAAAGAAAAATGTTTCCGAAGTGACAAAAACTGTATATCATAAACAAGTTAGTATAAATGATTACATTAACATTGTTGAGGAAACTAAAAGGGAATTAGCCATTGTAAAATGCGAACATGATGCAATCAAGCAAAAATTGGAAAGTTACTCTAACTCCCGATTTGTGCTCGATCACATTATTGATGTTCAACAACTAAAGGGAAACAAGAAAGGTGTTGGGTATAAGAAGTGTCCGCCCCCTTTGAGACATAATTATGCTTATATGCCTGATGAAGAAGAAATGCCACGGTTTGAACCCAGTGTGCCTCTTAATTATGAGGAAGCTACTACTGGCCTAGGGTTCAAATTGGACAATTCTCCAAGTACCACTTCTGAGCAAAAAGATTCAACATCTACGAAACAAGGTCCTCCAACCATTGAGGACTATGAGTCGTCGGATGATGAACCAGAATCAGATGTGAGTAAAAAGGATAAATCACTTGACAAACTTAAAGGAGTAGAAGTTCAAATTGAGAATCATATTCTGTGTGATCCTCCTACCTCTGTTGTTCAACCTGTTGTTCAACAAGTGATAGATCCTGTGTCTACCATTAAAAGTAATATTGTGTTGTACACTTTGGTTGGTGATTCTAAAATCTATTCAGATAATGATTTTCCAATTAAAAATGTCAATCCATCATCGATTGATAATGTTTTTGAAAATAACACAAGTAAGTTTTTGGGAAAGTCGATTCCGGGAGTTATTGTGACTAAATGTAATCCAATTCCTAAGTCTGAAATCAAAAAGAAATTTGGAAATCAGAAATCACTTTCAAAGCAACAACCTATTGCTTCTAAGGGTAAACAATCAGATCAACGAGCTAAATTGCCAAATGTTTCTAAATCAAAATTTGAAACAAAAGGGGCTCGTTATCAGAAGAAAAACAGCAATGTCAAATTTGTGGAATCGATGGGTACAGATAAAATTGAGACTTTTGCAAACAAGTCAAACACTGATTTTGTACAAGTCAAAATTTTAAAACGTGATAGTCAAAACAATTACACTCAACATTCAAACGGGTGTGATGAAAAAGCAAGTACCTCGGGTTATACAAGTTCGACATCTGATCGTCGATCCAGTTCTCCTAAGTTTGTTGAAAGGAGAACGTGTTTTAAATGTGGAAAGTTTGGGCACATCATCAAAGATTGTACAAACACTCCGAAAGAGAAATTTGTTGATAGAGCATCACCTGAAATGATTCACCCTAAATGTCGTCCTGTTTCACCTAAACATGATAAAAGAACTATTAAAGAACATGATTCAAAACAACGACATCAAAATGTGAAGAAAATAGAAAAGGCTTTAAAATCTAAGGTTAATTCTGTTCCAAGGGAACCAAGTTCACCTGTAAAACCAGAAGTTTCAAAATTTGTTTACAAAACTCAATCTGGTAAACAAAAACAAACTTGGAAACCTAGGAAGGGTGAAAGTTCAGGGGGAGCTGTTCGTTTAGAAAATCATCAACAAATCGAGATCACTATTTGTGATGCTCAGGGACGACCCAAGACCACTTTGGCTTGGGTCCCCATCCTTAACTAATCATTGGATGATATGTGCAGGATGTTCCAGGAGGAAGTATTAATAGTCATTGGATTGTTGATAGTGGGGCATCCAGGCACATGACAGGAGACTTACGCCTTCTATATGATGTGAGAAACATTAAAGGAGGCTATGTCGCTTTCGCTGGAGACAAAGGCGGTTACATCACTGGAGAGGGAATGATCTCAAATGGTGTTGTATGTTTCGATAAGATCAATTATGTTCGTCAAATTGATCATAATCTTCTCAGTGTGTCGCAAATCTATGATAAAAAGTTCACCGTGCATTTTGATGACGTCGGTTGTTATGTGCTTAAACCTGGTTTCAAAATTCCTGATGAATGGATTCTCTTATCGGCTTCAAGAATCAATGATCTTTATGTTCTTGATATGAGTCAAGCGATTACGACTTCTGCACAAGTCACATGTTTTGTCTCGAAAGCCACGGAGAAGGAGTCTATATCTTGGCACAGAAGAATGGGACACATTCACTTGAGAAAAATGAACCATTTGGTGAAAAACAATCTTGTGAATGGCGTGCCCGTGAGAAGTTTTCATCTACAAGATATCTGTGTTTCATGCCAGAAAGGGAAACAAACAAAGAAGTCTCACCCTTTGAAGAAAATCAACACTGTTGGCATGCCTCTCGAACGTCTTCATATGGACCTCTTTGGACCTATGAGACACAAGACAACGTTCGGAGATGTGTATTGTTTAGTAGTTACTGATGACTACTCTAGATTTTCTTGGGTAGGTTTTATGGCACACAAGAGTGATACTCCTGGCATCCTCAAGGATCTTCTTACAATGTTGGAAAATCTCTACTCGTTGAAAGTTAAGAGGATCAGAAGCGACAATGGAACTGAATTCAAAAACCGTGTTATGGATGAGTTCTGTACTTCTAAAGGCATTCTTCATGAATACAGTTCTCCTTACACTCCACAACAAAATGGTGTCGCGGAGAGGAAGAATCGAACAATAATTGAAACTGCAAGAACAATGTTGGTAGAGTCGGCGTTTCCTGTTCAGTTCTGGGCAGAGGCTGTGTCGACTGCATGCTACACATTAAACCGAGTTCTTACGGTTAAGAGACATGGCAAGACTTGTTTCGAACTTCTACAGAAAAGGAAACCAGATCTCTCAATTCTAGAACCTTTTGGCGGTCCATGCACTATGATAGATCCAGATGGAAAGTTTGGCGCGAAAGCTATCGAGGGTTTCTTCCTTGGATATGCTACACCAAATTTTCGTGTTTGGAATCTGACTTCCAAAAAGATTGAGCTATGGAGTGAAGTAAGGGTTCAGAGATATACAAGTCCTGTTAAAGCTCCAGGTGATCCTTGGATGTTCGATTACGATGGGCTATTCAACTCCTTTGATCTGCCAACCTTTGATGAAGATTCCGCAGCTGCTAGAATGATATTTGATAGTGACAATGCTGCTGAATCGTCATTAGTTAGACCTGTTGTTGTTAACTCACAAAGTTCTAATTCGTCTAACAACACAGTTCAAAATGAGGAAGTTGAAAATGCTACTGAATACAATGAGTCATCAGAAGAAGATGAAGAAAATCTGGATGCGACTGAAGGCACTAAATCTCCAGTTGTTCCAATTCAGGGTACTTCTGTTGATACTCCTCATGTGCAAATCGATGATACTGCTGAAGGAAATGCATCCACTTCTACGCATATTCCAGGCGTGGAGTTGGTTGTTGATCTTAATATTAACAATTTGGGTGTTAATGCTCGTGTTCCTGAAAATTCTGAAATGAGGATACACGATACCCATCCACAGCAGAATATCATAGGAGATGTCCAACAAGGTGTGCAGACGCGTAATCAGCTGAGAAACAACCAGAGTGCTGGTTTGTATTCAGCTATTAGAGAATCTGGTCTCCAAAATGATTGGTCCTTTGCGTGTTACGTTTCACAAGAAGAACCGAAATCTTGGAAGGAAGCTTTAAAAGATAATTCATGGGTTGAAGCCATGCAGGACGAACTGCAACAATTTCAAAAGCTTGGCGTTTGGAATCTTGTTGAAAAACCGGAGAATTACAAGAAAATTGGAACACGATGGGTTTATAAATGCAAGAAAGACGACCGTGGAGTTGTTATTCGCAACAAGGCAAGACTGGTTGTTCAGGGTTTTCGCCAGATTGAAGGCATTGACTACAATGAAGTTTATGCACCTGTTGCACGTCTGGAAGCTATTCGGATCTTCTTAGCTTATGCTTCTTTCAAAGGATTCAAAGTTTACCAGATGGACGTCAAAAGTGCTTTTCTTCATGGTATTGTTCAAGAAGAGGTGCATGTCGAACAACCTCCAGGTTTTGAAGATCCTATTCACCCCGATCGGGTTTGGTTGCTCAACAAAGCTCTTTATGGTCTACATCAAGCACCTAGGGCTTGGTACGCAACCTTATCAAACTATCTTCTGGAGAATGGATTTAGACGAGGTCTTATTGATTGCACACTCTTTATCAAAGAACAAGATGAAGATCTTCTGCTGGTGCAGGTATATGTTGATGATATAATATTTGGGTCTACTAATGACTCTTTGTGCAGGCAATTCGAAAGTGTTATGCAAGAAAAGTTCGAAATGAGCGCTATGGGAGAGATGAATTTCTTTTTGGGCCTTCAAGTTCAACAAACAGAGTCTGGGATATTCATCCATCAGACTAAATATGTTGGTGACATTTTGAGCCGATTCCAAATGTCAGATGCAACGCCCATTGGTACCCCACTTCCGCAGAATCACGGGATTACTCCGGATTTGAAGGGTGAAAGCATCAACTCCTCGTACTATCGTGCCATAATCGGATCTCTCATGTATCTCACCGCTTCGAGGCCTGATATCATGTACCCAACATGCTTGCTAGCAAGATATCAAGCAAACCCGAAGGCCTCTCATCTGTCAGCTGTCAAAAGGATTTTACGCTATTTGAAGGGATGCCCAGACCTCGGTCTTTGGTACCCTAGGGATGATAGTTTTGAATTAATTGCCTACAGTGATTCTGATTTCGGTGGTTGCAAAATCGATGGCAAATCGACAACAGCAGGATGTCAGTTCCTAGGAAATCGCCTGGTCACGTGGCAGTGCAAGAAGCAAACGTGTGTTGCTACATCAACATGTGAAGCAGAATATATTGCTGCCTCGAGTTATTGCTCCCAAGTTCTTTGGATACAACAACAAATGCGCGACTACGGTTTAGAATTCCTATCTACCCATATTTTTGTTGATAATAATGCTGCCTTACAGATCACTAGAAATCCTGTGCAACATTCTAAGACTAAACACATCGACATTAAATATCACTTTATCCGTGATTGTTTTGACAAGAGGTTAATCGATGTCGTTCATGTCCCCATTGATCACCAACGTGCCGACCTGTTCACAAAAGCTTTTGATAAATCACGTTTTGATTATCTACTTTTGGTCAATGGCATTAAGGTGATACCCGAGTAAACTTCTTTGGCTGATCGTTTTTGTAAATATTTTCTTTATAAACTTTGAAAATTCAAAAAGATTTTAGTTTTCGTAAACTTTGCGAATTTTAGGGGGAGATATTTCAAGAAAATACAAAAACATTGCAAAAGTTCAAAATCCAAAAAGATGTCTTTACTTTCTGTCGTTTCGTTTGAAAAACTCAAAAATTCAAAAACAATAGAAAAACCAAAAATGAGTTTCTTGGATAAAGGAAAATGATGAAGTTCACTGGTGTGGTCGGTCAATGTGCTCAAAATGAAAAATAAAAAGAAAAATGATAAGTATCTCTACTAACGATGTATTGGTAGACTCACAATCAGACTAAAATGTGCAGGATGATACAAACCTAACAGACTTCAAGTCAGGTGGGAACCATTCATTGGCATATGGTCTTAGTACCGAAATCTCGTTTGAGAGATTGCCGAGATCTGAAATATTCGGTCTTTATGCTGCTTATCATCTGGGTATCATGGTTGTATCAAACCGTAAAAATAACGGAGACGAAGTCTAAGATCTTCCATGATACTATACATACGTGTACATACTGCATTCGACCTCAATAAGTGATCAACAATCACATGTCCAAACAAAATAAGTGATAATATATCACAGATTCTTTGCGGGAGTCAAGTTCGTCTCTCTGCTGTACGAAAGTACTGACCTGTTCACGGACTTGCTCCTGTGCCCTCATGCATCTGAAAATCAAGTTCCTCATCAATAAGTGATTCTATCACATAGGGCTTGTTTTCAAATCAAAATAAGTGAGTTTCTCACATTTTTATACGGTCAAACAGATGATAATCGGTATACTCACCGGTAAGATGAATTCTCGTGCATACCTTGATACGGGAATGTGTCGTGAGTGGATTTACATCGACTTGTAAGTATAATTCTTACCGTTAATCGTATCTCTTAAATTATGATTACGTCTGATCAGTTTGAGCTTATGTGGACCACAATACCGATAATCGAGGTAGTATACTTATCCAGAGCTTTAAACAGAAATCAAAATCATGTTGACTAAGACTGTAAGCTAGTATGATTCCTTGTCCTTGAAATTCGCAAAAAGATTGCACTTGTACAGTTGTTTAGTGTTTTTAACAGTTTTCTGCATTTTCATTTAGTTTACCGTGCTTTAATTTTGTTTTTAGTATATTTGTGTAAAGTTCGTTTTTGATTAAGCCGAAGTTGTTGCTTGGTGTTTTCTACCGGAAGCCTAAAACCTTCTTCATAAAAACGTTCTTTCTTTTGAAATGTGTTCATAATCTGTTTTGACTGCAAAATCTTACCACTGTTTTGACTGCAAAATCTTACCAGTCTCTGTATTTTTTTTAAAAACCTGTTGATGAAACAGAATGATCGACGAATCAGAAGAGTCGACGAATCAGAACATTGTCGACGAATCAAATCTGTTTCGTCAAAACATCGACGAATCACATGAGCCCAAATCAGTTTCGTCATGGGCTAAAATTCAGGCCCAAGTTCAAGCCCAAGTTTCTGTTTCGCCGGGCCCAATCCAGTTTCGTCGAAGTATCAGATTCGTCGAGACAAGGCGGTGTATATAAGGGTCCCAGTTGTTCACTTTTTCAAAACATCAATCTTTTCATCTTCTTCATACAACCAAAAAAACCCATACCTACGGTTACCCTCTCAAATCACTCAAATCTTTCGATTTTTATCAAAATCTTACAAACATCAAAGGTAGTAACACGTTTTGATTCACATTCCGAACACTTTGAACCGTCGGTTTTTCATCCGAAACCCTCAGAGACCCCTTTGAGACCTTGTTTTTCTTTGATAATATATGTGTTGATGTTGAATGTTTGTGTTTTCCTTCTGATATATGATAGATTTAGGTTCATTATGTTTATTTGCTTTGATTTGGAAGTGGGTTTTTGTAACAAAAACAGGGGTTTTTGTTTGATAAAATTCTTAAACTGTTTTAAATGGGTTTTTGGATCGAAAATCATATATGGGTTATCATTAGTTGTTTTGGGTATAAATAATGATACTGAATGTATTTGTGTCTTTATTTGTTCTTTGTTTAAACCTCAAAACGGCGAAACTGAAAAACCCCCAATTCGACGAATCACATTAACCCTATTTCCGGCGAATCAAACATATGACGAATCAGAAACAAAGAAACAAACGACGAATCATATGACGAATCAGAAAAGGAACGAAATAGACACGACGAATCAAAACGTCGACGAATCAAACTGGTCAATGGTCAACCCTCTGTTTCGTCGCACAAACTTCTGTTTCGTCGTTGATCTTCAGTTTCGTCGTCCATGCCTTAGCAGTTTTCTGATGTTGATATTTGTTCACAGTAGACATGTTAGATAGGTTATCTGTTATGTGGATACATGAAATTGTATTCATACATGTCTAAATGCTATGTTATATAAATTGTGACTTATTCTGGACATTTTCATGTACAGATGGCTCCGAAAGCACCGCAAGAAAAAGGAAAACGAAAGAAGGCGATAAAGAAAGAAAACAAAACTGAAGAGGAGATTATGTCAGAGAAACGTCATAATCAAGTTGCATATCTGGATCCTGAAGACAAGCTCACGGAATTTAAAGATATCACGAAGTGGATCAGGGAGTCACGTATCAATCATTCTGTTACATACTCGACACCCGTCTACAAATCACTGATTAAAGCTTTCTGGGATTCTGCAAGCGTCGTCCAAATTGATGGAAAGGATATTATAAGAGGTCGTGTGAATGATCTGTATGTCGTTGTTACTCCGGAGATATTGAATGAAGTTCTTCAATTACAAGATCAACCGAATGCTCCATATTCAATACCAATCATGTGTTCACGAGGCTGTTTGCTAAGGATGAAGTGTAAAGGAGACCTTTTTGTCAAACAAATCAACAAAGGTGATCTTCCATTACGCTACAAGTTTTTATTGCATATTCTTATTCAGTGTCTCAGCAATAGACGGTCTGGATATGATATGGCTGGAGATGATCTCGTTGGTTTCATGGTTGCTTTGGTGTTAAACAAACCGTTTAGCATCTCAAAGTATATTTTCAGCAACATGAAAGAGAATATGACAAGGACTGGTAGTAGAACAACCAGGAACAAGTTTTGGATGTATCCGCGGTTTCTGCAAACGATTATGAATGTTCAACATCCTGACCTTCCGAAGGCTGACAATGATATTCTGAAGATCGAAGCTATGAATTTCAACTCTTTAAGGCTAATCAAGACTATGGCTGCTAAAAGATACAAAGAAAGCGTTCCTCCAAGGAAGCTTTTTTGGAGCACTAGTGAATCCTGATTATGTTGCTCCAGCAAATGACAAATGGCGTCATGATGACAACCAATCTGACGATGAAGAACCTGAGTTGGAAAGGCTAAGGATAGAGAAATTTGGTCTTGACCCAGTTGATTCAGATGAGTCTGGTAGTGGTAGTGGTGACAGTAGTGGTGAAAGTGATGGTGGTGATGCAGGTGCTGTTGGTACATCAAGCAAAGGTGCAGCTTCTGGTACATCAGCTAGTAGCTCGTCAGCAAGTGGTGATGATGGATCTGATTCTAGTTCTAGTGATCATATAGTTGAGCCTGGATACGAAATGTATATCGATATACGTGGAGTAAGAAGGTATAGAAAGATTAGAACTGAGGATGATCCAGAATATGTTCCAGAGGATCCTGAAGGTGAAAGAAGAACAAAAAGAAGAGCTGAGAAAGCTGTTGAAGTTCAAAAGAAGAAATCTAGGAGATATTTGAGTACTTATACTCGGAAATCTGTGCCTCAAGAGTCTTCATCTGTACCTCAGGAGCCTGTACAATCTGTACCTCAGGAGCCTGTACAAGAAGCTCCTGTAGTTACTTCAGCTATAGAAACTCCAGTTGTTACATCAGCTGCTGCAACTTCATCTGTTATTCCTCAGTCAGTTCCTCAAAGAACTATGGCTTCTGCAATCAGAGCAACCACTTCGCAGATCAGTGCTGAACGTCATAGGACATTTTCCGGATTTTCTCAAGATGAAAAGATCACATACCTATTCTCTACACTTGAAGCAGCTGCTGATCGTCTTCAAAGGCAATCTCATTTTGGTAATCTCACGAAGCATGATCAACTTAAACAATCGGTGGAAATTAACAACTTGAAGTCAACCGTTGGTAAACAGCAAACAGTAATAGAGCGACAACAAGCTGAAATTGATTTGCTTAAAGCTGAAAATGCTCGTTTGAAGGCTGTTGATGAAGAGAAAGAGAGAAGGCTTGCTATTCTGTGGGATTATCATTGTAAACAACAAGAAGTACTGAAGAAAAAGGATGATGATACGGAAGACCAAGGGAATCCTGACACTTCTGGTACATCACAGAAGCAGCCAATCGCACTTTCTTCTGAAGTTGTTACAGTTCAACCTACAGTTGTCGAATCATCTCAGGGAACTTCTACTGGAAAAGTTCAACAGATAGAAGGTACTTCTTCTGTAGTAAGCAGTGCTGATATTGCTCTACAAGCTATTCATCCAGTTACGGGAGAGTTGATTGAAGAAGGGGAGTTAATAGAAGATCTTTCTCAGGAACAATTGAGTATTCTACATTCTATGAGAGAAATTAATGATGCTGAGATAGATAAAATGTCGACTGAGACTGATACAACTAATGTTGAAGATATTGATGAGATTGTGTTTGAAGGTGAAGCATCAAAATCAACGTATGTTCGAACAGATGGTACTGAATTTTCTTCGTTTGATGAAGATTGGATGAAGGAGAATATTGATGACATAGACGAGCACTTAAAGAATCGAAATTCGTCTGAAAAAGACACAGATGCATTTTCTGAATGGAGAAAACAGTTTCTATCTAAAGTCTCCAAGCCTGTGCCTGAAAAAGCTCAAGTAGACTACTTGCAATTTGAAAAGGTAAAGCCAAGTGGAAGGATTCTATGCTGGATGTTTGTTAAAGATATACACTGCATTGCTATCAAACGTGAATACGAAATTCTGTATTTCGATTCACTGCTGAGCATTCTTTCCTTGCCATTTTATGATGTTGCTGCGTTGACAAGGCTTGAGCTTATCAATCGATCAAAATACGATGGCGCTACTTTATTTGAACGACTGGTTAAAGTAAACAAGAAGACAGGCTGGAAGGATGAATCATACAAGCCACAACTTCCTGTTTATCAACCGATCAAGTTTACTCTTGATCCGGACACCAACACTTGCAGATACAAGCTTGTGTACCAGCCTCCGAGGGTAGTAGATAAAATCCCATTGATGCCTATGCAGCAGGATTTTCTTGAAGACATGGCATTATGGTGCTACGACTCGGATACTCATGAAGCTGTAATTGTGTTTAGAGATAATCGTGCAAATTACCGGATGTTGGATCCGATGTGGATAGTCAACATGTCTGAGGCTGATTTTAGCAGATTATATCGTCTTGATATTCTCTATGAAGATCAGGATGCACGTCAAGCTTTAAAGTTTCAGCGAGTAGCGTGTTTTTGTTATTACCGGGGCATACATTCGGGCAGTTCGTGGTCCGAACAACACTGATGGAAGAATAGAAGACAGAAGACGAGTAACAGACAAGGGGGAGTTTGTTGATGCATTTTTAGTGTCTGTGACTAGTCTTGTTTAACGATGTATTTTGTATGGTCTTTTATTAATTATCGAGTCTGTATGTTATGTTGACCAAGTCAGATATCCTCCTATCTGCTTGTGTATGACTTGTTTGTCTCTTTTGATATGTAAAGTATTATGAACAATGCATGTTGCATTAAAGGGTAGTATGGTCATTACTTTGTTTATATGTTGCTGTTGTTGCTATCTGTTAACAGAAACAACCACAACAGTTGCAGTCCTCGACGAAACAGGTCTGTTTCGTCGGAACACATCATGACGAAACAGACCAATGTTCTTTACTTCTGTTTCGTTGAAGGTCATGACGAATCACACTTTGATTCGTCGTGTAATGGGCTGTTTCAAGCCCAATGACTGGTCCATGTTCAGTTTCGTCGAACACTTTGTGTTTCGCCGTAAACTTGGCCCAGGGACTATATAAACAACATCCTGTTTCATTTTGAAATAGAGATGAGATAATAACCATAGTAACAAAACTCTGCCGAAATTCTGTCTGAACTGTGTTTGTATCAGTTTGTAATCGGTTCTCATCCCGTTAATCAATCGAGTGTGTTTCATTGATTAATCCGTTGTTATTATTGCTTTATATGTTTGATTTGGCATAGTTACGTGGATTCCGCACACGTGACCGTGTTTGCTATAAACAAGTGATTCGGTTCGTTATCGATCCTCAGATTTCGGGACCTACAATATCAAGAGTAGATTAAGCTAGTTCACTAGCTGGCTTCATGAGAGGTAGAGAAATCTTTTTCTGCACCGCTGGTACTTTCTCACTGCTTGAACTCTGTGTGGATGACAGGGAAGTGTCTTGGAAAGGCCTTGCGGGAGATGACTCGAAGCGTCTAGGTGGAACTTGCAATGATTCAAAGCTTCCTTCTAACATCTCCACAACTTTACTTATGGATGGCCGATCTGATGGATCAGTCTGAATGCACCACAGGCTCACGATCATCATCTTCCTAGCTAATTCATCATCCTCTTCGGTTGTCACCCCATTGTCCCCTAAATTACCACTAACTTCTACTTGCTTGTATATCCAATCTGGAAAGTACGATTCAGTTGTGCTTGTCTTTCTAGCGTTATTGTGCCTCCGTGCACCTGTCATTTCAAGAATCATCATCCCGTAGCTATACACATCAGATTTGTGAGATGCACCTCCAAGACTACTAATAAATACTTGAGGGGCCATGTATCCGGCCGTACCTCTAGCACCCAATACAGACACAATACTTTCTTTCTTCTTGCATAACTTAGCCAGCCCGAAATCAGATATTTTTGGGATAAATTCATCGTCCAATAGAATGTTGTGAGGCTTTATGTCAAAGGGCACGATTCTAGTATTACAACCTCTATGCAGATACTCTAGACCTCTTGCGATCCCTTTTGCAATTTGGAACAATGTGTTCAAGTCTAAATGAGAGCCATCACAATGTAGAAACTTATCCAGTGACCCGTTTGGCATGAATTCATATAACAGGGCTCTTTTCTTTCCCTCGAAGGCGAAACCTAAAAGAGTAACGACGTTGACATGAGAAGTTCTACTAATGCTAGCAACTTCGTTAATGAAATCTTCTCCATCTCCCACTGCTTCACTCAAGATCTTCACCGCAACTAGATGCCCATCAGACAATTGCCTTTTTTAAACACTTCCATATCCTCCTTGTCCAAGTTTTTCTTGGAATGAGTTTGTCATTTTCTTGATTTCTGAATATTTGTATCTTTTTGGTGCCAAATTTCCATAGTTTCTTATAAATATTTCGATTTGATCATTTGCAGCTTCAGGTCCTTTTGGAGTTAAATGTATTCTCAGTTTTCGATGGAATATCACAAACAACATGAACACAATTCCTGTAAAGCTGCACGAAATGCCTACACAATATGTTTAGTAGAAGGTTAGTCTATTTAATGAAAACAAGCTTGCTTTCTGTCTTGGTTTATTCAAGAAATAGGGGTACATTTTTATGTATTAACACTAATACTTTTGTGTCTGCTTAATCAATAATGTACTCAGGTTAGTTCATTTGCTTACCTATTATAAGCTTCAACGTAGTTCCGTTGGGCCTTGCTTTGAAAAAAGAAAGAAAAAGACTGGTTAAATCATACTAGACCATGAAGCTTAAGAAGTATTCGATATGATGGTTAATCAATCAGAAGTGATTCTAAAGAGACTTCATATGATATTTTGAACCACACAGAAAGATGGTAGTTTTGAGTTGGACCCACATATTTGCCAGACTGGCCATACAATCCCTTAAATATACATAAAAGTTAACTAAATATTTTACAAGTATAAGATTCATTTTAGAGCTCCCAAAATTTCATTTGGATGGTATAGAAAGTAGTTTGAGATGATGTCTAGGGATTAGGTACCAAAACTGTATACATTGGTCCATTTCTTTAACTGGGTTTGTAATATTGCCATCTCAAACAAACTAGGGATGTTAAATGAGTCATGTTCCTTGGTTGGCGGGTTGAACCCAACACCTACTCGAACACTTGACAAGAACCAGAAAATCGTGTCAAACACATAAAACCCAAACACAACACGAGTTTATGCGGGTTGAAACTGTTAGAACTCAATCAATCGATATATTATTGATGATAAGAAAACAATATATAGACATACAAACATCCCTATACTAGGAAACTAAATAAAGGAGATTAACTACAATAATTACAAAATATATATATACGTAAATCAACGCCTTGATTTACGGTAGGCTATTACCCCCCTTCAATCGAACAGGTGGAGGACCAACACGAAGCATGCCACGAAATTTCTCAAAGAGTGGCTTGGGAAGACTTTTTGTAAAGATGTCTGCAACCTAGAGATTGGACGGAACAAACTTGGTGTAAAGTTGGGCAGACGAGACAAGTTCACGAACAAAATGATAGTCAATGTCAATATGCTTAGCCAGTTTGCGAGAAACAGGATTTTTGCTCAGAAAAATTGCACTCTTGTTATCACAGAGCAGAGTAGGTCGATCCATGGGCAAAGCATGTAACTCACGAAGAAGATGAGTGAGTCAAATAATTTCTGCAGCAGTGTTCGCCATAGCCCGATACTCAGATTCACATCTTGATCTAGATACAGTTGGTTATTTCTTGGCGCTCTAGGAAAATAGATTACCACCCAAATAGATGGAATAACCATAAGTAGATCTCCTTGTTTCAATGCAGCGAGCCCAATCAGCATCCGAGTAGCCGACTAAGGTTGTGAGCGGTTTAGAAAAAGTTAAGCCATAAGCAATCGTCCCTTTAACATAGCGTAGTGTGCGTTTAACAGATTGAAAATGAGAAACGGTAGGAGACTGTAGATGCTGACTGGCTTGATTAACAGCATCAGAGAGATCCGGACAAGTGATGGCGAGATACTGGAGAGCACCAACTAAGGACCGGTATAGTGTGGGATCGTGGAAAAGAACACCGGTACGATGAAAGGTATCAGTAAAGGAAAGAGGGGTGTCAACTAGCTTGGAATCAAATAAACCTGCACGAGCTAAAATATCATGAGCATACTTGGCTTGACTAAGAAAAATTCCTGTGTCTGAATAAGTAACTTCAAGTCCCAAAAAATATCCCAAGACACCCAAATCTTTAATCGAGAACTCCTTGTGCAATCTGGTGATGAAAGACTAAACAAGCTGAGGATCACTGCCAGTGATGATAATATCATCCACATAAACAAGGAGATAGACAATAGAAGACCCTTTCTTATAGATGAACAACGAAGTATCGGCCATGCTGCAAAGAAAACCATTAGAGAGTAAGAATGCGCTTAGACGTTGAAACCAGGCCCGCGGAGCTTGTTTAAGACCATAGAGAGCCTTGTTGAGGCGACAGACATGATGAGGAAACTGAGAACTAATAAACCCGGGAGGTTGTTCCATGTATACGGTTTCAGTGAGATTGCCATTCAGAAAGGCATTACGAACATCCAACTGACGAAGCGACCACCTGTAGATGGTGGCTAAAGCAAGTACCACATGAACAGTAGAAGCCTTCACAACAGGACTAAAAGTATGCAAGAAATCAATACCAGGAACCTGAGTGAAACCCTGAGCGACAAGACGAGCCTTGTATCGGTCAATAGAGCCATCAGCCTTAAACTTAGTGCGATAAATCCATTTGGAGCCGACAATATTTACATCCTGTGGACGAGGAACGAGAACCCAAGTATTATTCTGTTGCAAAGAAAGTATTTCCTCTTCCATAGCTTTTACCCACTAGAGTGTTTGGCAGCCGATTTATAACCACGAGGATCTTGTGCTACAAGTAAGGCATAATGTAAGGCACCTGAAAACAAAGACATGTTAGCAAAATGTTTGGGTTTGTAAATTCCACTTTTGATCGAGTCCTCATAGGATGTGTAGATATCGGCCCAGTAGACGATCTATCCTCAGTAGAGGTGTGGGTGGGTGGAGGAGGGCCGAGAATGCTGTTAGTAGAAGTCGGGGCTGGTATAGACTGGGAAGAAGAGTGGGCCGAGGTAGATTGGGAGGTGGGCGGAGAAGAGGAGTGGTGATCGGGCTGTCGTGCTCCGGTCAAAGATAAGATTTATAAGCCCTAATTACCCTTAACAAATAGCTAGTGGTAGTAAAGGGGTCGAACCACGGAGAGTATGTGGTTTGCGAATGGACTTGATTGAATTAAAACAAATTTCATAATTTATGAAGCTTGCTATAATATTTCCATGGTTTTTGTTTATTAAAAAGATGTTGAACAAAATTAACTAAATTAATTGGATTGATTATCTACTAAGAATTAAGAAATGCAAAAATGCAATTGATAATTTAAACAATAATGAGAAAAAGGGTTCACACCCGGTCTCGGTAATTGCAAACCTAGGTTCCTACAAATTTTAGAATTGACCTAATTGGATAAATGATTAACGGATTTAGTGTACCGTGACTTACGTGCCAATAACTATCAACATTCCTAAGAATGGAGAAGAATGCACTTTGTAATCAACACAAGTAAATCCTAACCAAGATAACGCATAAGTGCACAAATTCATTTCACAAAGTCATAACTTTATCATCGTTCGACAATTTACAAATCCAATTCAAATACACGGCAATTATCAAAGGTGTTCAAAATCAAAACACAATTTGTCACACAAGTCAAAACTAAACACAAATCGAAACCCTAGATAATACAACTACCTACACTGGGGTGAAACCAAGGTGATTAGCCGCTCATGGTTGAAGGAACTTGATCACCGGATGATAGGATCTTGAACTTAAGCATCTTGAAACCTTGAGGATGATGAAAATGGTGGTTTAGGGTTTGTGGTGAAATGATGGGAGTGAATGGATGAATGGATTGAAGAGTTGGTTAGGGTTAGGATGTAGGTGATGATGATTCGGTTGATGATTCGGAGTAAGAGATGGATTGGGGATAAGTGGTGCTGATCCTAGGCTCCAAGAACTCTATTCAAACTCCTAATAGTGTGTAACTCCCGAATGGTTGGTGAAAAGATGTTTTTCATTCGTTCCAACAACCCCCAAGATTAAAATTCGCGAAACATTTAAGTAAGGGCCGTCGCCGACGGGCCTGTGTGGCATCGGTGACGGGCTTCAGAAATTCCAAAAGCCGGCGACGGCTTAACCTACTGTGTACGAAGAACTTTGGGCGACGAAGTTTGTAGAGGGCATCGGTAATAGCCCATATTGTAACACCTCGAAAAATCGTGTCCAATGATGTGTTGACACGTGTAATAAACCCCAATAAAGTCAAATGTTGACTATGAGGGACTAATTTCGTCAAAAACGAAAACGACGAATATAGAAGGACTGAAAGTGTCAACATGTTAATTCTTACATCTGAGTGACCTTTTAACGAACCCAAAATAGTTGGAAGTACAATCATACTCTCGAGAATGCCTAATATGTGCTATATAGGGCTTTGATGCTATTAAACGACAATACGCGCAAGTTTACGCGTTAAAGGGACCAAAAGCGTCAACATTGAATAATACACCTTTGAGTAACCTTTTGAGCAAACTAGAGCATCGTAATATTTGAACATATGCTCGGGATACCTCATATGAGACATGGAAGGCTTTAATGACGATAAATGGTATTAAGCGCAACCTTACGCATTAAAAGGACTAAACGCGTCAATATGTGAAATTACGCCTTTAAGAGGCCTTTTGAATGAACCGAGAGCTTCACAATGCTCAGTCAAACTCCCGGGTGTGCCGAAGGTTGGCCACGAACACCTTGCACACCTTATAATGAAGAAAACACGCGAGATTGGAAGTTATGTGCCAAAAATGAATATTTTGAAAGTTCATAAGTTACTAAAAAGAGTTCAGGGACTGATATTGTTAACATCTGAAACATGCTTAGACTGAATTGGGCCTAATATCGGGTCATGAGCCCAATGGGCTACATTTTCGTGGGCCAAAATAAATAAACAACAACCTTATTATGCTGTTTTGAAGACAAGTAAAGCACAGGGACCGAAATGGCAAATCTGCCAAACTTGAGAGTTGGGCCAGACCCTCATACGGGCCGCGTCAGATCTGGGCTGCGTCTAAACGCGGGCCGCGTAGCACAGATCTTCATGTATATATATATATATATATATATTTTTGTTGTTCTTGCTTGCTTGCCACTCAAAACCGATTCTTAGGCATTAAGTTCGATTCCTTGGGCTCCAAATCAAGTTGGCCAGCTGCCATAACACTTGTAGTAATCCTAAAGAACCTCCAAACACATGTCTTGATCAGATTTATAACCAAAAACTATAAATAGGATGAAAACGCAACTAGTTCATTGCTCTTTTTCATTCATTCCTTTTTATCTTTCAAACCTGGAACTCCTGGACTGAAGGGAACTTATTTTCTTGTAGAAAAGATAGCTAGGACCCTTTGTAAGTGTCTTAGCCCTCTCATTAGTTCATTTTAAGTTTTAAAAACCGAAAAGTCAACTTATCGTGAATTAACTTTGACTTTCGGTTTAAACTCTCATGGTCCAGCCACTGATCGAAATGAGTTTGGGTATGTGACCATATCTAGGTAGGTGATTAACCCCTAAAAGGGCACCTCCTAATTCCTTCGTTTTCTTTGTTAATTGTCGGGTCAACCCTTTAGGTTAAAAGTCAAACTTAGCAAAAATTATGAATAATAATCAAAACCATAGATGCAAAGGTTATAAATTATATGTTAACACTCTAATAACTTGGTAATTATTATTAGAACATCTCTAAGCACGTTCATCCCGACAATTCTGAGTTTAGGGTCGGTTCGCAACCGAAAGTCGCAAAAGCTTGACTTTTGCTTTGACTTTCAGTTCTGACCCGATTAAGCTTGATTCTCGCATGTTTTAAGCTTCCATTAGGACCGTATTATATAGTAGTATAACCCCCTTGAAGTTATATTGCTTGGTCCTTAGTAGTTTGAATTATATGCACATGTCCGTCATTATGCTTATAAATGCCCATTTTGCCCTTTTGACATATAAATGAGATTTTTAGAAACGTGTGTGGAAAAAAACCTTTGTTACTGATTTATAAACATGTCCTAAAAATTTGACATCAATTTGAGGTCTAAATTAGGAGTAATGCTCAATAGCGTAATTAAAAAGCTTTTTTATTAATCAAACGACGTAATTAGCATAAAGCCTATCTAAACCCAATTTTTGACACCAAACCTTTTACCCACTGATGTAATATAATATTTTGGGATTTTTAAAGATTTTTATTTATTTTTAAACTGATCATGGCATAGGGTTCATGCCTTGATTCGGTAATTGTCGGTTTTTGCCTCTTTTGGCCTATAAAATGAGCTTTACATAATATTTTGACACCAAAATTTTTGCTACTGATTTTATATGATAAGTAAAATATTTTGAACTTTATAAACTGATTAAAAACTCAGTTTTCTAAAACCGACTTTTACGCGTTTTAAGCGCATAGTATAGTTTTAAACGATATTTAACACCTAAGACTTATTACCTACTGAAATTTTTAGTAAATTTTAATATTATTACAGTAGGTGTAAGTCGTGAACTCAGACTTCCAAAAATGTCCGTGAAAGCATATGTGAAATGACCAAAATACCCTTTCGGGGCATAGTTTGGCCATAAATGGTAAACCTCACATATGTATTATATCTTACTGATGTAATGTGATAAAATAAATATTTTTACTTATTACCAAAGACCGGAACCTCAGTTTGCTTTAAAACCTCTTTTATAAAGGGTAAAATGACCAAAATGCCCCTACGGGACTTAATTTGGTTTTAAATACTTTTTGGGCATATATGTTAACATCCTACTGATGTATTAACATATTCTAAGCATAATAACATATGGGACTTGTATATGGTTCATTTGGTTGCCCGTTACGCATCTACGCGTTTGGATCGGTTTATGTAACTAGTTTACGTAAGTTTGCCGAAACGGGTTTAACCTTATCGTTTTTATCTCAAAATCCAGAATATGTTTAGTTTACCCATATTATACAAGCCTTCGTACTTGTTGGGTCTAAATAACTTTTTATTCCGGTCATCGCTTAATCTAGCGTATCGTACCGTTTTAGATACTTTAAGCTAGCCAGTCTAAGTCTACGACTTAAATAAGACCGTTAGCATTCTGAATTGGTTATATATTACCATCACTCCAGACTAGAGCCACCCGGTAAAAGCTACCTGCATTTAGATAGATTGGATACGACTGAGTTATTTTGCTGTGAATCAAGTATTAGCTCAGGTAAATACTTTTAACTTATTTTCCCTTATACGGGCTTGGGATATGGTATTATAATAATACCACTTGGTCGGGTATGAAATCATTTAATCGGATTGTGATTAATAAATTGCATAACCCGTTTTAATCTGTCTTGTTTGATAACATAAACATTGGGGGTTAATTCGACCGTGTCCTGGATATCCTCGGCTCATTTCATTTGAAAATGGCCACGACCTATGCACGGGGTGTAGGCATACACCTGACAGATGCAAATGCTAAATATTAAATTACCCACAAGTTGGGGATAACTCCTCTGTGGGTTTTACAAGTGGTGAGTCGGTTAATCATGACTGGCTTCCAAACCGGCCCCATATGTAAGACAAACATGTAAAACTGTATACAAGATTTTATATAAAAATTGTCCCAAGTTATAAATGATTTGTGCCTTGTGCACTTAAATCAATTTTCATAAACTCTTTTCAAATGAGTCGGTTAATTGTATTTACTAGTCAAAACTGACGTATTTTCAAAAGACTAAGTGGCGGGTACTACTCGTAATAGGCTGGGAGTTGCTCGGTGTCGAAAAAGAGGATCTTGCAAATCCTTAAAGATGCCATAAAGTCTGTTAAGCTTCATTTTATACATTCTGTAATGATCCACCTGTGGATTTGATATTACAGGCTCGTCTATAATAAATACTTTGATATTTTCAGACATTTGAGTTTGTAATAATATTTTTATATTCCAAGACTTCCGCTGTGCTATTATGTGTATGATTGACCATGATGATATCAACGACGTCACGATACTCCCCACTGGGTCCACCGGTAATATGTGGAAATATCGGGGTGTGACAGGTTGGTATCGGAGCCAACGTTTGAGTGAATTAAACACTAACCTTTAGTGTTTAATCTCAAATGACACAGTAGCATATTCCTTAGACCTTTTGAGTCTAGACTTAACATAGGAATGCTCTCATCCCTATTAAGTAAACATTGTTTCGATTTTATGTATTTTGAATATGTCGCTAAGCAAAGAAGCTGTTGATGGATATTCTCCTTATCCGAAGCCAAGGAATGCCAAGCTTCGTAAAACTGCTAGAATAAGCGTGCGACCGAATTGGAGGAGAGACCTTCATGAGCTCATTCTAAAAACCAAATCTATTGGATAGCAATCAGACTTCGGAGTCCATACCGTAGGTCCCTGAGGCTCAAATTTTAAAGTCTGTGCCAGTGGAGTCCATACCATGTGGTTCCTGAGACTCCTGTTTTGAAAATAATGCTAGTGAACGCTGATGATCCTTATTTCTTACCTCCAAGTTTTGGAATCCCAGACTTGGATTATATCAGTCAAAACCCAATCCGTGATCCATATCATTCCTTAACCATTGAATCCTTGAATTCTACTTCTATAACGGACCCTGATTGGAATACTTACCTTATTCACTGAGGTCTTCAGTGTCCCTACCGTATATGGTAAACAAATAAGAGAAACAGTCGAAATGGAGCGAGGAAGATGTTTGAGAATCCTTCTTTCATAATAGTCTTTGTCTTTTAAGTCCTTATAAGGACCTATCTTTTCTAATAGTCCCTGTGTGGACATACCTTTCGACTTAAGACCCTATATGGGCATTTGCTATTTGGTCCTTTCATGGATATTATATTTCAATATAGTCCCTTGTGGACATTATATTCCAATAAAGTCCCTCGGTGGACATACTATTTCAATATAGTCCTTTCATGGACGTCTGATTTTATTAAAATCCCTTTTGTGGATACACTATTTTAAAATAGTCCTCCCGTGGACTTGATATTTCAATATAGTCCTCTCATGGACATTATATTTCTTCATAGTCCTTTCGTGGGTATAGAATTTCATAAAAAGTCTTTTCGTAGACATATTATTTTATCAAAGTCCCCTGGCGGACATAAAAATTCATTACCGTTCTTTCAAGGACATATTATTTCATCATAGTCCCTTCATGGACATGCTGATTCATTGAAGTCCCTTTTATGGATAAATTATTACATTTAGATCCCTTGTGGACATGATGTTTTATTATAAGTCCCTTTAAGGACATATTCTTTCTTCAATAAGTCCCAATGAGGACGTGTCTTTCGACATAAAGTCCCTACGAGGACAATTATTATTAACGTCCCTTCGTGGACATGTTATATCATAAAGGTCCCTATGCGGACATATCTTATAGTCCCTTTACGGACTTATATTTCCTTTTAGTCCCTGCACGGACTAAAGTTGCTTTAAGTCCCTGTGAGGACATCTGTATAGCAAAGCCCTTTTGTTCACACGCTGTACCAATATAGTCCTTTTATGGACGTGTTATTTCATTAAAATCCCTTTGGGGATACATTATTTCGAAATAGTCCCTTTGAGGACATGATATTTCATTATAACCCCAATATGGACTTATAATATTTATAGTCCTTATACGGACTTATATTTTTCCTCTTAGTCCTCTGTGGACAAATATATTACTAAAAGTCCTGATTAAGGCACTATTGTAAATTCCTAATAATCTAGGAAAGTTTTGAAAATTTTATGTAGGTATTCATTTCGTCCTTTATCCAACGATAGTTCCAAATTTTACTCGAACTTTATCGATCAGCTGAAAATTTCAAAAGATCCTCTTAATGGTATAACCTAGCCTATATGTCTATAAACATGGCTATGATGGTAAAACCCTCTTAAGATAATTAATCTTTGTTAACATTTGAGAACATGTTAACACTTCTGGCAGTGTGGCGTGAGAAACCACATCATCCGTCAAAGTATTGGATTACATCCAAGCCTTAAAGCCTATATGATCAAAGTAGATCATGGCAAGTATCATCAATGTGATGATCATACCATAAACATCCATTAGTGGTGAAGTGCCTACGGGCTATACTTGTTGTCTAATAAAGACAACGACAGTTGTAGTCTACGACTCCCTGTCTAAAAATGTTGGACTATGTCCAAACATAATAGTCTATATGATCAATGCGATCATGACTAATATCATCAATACGATGATCATGTTATTTAACCTCCATTAGTGATGTTTTGCCTACGGGCTATAATATATTGTCCATTTGAGACATTGACATTGTGATCTTTATAATTCATTGTCTAAGGTGGTGAGCTATGCTCAAGCCAAATAGTCAATATGATTAATGCAATCATGACTTATATCATCTAATATGATGAACCTGTTATAAATATCCATTAGTGATGTTTCGCCTACGGGCCATATTACATTGTCCATATGTGACAAAGACATTGTGATCTTTACGATCCCCTGTCCAAGGTAGTGAGCTATGCTCATGATTAAAATCATCAATACGATGATTAAAAATTTAACATCCTTTATGATGTTTTGCCTAAGGGCCATATTATATTGTCCAATTGGGACAAGGCAATTGTAATCTTTTATGATTCTTTGCCCAAGGGGGTGAGCTATGCTCAAATCCCATAGTCTATATGATCATTGCGATCTTGACTAATATCATCAATATGATGATCATTATATTAACATCCCTAGTGATGAAATGCCTACGGGCCATACTTTATTCTATTGTCGATAAGACAAAGTTAGTGGTGGTCTTTATGATCCCCTATTCACAATGGTGGGTTATACCCCACCCTAACAGTCCATATGATCAGTGTGATCATGACTAATATCATCAGATACGATGGTTATATATAAACATCCATTAGTGATGTTAATTGGTTTACCTTTCTGCCAAATGAATCGTCTTTCAAGACGATGACAATTATAGTCTAGGACTCCCTGTCCAAAGGTGAAGAATTGTGTTCAAGCCTTAAAGCTCCTGATCTAACAAGATTGCGGTTAATAAACTAATGTCCTTGCACTACAAGAAAATGAACCTAATGCAACCCCAATAAAATGTTGCATTAGGCCTTGAAAAAGTTGCATTAGGCGAAGTTGCATTAGACCTAATGCAACTTTTATGTTAGATAATGCAACCTTTTTTGAAAAAGTTGCATTTAAATACTAAATGCAACTTTTTTATAATGCAACCTTTTACATGCTAATGCAACTTTTTTAACACTCAAATACAACCTTTATTGCACTTAAATGCAACTTTTTTACATTAAATGCAACAGATTTACAAGATTCTAATTACAACAAATGCAACCTTTTTCTTAGTCAAATGCAACTCTATCGGATTATTGTTTGATGTACTAAAATATCTATTAATATGCAATTATATATCAATTACACCAACACAAGAATAACATGAACACATGTCCAAACTTAAAATAACAATGTAATCAAAATAACATTGTCAATTACAATGATAAAAGGTAACGAAAACCTCATTGGCATCTAAGATCCTAAACTAGTCAACAAGTAGCTTTTCAATAATACTCTACATCGTAGCTTCAAATTTTGCTGGTTGGCGCTTTGGTGTTCCTCTCCGCCATGATAAAATCCCACCTAGAATCGTGTATGCTTCCTCACCACCATCCATATTTTCATCATCTTTTAGTAAAGCCTTTGCTATAAAGTCGAATTTGACGATCAAACTCCTTGTTGATTACAACCGCAAAAGGATAGACCAAAGCATTTCCATCTTCTAAAGGTTTTTGTAGTTCTTCATTTGTTCCTTCAAAAGAGAATAAGAAAACATTTCAAAAAAAAAAAAAATCACCAGCTAATAAACCAACAATACAAGTTGTTTGTTGAGAACATAAAACAAGAACAAGCAACATAGAGGGTTTGAGCGTCAATATGAACTCCAATTAAACTATTAATTTTAAGAAAAAACACTTACATATTCATACTAATCTTTCTTAATAGTAAGCATACCAAGCATGATTTTTTGATAAGGAACTTGTTTTTTACCTTTGATAACCTTCGTTGTTCGTATTAACCTGCACAGGAAAATATCACATATTTAGACAAAAAAATAATTCACCCAGATTAAAGAAATTTAAGATTTATGCTATTTGATTCCAATCATGTGCTTTTATTTGTTTCCTACTTAATGATATTCTAAAGCCTGCAAGTCCTAAAAGTTTATCATGTTCAAACAATCATCATTCGTTTTAAATACACATTGTTTCCAAACACATCCGCACTAGGATAGTAGCAACCTGTCTCAAATACAGTGTTTCCAATCACATTTGGGAACGAAAGTGATCAAATGTGTTTGAGTTACCATTAGATCCATTAGTTCATACTGCAATTTGTCTCAATTAAAGACAACACCAGATCAAACAAACAAAATTTATGTGTCAAGACATAAATCATAACCCCTGGCATGCTTTTAATCGTGTAACCTGAACACGACCAGTGTAACTGTGTAACCCATTCATCCCAACGAGTCAAACAAATTGATGGGTTGTCAAAAGTTTCCCAGGTTGTAAATAAGTTGTAATCAAGATGTATACGGGCTAACTTAGCAGGTAACTTAGCCCGGCTAAGTGAGTTATGAACGAGTCAGCAGGTTGACCTATAATAAAATACTTTCTATTACGGGTCAACTAGTTTATTTAACCGGGCTAACCTAAACACAACGTACTAATTGAAAGAGTTAAAATTGACAACCCAAAACTTGATTAATTTTATTTGGTGTCGGTAACTACCACACTTGCTAGAATTGAGGGTGAAGCGTACAAAAATACATAGTAGTGAGAACTTACGCTGCAAGATGTTCACAAAATAAAGAAACTGCTGCAACAACTTCAGTGTAATTTTAGTTGATGCAGGTGCAGTCACTTCAACCATTTGAATGCCAGGTGTCGCAACTACGTTGTCGTCAGCGAATTCAGTGGCATGAAAATTTAACATCTTACTATATGAAGAAACTATAACGGTTATTTGTGCGCCCCTTTGCAAATGATAACAAAACCCCACGCAGCAACTCATGGTATAACTCGTACCCAAGTAGGTAAAATTTGCGAAGCACATTTTTGCTTGCTTTGCTTTCTACCATTGCCCTCACTAAGATAGATCTTTGATCAGCGCCAGCACCCTCATTGACCCCCCCCATATCGAACCGTCCTAATTATTATGTTAATTTTGTTAAAAAAAAACAACAACAAAGTAGTGCTTTGGCCTCACCCAACCTGACCCCTCACCCAAATGCTGTGCTTACCAGGCGGGGTCAGTCTGCATAAAATCACATAGAATACGAATTATATAATCAGATTGCCAAGCCATCAAATAGAAAACCTCAGGTTCTCAGTTTTAATAAAGTATGATATCAAAGCAAAAACATATATAGTTTAAGTAAGTGCATAAGTTTCAAATCGACATAGCACAAAAAGGGTATTGAAGGTCTGATAATATAGTAGTTTTGATTCATAATTGCCGGAATTGTGACAAAAGTTGAGAGTAGGACTGACCTAGGTTGGGTCCACTTTTAAGGCATAATTTATGAACCCACATAGTCATGAAAGAAGAATCTCAAGGCTTCAACATACTGCAAAAAAAATTTAAAAAGAATTTGAACACATGCACTCTCTTTTATCAGTTTGTTTTGGGAAAAAAACTCATTTTCAAGTTAATAATAAAAACTACAGATAGATATGACGATGGGTATAGGGTGCAAACGAGCCGAGCCAAGCCCGAGCTCGACCAGGCTCGAGATCGAGCTCAATTAACTTATGAGAGCCCGGGCTCGAGCTCGTTTATTATCTATTCATTAATACATTAAATAAAAATAATATAAATAATAGACTTTTTAGGCTCGCGAGCTCGATAAGTGAAGCTAGGGCCCGGGCTCGTTTACTGAATAAGCTTATTTTTAGGTTCGAGGTCGGCTTGTAAACAAGTTAAAATAAGCTCGGCTCGACTCGGCTCGTTTACACTAAGGCTCGATAAGGCTCGACGAGCCTAACGAGCTTCACATGCGAGGCTCGAGCTCGGGCTTCATAAACAAACCAGCTTTATTTTAAGCTCAAGCTCGAGCTTGATAAGGCTCGGCTCGTTTCGAGCTTTTTCTCGAACCGATCTCGAGAAGCTCGCGAGCCGCTCGGCTCGTTTACACCCCTAGGTACACCCCTCCCACTCTTGAAAAAGAATGATAATTCATAATTTATTCAAATATTAAAGTCAAGAAAAATGACGTATGCTTACAGTGTTATAGATAACAACGAAATGTTAATAAGATAATGAATCGATTTGAATAATATATGTGTAGAAATAATAAAATAAAAAACAGGTATTTCAATCAAAATATCTACAAATGACAAAGCCCTAATTTCAGACACTTGATTCAGGTTGATTCCATGGGCGAATTCATTTAGCCAATTTAATTAACATGGGTAAAAAAACTGCAATCCTAAAGCAAATGATCGAGTCAAACCACAAAATAAGAAAGAAATTAAACCATTTAAGGACCGATTGAGTGGGTGGACTAGTGCCTGCGTTCCTGTTGCTTCTACTATGATTGTTCATCCTCTCGCCACAACAAAATCTGTAATCGAAGGAAGCACAAGATTGATTGGATTAGATTTTGAATCAAAAAACAACAGATTTAGAAAGAGAATGTGAGACAATTTAATTGATTATCTCCTCAATCTTGGTTTTGAGTTTAAATTTGAACAATAAGGTGAAAACGACTAGGGTTTGGGGACAGGGATAGCGGGAGAATGAATTTTTTTAGTGAAGGGTCGATCTGGGGAAGCGGGAAATTGAAATAGTTTGGGTAAATCAATTTGGGGAAGGAGGGAAATGAAATTGTTGGGGTGAAAATAGGGTATAGCTGGGAAACTAATTTTTGGGAAGAAGAAAATAATAACCTTTGATAAATAAAAAAATTATATATTTAGATGTTACTAAAAAATTATAACACAAAACCAAACACCATTCTCAACCTATGTCGTTTGTGGGACTTGAACCCAAAACCTTCCTATTCTCAACCTATGTGTTTTTAAAGATTTTGTCTTTGCCAATGAACCACCACCCCATTGTTCACATTTTTTCTTTTATTATTTCTATTGTTATAACTAATTCTAAGCGTATTTTATTTGTCTATTAGAAATTCTAGAATACAATATTTTACGATTTAGGTTTTTGAGTTTCATCATTGAGTTGCGATGCGATACGGAGTGTATGTATCATACTTATCTCAACTAAATTATTGTCAACCCACAAAGAGGTTTCACTAGATAATATAACAAATATGTAATTATAGCATTAAAAATATAGGATTTGATGTAAAACACACTGGCATGTGCAAAGCTAATCTAACTATATATTTTATTATAAAAAAAAGTATTATGTACATATCAAATAAATTACTATTTACAAATCGAAACATTTTTTTTTCCGTTTTCATTGACTTACGCAACTTTTGAAAATAAGAGTTGAGTGTAAGTTTCAGCAATGCAACTTTTCTAATAAAAGTTGCAACTTTCAATAAGTTTTGCAACATTTTAAGAAAAAGGTTGCAATTTTTATATAATTTTGCAACTTTTTTATCAAAAAGGTTGCAGTAGATCATCTAATGCAACATTTGTATTTAACGAAGTTGCATTAGAGTCAAATGCAACACAATTGAAAAAGGTTGCAACTAAAAAGTTGCATTAGCCTCATTTTCTAGTAGTGTTGGTGACAAATCAACGAGTTATGTTTTAAAGTCATCCATGACAAGCCTCCGTGCTATATTTTGTCGTTCGTGACAAGTTAACATATTAAACGTTAACATTCCTAGAGACAAGGCCATTTGTGCCATATCAAAATGTCATTGCGACAAGGCCTTCGCGCCATATGATTACTTATGTCCTTCATGACTGGGCATTATGCCATACCTTCTACGTCCCTCGCGACGGGCCTCTGAGCCATAGGTATATATATAAATAATAATAGTCATGTAAAGCTAGCCTTTGAGCTATTCATAATCGTCCTTGTGACAAAGACAGTTGTGATATTTGATCCCCTGTCAAATAGGTAATCGACTCGCTCCAAACCTTAAATGCCATTGATGGTCCTTTTGTGACCTAAGCTAAATGTAATGAATATACATTCAAATAACATTCATTAGGAATGTTTGGAACATAATAGCCTATACGGTTTATGGATGCCGTGGCTGATCTATGTCAGGTCATCAGGATGATGACTAATAATTGTTTAATGTGATGGTTAGTACCAAGTTTCGAGTATGGAAAACTCGAATAAGGTAGACAACAGTCGCGATACTATTAATGCGACAAAAGCTAATAAAGCTACAAACGCAAACCTCAATATTAATGGAGTTAATCTCCAAGCTGTGGTTGACACAGCAGTTGGAAAAGGCCATGGAAAAGGTTTTGAAACAGTTTAAAGAGCCGAATGCTTCTCGCTCTAAATTTCATTCAAAACCACGTTCAATTGCTCATGAAAAGAGCTTTGTTCACACTTCGAATATGAAGGATGAACCAAAGGAGGAGGATAACTCCCAGAAATCTAAGAAAAAGAGCAAGTACGGGCTTAATAAGAACCAACAAAAGTTCAGTAAGAAGCCTGTATGTAATAATTCCTATAAAAGACACTAGGGACAGTGTCGAATAGATCAAAGACCAAAGCAGTGTGCCATCTGCAAAGGAACTGGTCATCAGCCCCATGAATGTAGGGACATAAAGAATACAGTCTTTTACGACTGTGGTAAGAAAGGCCACATCAGAACTAAATACCATAAAGCTGTCAAAATGGGTGCAGCTAAGCCTAGAAAGGCTAAGAAAGGAAACGCCTGAACTCACCTGATGAATGCCAAGAGGCAAAACATGATGTCATCAAATACATTCCTTATCATTTACCAATGAGAATTTCTGCTAAGTGTCCTGTTTTTAATACAGGCAATAATAAGTCTTTCATAGACCATAAGCTTAGCAAACTTTTGATGATACTCATAAGGACTCCAGATGCTAAGTATAAGGTAGAACCTACCAATGAAAACCATAGAGACCGTCTCTTCTATTTTTGACGAAGATCTTTCTGAAAAATCTAAAAGTACTCTTTCTTCGAATAGAGTACGACAATATATGTTATTTTAATTATTTCCTCATTGATTTTTATCAACTGCGAGTGCCAACTATGTTTGATAAAAGCACCATATGAGGATTGGCGTAACCTAGTGCGTCCCATAGATTGCTTCCATGCCTGATCAGTATGGAAGTTTAATGCATGGAACCACTAAGATATACCAATAGTCATATTATACTAAAGTCAGCTAGTGGTATTCAAAGAAGATATCCATAATAGAAATACCTAAGTAGGCGTCTCCACTTAGGGCATCCGTGCACTCGTAAAACAGATGTGTCATTTGCATGGCACAAGCGACGGTAAGTGGACCAAGGTCAAAGATTGAGCTACCTCTATCATAATTGGATAACTTGATTTCTTCTCAATAGAACTACCCTCTTTTACCCTGAGGGGCAAAGTGAAGATAGGATTGACATCCTATTAGGAGCTGTATCTGTTACAGAAGCTCCATATCGGTTAACATCAACAGAAATGGAAGAATTGATAGCTAACCAGATGAGTTATAAAGAAAGGCTTGAACAGCCTAGCTTATTGTCTTAGGAGCTCCGACTACTATTATTGATAAAGGAAAGCACGATGCAATACGCTTGTGTATTGGTTATTGCAACCTAACTAAGAAACGATTAAGAATCGTTATTAGCTGCCTAGGATCGTCGATTTGTTCGACTAACTATGAGGGTAGATGATTACTTAAGATTGATTCAGGTAATAGTTGGAATAACTATCTCACCCTAATTAAGTTCTCCTATAACTGATAGCATTATATAAGCATCAAGGCTGCTCTTTTGGAGACCTTGTTTGGGAGAAATAGCCAACGCCCATTTGTTGGGCAGGAAATTGGGAAATCCTAATTATCAGGATCGGAGATTTGTCTTAAGGACGATGGATAAGATAATGTGAATCTGTAACCGTATGAAAGCTACCAGTGATCGGCAGAAGAGCAATGTGGACAAGAGGCGCAAATCTCTTAAAGTTCCAAATGGGGAACACGACTCTATTGAAAACATCAAATATGAAAGAGTACCATATGTTTCGGTATAAAGGACAAGTTAAGCCCTGGATATATGTAAAATCATTCGAGATCACCGAATGTGACGGCAACATAGCTTATAAGCTAAACATGCCTAAGGAGCCTGGTGGAATTCACAATGTGTTCCACATTTCCAACTTAAAGAAATGCCTAGCTGATAAATCATTAGCAATGTCTTGTAAAGACATATAGATTGATTAAAGCCTGAGGTTTATTGAAAGACCTATATCGATCAAGGATCGACAGGATAAGAAGCTCCGAAAAGAAGCATTTACCTATTGAATAGGTCAATTGGAATGCCCGTAAAGGTCCCTGAAATACTGTGGAAGTTAAGTCCATTATACGACAGAAAGTACTTCTATCTTTTTGAGCAAATCTTGGGGTCGAGAATTCTTTTAAGGGGGTGAGGATATAACACCTCGTAAAATCGTGTTCAATGATGTGTTGACACGTGTAATAAACCCCAATAAAGTCAAATGTTGACTATGAGGGACTAATTTCGTCAAAAACGAAAACGACGAGTATAGAAGGACTGAAAGTGTCAACATGTTAATTCTTACATCTGAGTGACCTTTTAACGAACCCAAAATAGTTGGAAGTACAATCAAACTCTCGAGAATGCCTAATATGTGCTATATAGGGCTTTGATGCTATTAAACGACGATACGCGCAAGTTTACGCGTTAAAGGGACCAAAAGCGTCAACATTGAATAATACACCTTTGAGTAACCTTTTGAGCAAACTAGAGCATCGTAATATTTGAACATACACTCGGGATACCTCATATGAGCCATGGAAGGCTTTAATGACGATAAATGGTATTAAGCGCAACGTTACGCATTAAAAGGACTAAACGCGTCAATATGTGAAATTACGCCTTTAAGAGGCCTTTTGAATGAACCGAGAGCTTTGCAATGCTCAGTCAAACTCCCGGGTGTGCCGAAGGTTGGCCACGAACACCTTGCACACCTTATAATGAAGAAAACATGCGAGATTGGAAGTTATGTGCCAAAAATGAATATTTTGAAAGTTCATAAGTTACTAAAAAGAGTTCAGGGACTGATATTGTTAACATCTGAAACATGCTTGGACTGAATTGGGCCTAATATTGGGTCATGAGCCCAATGGGCTGCATTTTCGTGGGCCAAAATAAACAAACAACAACCTTATTATGCTGTTTTGAAGACAAGTAAAGCACAGGGACCGAAATGGCAAATCTGGCAAACTTGAGAGTTGGGCCAGACCCTCATACGGGCCGCGTGAGATCTGGGCTACCCCTTAACGCGGGCCGCGTAGCCCAGATCTGCATGTGTATATATATATATAGTAGGGATCCTACGGAAAGTCCAAATTTCCTAAAAAGTGTAAAAAGTTATAAAACACAATAATTTTAGGCATAAAACACACCTAAAACTCACAAATAATATAATGAAGATTACTAAAACACCATATTCAAACTCTAATAGTCCATAAAAACTTTAAACACACCATCGTAGAACTATGAATATAAAACACAAAATGCTAAACAACATAAAACACAATAATATTTGTCATTCCATAATCAGAGCCTTAACATCTAAAACACAACACAAAACTCACATACATGATGTTTTAGTAATCTTCATCATGTTATTTGTGGGTTTTTGGTGTGTTTTATGGTTGACATTATAGTGTTTTATGACTTTTTACACTTTTTAGGAAATTTGGACTTTCTACCCAACTCCTAGCCTATATATATATATATATATATATATATATATATATATATATTTGTTGTTCTTGCTTGCTTGCCACTCAAAACCGATTCTTAGGCATTAAGTTCGATTCCTTGGGCTCCAAATCAAGTTGGCCAGCTGCCATAACACTTGTAGTAATCCTAAAGAACCTCCAACCACATGTCTTGATCAGATTTATAACCAAAAACTATAAATAGATGAAAACCCAACTAGTTCATTGCTCATTTTTCATTCATTCCTTCTTATCTTTCAAACCTGGAACTCCTGGACTGAAGGGAACTTATTTTCTTGTAGAAAAGATAGCTAGGACCCTTTGTAAGTGTCTTAGCCCTCTCATTAGTTCAGTTTTAAGTTTTAAAAACCGAAAAGTCAACTTATCGTGAATTAACTTTGACTTTTGGTTTAAACTCTCATGGTCCAGCCACTGATCGAAATGAATGTGGGTATGTGACCATATCTAGGTAGGTGATTAACCCCTAAAAGGGCACCTCCTAATTCCCTCATTTGCTTAGTTAATTGTCGGGTCAACCGTTTAGGTAAAAAGTCAAACTTAGCAAAAATTATGAATAATAATCAAAACCATAGATGCAGAGGTTATAAATTATATTTTAACACTCTAATAACTTGGTAATTATTATTAGAACATGTCTAAGCATGTTCAACCCGACAATTCTGAGTTTAGGGTCGATTTGCAACCGAAAGTCGCAAAAGCTTGACTTTTGCTTTGACTTTCAGTTCTGACCCGATTAAGCTTGATTCTCGCATGTTTTAAGCTTTCATTAGGACCGTATTATATAGTAGTATAACCCCCTTGAAGTTATATTGCTTGGTCCTTAGTAGTTTGAATTATATGCACATGTCCGTCATTATGCTTATAAATGCCCATTTTGCCCTTTTGACATATAAATGAGATTTTTAGAAACGTGTGTGGACAAAAACCTTTGTTACTGATTTATAAACATGTCCTAAAAATTTGACATCAATTTGAGGTCTAAATTAGGAGTAATGCTCAATAGCGTAATTAAAAATCTTTTTATTAATTAAACGACGTAATTAGCATAAAGCCTATCTAAACCCAATTTTTGACACCAAACCTTTTACCCACTGATGTAATATAATATTTTTGACATCAAATTAAGCAATTACGATCACCGGTTTTCACCTCGTATCAAGTGGGCCGAAGCAGGTGTGGAGTTGGGCTGAGAAGGGAAGTGGGCCGAGGGTGTCGCGGAAGGAGTTTGTACCGAGGGTGAAGTGGGTTGGGCTGATATACGCGGTGAGTTAAGTGGGGCCGATGTGGAGTTGGGCTGGGTTGGAACAGTTTGGGCGAGAGGAAGGGTGGAGCACATGGGGCAATGAGAGTTGATGGCTGGAGGGTTGGAAGAAGAGGCAGGAGAGACTGAAAAAATGGGAACAAAGGTTGGATTTTGGAGAGGTTTAATAGGTAAGGATTCATCAAAGTTTGAGAAGATAAGTTTGGCCTCATCAACAGTTGAAGTGTGGGCACTGAAGGGAAAATTTTCCTCATCAAATTGGGCATGACGAGTGGTGTAAACGCGGTGAGTAGAGGGGTCCAAGCATCGATATCCTTTATACTTGGCATCATAGCCAATGAAGATGCACTCAGCACTACGAGGAGAGAGTTTGTGTTTGGTATAATCACGTAAGTAGGGAAAAACACGACAGCCGAAGACACGGTGATTTGAATATGTAGGACACCGATTGTATAAAATTTCATAAGGAGATTTAAAATCGAGTACCGAGTAAGGTAGATGATTAATGATGAACGTGGCTGAGGCGAAGGCATCCGACCATAAGGTAGCGGGAGCATGAGAGTTAAAAAGCATAGCAAGACCCGTTTTGGTTATGTCTCTATGTTTTCTTTCAGCACGACCATTTTGTTCAGGGGTGTGAGGGCAAGAAAGTTGATGGTGAATACCGAGTTCATGAATTTTTTTTTTGCACACAATTATTAGTAAATTCAGTTCCACCATCACTTTGAAACACCTTAAGTTTAGAAGATAGTTGGTTTTGAACAAATGGTACAAAAGTTAATAAGGCCTCATAAAAATTAGATTTGTGCTTGAGTGGATAAAACCACGTAAAGCGAGAGTGGTCATCGATGAATATAGCATAAAATCGATAACCACTAGATGAGGTAACAAGCGAAGGACCCCATAAATCACAATGCACTAAATCTAAAACATTCAAAGCACGTTTATGATTTAAAGTAAATGGCACAGGATGAGATTTAGATAATTGACAAGAGGTGCAAACATTAGGTTTTGGTAATAATGAAGTAACAAACAAAAAACCATGTTTATGAAGTCTAGAAATAATATAAAAAGACACCTGTCCAAGACGATCGTGCCATTTTTCATAGGAAGCTTTAAGGTGAGGGGTCGAGTAGGAGGCAATGAAGGCATGCTTTCCTTCTCGAAGCACATAGAGGCCATTTTCACACGTGCCCTTTGCCAACACCTCCTTGGTTGTTCGGTCCTGAACATGAAAAGAATTGTTAGAAAACAAGACATCGACAGGAGAATCACGAGTAAGCTGACTAATAGATAAGAGGCGTTTGGTAAGATGGGGTACAACGAGGACGTTCTTTAAATGAATATTTTTGGAATGGGATTTTGTACCAATATTCGTTACTGGTAATGTGTGACCATTAAAAATCACGACCACTAAATGTTGAAGAAGCATCAAGGTCCTCAACAAAGGGGGTCATGTGAGCAGACGCACCTGTATCACCAGTCCAATTAGGATGGTCCTCATCAGTGATATGGCACTGAGCATGAAAGGCATGTGCGAGATTAGCATCAACTGAGGGGGCGACCTGTTTGGCAAAACTTGCAATATTGGGGCACGTATTGGCATAGCGACCGGTAGTTCTGCATAGTTGACAATGAGGAGGTCGACGAGATTGACCACGACCTGCACCATGTCAAACAGTTTGCAGCACATCAACAATTGCAGCAATCGACGAAACTCCCATGTTTCGTCGAGACCATGATGGCGAAACTCCCTTTGGTTGTAACTCCCAAGTTTTTCCATGAACAGTGACGAAACTCCTTGAGTTTCGTCAACTGTGATGTTTCGTCAGGCCCAAATAAGGTTTCGTCTAGCCCATTTGATGTTTCGTCATTTGTGGGCCTGGGCGGCCTATATAAACACTTCATGATTTCACACAGAAACTATGAGAGCATACCCTGTCTGAAAGTTTAGTATCAAACTTTGTGTGTATTTGTTTGATCTTGTTCTCTTCCACTTTAATCAATTGACTGTGTTTCATTGGTTACCTTGTATTTTCATTATCTGTGTTTGGTTTGACATCGTCACGAGGATTCCGCACTCGTGACCGTGTTTGTGATAAACAAGGTTTTGGTTTCGAAATCGATCCTCCGAGAATCAGGACCTACAAGTGGTATCAGGGCATTGGCTCTTATCCTTGTTTAAAACCAAACATAGTTGATTTTATCAAGTGTTGAAAACTGTTGTTTGTGATTTTCTGAAAGTTGTTCTTGAAGTTCATACTTTCCTGGAAAAATCTTCTTAAAATCTGTTGGATTTTGCTTGTTTGCTAAAAATTTTTATCAAAAACCTTGTTATTTTGCTTGTTCACGTGGTAAAACCGGGTTTTTAGTGAAAGTTTTAAGCAAATTTGTTTTTCGGAAGTTTCTCCGGTAAAAAATCTTGCTAGAAAGTTCATATATTCTGGGGTTATGTTCATACATTCTGGGTTGTTTCTTTATATCTTCAAAGGATCTTCAAAGTGTTCTTAAATTTAAAATTAAAAGATAAGTTAAAATTGACTAAAATATTGAGACCATGCTTGGTTTGGTAAGTTAGGCATGTTGTAGGTTGAAATCGGGTGTCCTCTGTCAGACTAAAGATAAGATTTACTTTTGAAAATCTCACCAACCTTCTGAGACCTTATCTCGACGAAAGCCCCAAGCGACGAAACCCCTAGAGTTTCGCCATAAGGAACTTCGACGAAACCCCCTGAGTTTCGTCAAAGGTACCTCGATGAAACCCCTCGAGTTTCATCAAAGAGTCTTCGACGAAACTTCTTAAGTTTCGTGGGAAGAGTTTCGTCGATACACTTGTCAATTTTCAACAGAAGACTTGTAAAAGTGGTTTAACATTGTGTTTTTAAGTGTTTGATCAGGTATTATCATTCATATATCAAATATGAGTTGTACTAGTCCATGGGATTGGAGTACGGACCTAAGACCAGGTGAAGATCAGACCTCCGCGGCCGTTTGGTTAAGGAATATCATGCCTCAACAATCCATTAGTGCAAGCCAATGGGCATTCGTGACGAACAAGAATCAAAGCATTCAAAATTTATTGATAAGCGAAAGTGAAACGGGTAGCAACAACCGCCCACCAAAGTTGAATCACATGAACGAATATCCGACATGGAAAGGTCGTTTCCATTCGTATGTTCTAGGGCAAAACACCAAATTATGGACGTGCTTCATTTCGCCATATAACACAGCTCTTGAAGAAGAAGGATCAAATGCCACAACCTTTGCGAATATGCAAGAAGCCGACAAGAAGGCATATGATCTTGAGAAGAAGGCGTTTTCTATTCTCACACAAGCACTCCACAAAGACATCTATCATCAATTCGGTTATTGTACTAGCATGAAAGCTTTATGGGATGCATTGGTAGTAAGAGGAGAAGGGAATGCGGCTACTAGAAGGACACGGCATGATTTGTTGAAGAAGGAATTTGAATCATTTCAGTTCATGGATAACGAAACACTAAATGATATGACAACTCGTTTTTATAATCTAATTAGTGAAATGTACTCTTATGGTGTTACTGCAACTCAACAGGAAATGGTTGCAAGGTTTGCTAATGCTCTACCTCCAAAGTGGAGTTCTTTCATTGAATTGTTGAAGCATACGGGTACTTTAGATACTGTCAGCATCTATGAGTTCATTCAGAAGTTGGAACACAAGAATGATGAAGAGATCCGGAAAGCGAACGGATTCCTGTTCCTCAAAATACTGACATGTACCTCAGTGGTTTTAATGCTGCAGCTAGTTCGAGTTCCGTTCAGCAACCTAAGCTACAAACGGCGTTTGTGTCCAATACAAGCTCGATTCCCTTTCCACAGTCAGCTCCTCCACCGGTTTTCGATCCAAGTGCTTATCAATCGCCAGCGCATATGATTGCTCAAGCTCATGCTTTCTCAAAACCTCAATTCGATGCAAGTGCGTGGCTACCTAAACCCAACCTCCACCTCAAGTTTCCACTACTCAACCTCAATTTGATCCAAGTGCTTATCTTCCACAATCTCAACCACAGGCCCAACCACAACAACAGCAAGCATGTTATACTAACATCCCTCCACCCCAAAACCCCAACACAGTCAGAGTTGATACTTCAAACCTATTGAAAGTTAGCATTGAAGTAGCAAAGGAGCATATGGAACTCATTAATACAATGGTCAGTGCCTACTGCGGATTGGTCGCAGGTCAAATTGGAAACATTAATTTGACCAATGAAGATTATCAACATATAGACCGTGATGAAATGGAGTTGATGGATATAAAGTGGGCGTTTGCGAGTGCTGTTAGAAGGGCAAAAGATTATATGACTCGAACAGGACGAACTTCTTTGGAAAGCAAGAAGGATACGAAGTACAGTTTTGATAAGGATGCGGTTACATGTTTCAATTGTGGCGAAAAGGGCCACTTCATACGTGAGTGCACCCGACCGAGCAGACAAGGCAATCAAAATCCCTTCCGAAATCAGACAAGTACTTCCAACACAAATCAAGAGAACCGTGAAAGAAGGATGGTAGATGTAAACAACACCACCAATCAAAACCAGGCTGGACCTTCAAACATCACCAGAGCATTAGTCGTTCAAGCTAATGAAGGGTGTAATTGGTCTGTACATTTTGGAGATGGTGATCAAGAAGGAGGAGGAACCGCGTGTTATGCAAAAATCATCAATCACATCAAGCACGTTCACAGGGAAGAATTTGCTGAAAGTGATGATAGTTCTGGTTATAGCGGGAGTTCTGATGAAGAAAGCTCAAATTCGGTTGGTTATAATTCTGAATCTGATGTGAAGGAAGAAGTGAATTCTGATGTTGAAGACTTATTGAATGAAGCTGAGGAGTTGAAGTGTCAGAAATCTATTCTGATCAAGAAGGCTGCTGTAGCATCAAAGGAAATGCAGAAGCTCTTTTCTGAAGACGGATCTTTTTCTTATCAGACTGCCTTTATGGCAAATGTCTCGGCCTCGACGAGTCAGGTAAATTCTGATCCTCCTACTCCTAGTGTTTGTAAAATGTGTGCAGATTTGAAAGAGGAATCCGAAAAGGTTCATAGTCATAATCAAAGTTTGGTTATTGAGTTGTCTAAGTTCAAGGAGGCAAACATGGCGTTAGCTCGAAATGAAAAGGATTTCAAAGATGTAATCGAAACTTTAAAGAAAAGTGTTTCCGAATTAACAAAAACTGTTTTTTAACAAACAAATTGGTACTAACAATTACATTAATATCATTGAGGAAACCAAGAAAGAGCTAGCCGTCGCCAAATGCGAGCATGATGCAATCAAGCTCAAATTGGAGAGTTATTCTAACTCTCGATATGTGCTTGATCACATCATAGACGCTCAACAGCTGAAAGGGAACAAGAAAGGCATTGGGTATAAGAAGTGTCCGCCTCCTTTGAGACACAATTATACTCGAATGCCCGATGAAGAAGAAATGCCACGTTTTGAACCTAGTGTGCCTCTAGATTATGAGGAAGTCACTACTGGTTTAGGGTTCAAATCGGACAGTTCTTCGAGTACCTCATCTGAAAGAATAGACACTTCAAAGCTAACGAATCAAAGTGCTCCAGTCATTGAGGACTATGATTCGTCTGATGATGAATCAGATGTGAGTGATCAGGATGAATCACTTGATAAGAAGAAAGGAGTAGAAATTCCAATTGAGAATTACATTCTTTGTGATCCTCCTACTCCTGATGTGCAACCTGTTGCAAAACAAGTGATTAATCCTGTCAAGGATGTCAAGAATGGCAAGGAATGTGTGTCTACTGTTAAGAGTAATAATGTGTTGTATACTTTGGTCGTAGATGCTAAAATTTATTCAGACAACGATTTTCCAATTAAAAATGTCAATCCATCTTCGATTGATAAAGTTTTTGAAGATAAAACAAGCAAGTTTTTGGGAAAGACGATTCCAGGAGTTGTTGTAACTCAATGTGATCCAATTCCAAAATCTGAAATTAGAAAACAATTTGGAAATCAACGATCACCGACAAAGCAACAACCTATTGCTTCTAAGGGTAAACAACCAGAAAGGCGAGCTCAAAAGCCTAACGTTTCTCGATCAAAATTTGTAACAAAAGGAGCTCGTTAGCAGAAGAAAAACAGTAATGTCAAATTTATAGCATCGAAAGGTACTGATAAAATTGAGACTTTTGAAAACAAATCAAACACCGATTTTGTGCAACAAGTTAAAATTTTAAAACGTAACAGTCAAAACAATTACACTCAACATACAAACGGGTGTGATGAAAAAGCAAGTACCTCAGGTTCTACAGGTTCGACATCTGTTCGTCGAACAGATTCTCCTAAGTTTGTTGAAAGGAGAACATGTTTTAAGTGTGGGGAGTTTGGACACATCATTAAAAATTGTACTAATACTCCCAAAGAGAAATTTGTTGAGAAAGCACCACCTGAAAAGGTTCACCCTCAACGTCGTCCTGTTTCACCAAAACGTGATAAAAGAACTGTTAAGGAACAAGAAACAAAACAACGACGTCAAAACGTCAAAGCAATTGAAAAGGCATTAAAATCTAACGTCAAATATGTTAATAGGGAACCAAGTTCATCAACATCTTTAAAACCAGAAGTTTCAAAATCTTTTCATAAGAATCAAACTAGTAAACAAAAACAAACTTGGAAACCTAAATCGGGTGAAAGTTCAGGGGGAGGTACTGTGTTTGAAAATCATCAGGAAATTGAGATCACATTTTGTGATGCTCAGGGACGACCCAAGACCACTAAGGCTTGGGTCCCCATCCTCAACTGATCGTTGGATGATATGTGCAGGATGTTCCAGGAGGAACTGTTAATAGTCATTGGATTGTTGACAGTGGAGCATCTAGGCACATGATAGGCGACTTACGTCTTCTGTATGATGTGAAATATATTAGAGGAGGCTATGTCGCATTTGCTGGAGACAAAGGCGGATACATCACAGGAGAGGGAATGATCTCCAATGGTGTTGTATGTTTCGATAAGATCAATTATGTTCGACAAATGGATCACAATCTTCTGAGTGTTTTGTAGATCTGTGATAAGAAGTTCATCGTGCATTTTGATGATGCCGGTTGTTATGTGCTAAAACCTGGTTTCAAAATTCCAAAAGAATGGATTCTCTTATCGGCTCCAAGAGTTAATGATCTTTATATTCTTGATATGAGCCAAGCGATTACGACATCTGCACAGGTGACAAGTTTTGTCTCGAAAGCCACAGAGAAGGAGTCTATATCTTGGCACAGACGAATGAGGCACATTCACTTAAGGAAAATGAATCATTTGGTGAAAAACAACCTTGTGAATGTTGTGCTTGTGAGAAGTTTTCATCTACAAGATATATGTGTTTCGTGCCAGAAAGGGAAGCAAACAAAGAAGTCTCACCCGCTTAAGAAAATCAACACTGTTAGCATGCCTCTCGAACGTCTTCATATGGACCTCTTCGGACCTATGAAACACAAGACAACATTTGGGGATGCTTATTGTCTAGTGGTTACTAATGATTATTCTAGATTTTCTTGGGTAGCTTTTATGGCACACAAGGGTGAAACTCCTGGAATCCTCAAGGATCTGATTACTATGCTTGAAAATTTGTACACGTTGAAAGTGAAGAGGATCCGAAGCGACAATGGCACTGAGTTCAAAAACCGTGTAATGGATGAGTTCTGTACTTCTAAGGGCATTCTTCACGAATACAGTTCTCGCTACACTCCACAGCAAAACGGTGTCGCTGAGAGGAAGAATCGGACGATAATTGAAACTGCAAGAACTATGTTGGTAGAGTCGGAGCTTCTTGTTCAGTTCTGGGGGGAGGCTGTGTCGACTGCATGCTACACGTTAAACAGAGTTCTCACAGTTAAAAGGCATGGCAAGACGTGTTTCGAACTTCTACAGAAAAGGAAACCGGATCTTTCTTACCTAGAACCTTTTGGCGGTCCATGCACTATGATAGAGCCGGATGGAAAGTTTGGCGCGAAAGCTATCGAGGGTTTCTTCCTTGGATATGCTACTCCGAATTTTCGCGTATGGAATCTGGCAACCAAAAAGATTGAGCTATGGAGTGAAGTAAGGGTTCAAAGGTATACAAATCCTGTTAGAGCTCCGGGTGATCCTTGGATGTTCGATTACGATGGGATATTCGACTCCTTTAATCTGCCAACCTTTGACGAAGCATCTGCAGCTGCTCAAATGTTGTTTGATAGTGAAAAACGTTGCTGGCTCGCCATTGGTAAGACCTGTTGTTGTTAACCCCCAAGGTTCTAATTCGGTTAATAATACGATACAAAATGAGGTATTTGAAGATGCTACTGATTATAATGAGTCATTAGAAGATGATGAATACCACGATGCGAATGAAGGCACTTCAGCTCCAGTTGCTCCTATTCAAGGTGCTTCTGAATCAACTCCTCATGAGCAGATTGTAGATACTGCTGAAGGGAATGCATCCACTTCTACGTCGATACCTGGTGTAGAGTTGGTTGTTGATCTTAATCTTAACAATTTGGATATCAATACTCGTGTCCCTGATGTTCCTGAATCAAGAATTCATGATACTCATCCGCAGAAGAATATTATAGGAGATGACCAACGCGGTGTGCAGACGCGTAATCAGCTGAGAAACAACCAAAATGTTGGTTTGTATTCAACCATTAGAGAATCTGGTCTTCAAAATGATTGGTCCTTCGCGTGTTATGTCTCACAAGAACAACCGAAATCTTGGAAGGAAGCCTTAAAGGATAATTCTTGGGTTGAAGCCATGCAGGAAGATCTGCAACAATTTCAAAAGCTAGGTGTTTGGAAGCTTGTTGAAAGGCCAGAAAACTACAAGGAAATTGGCACACGTTGGGTTTTCAAATGCAAGAAGGACGATCATGGAGTAGTCATTCGGAACAAGGCGAGATTGGTTGTTCAGGGATTTCGTCAGATTGAAGGCATTGACTACAATGAAGTTTATGCACCAGTCGCACGTCTGGAAACTATTCGGATCTTTCTAACTTATGCTTCTTTTAAAGGATTCAAAGTCTACCAGATGGACGTCAAAAGTGCTTTCTTACACGGTGTGGTTGAAGAAGACGTGTACGGCGAACAACCTCCGGGTTTTGAAGATCCTACTCATCGAGATCGGGTTTGGTTGCTCAACAAAGCTCTTTATGGTTTACATCAGGCACCTAGGGCTTGGTATGCAACCTTATCCAACTATCTATTGGAGAATGGTTTTCGGTGAGGTCTTATTGATTGCACTCTCTTTATCAAAGAACATGATGGAGATCTTCTGTTGGCACAGGTATACGTTGATGATATAATTTTTGGTTCAACTAATGATTCTTTGTGCAGGCAATTCGAGTGTGTGTTGCAAGAAAAATTCGAGATGAGCGCAATGGGAGAAATGACTTTCTTCTTGGGCCTACAAGTTCAACAAACCGAGTCTAGGATATTCATCTATCAGACTAAATATGTTGGTGACATCTTGAGCCGGTTCCAGATGTCTGATGCAACGCCCATTCGTACCCCACTTCCGCAGAATCACGGGATTACTCCGGATCTGAAGGGTGAAAGCATTAACTCTTCATATTATCGCGCTATGATCGGATCTCTCGTGTATCTCATAGCTTCAAGGCCCGACATCATGTATCCGACGTGCCTGCTTGCAAGATATCAAGCCAACCCGAAGGCCGCACATCTGGCAGCTGTTAAGAGGATTTTTCGCTATTTGAAGGGTTGCCCGGACACCGGTCTCTGGTACCCTAGGGATGATAGCTTTGATTTGACAGCATACAGTGATTCTGATTTTAGTGGCTGCAAAATTGATGGCAAATCAACAACAGCTGGATGTCAATTCTTAGGAAATCACCTAGTCACGTGGCAGTGCAAGAAGCAAACCTGTGTTGCTACATCAACCTGTGAAGCAGAATACATTGCTGCCTCTAGTTGTTGCTCCCAAGTACTTTGGATACAACAACAAATGCGCGACTACGGTTTTGAATTCCTATCTACTCCTATTTTTGTTGATAACAATGCTGCCTTACAGATCACTAGAAATCCTGTGCAGCATTCCAAGACCAAACACATCGAAATTAAATATCACTTCATACGTGATTGTTTTGACAAACGATTAATCAATGTTGTTAAAGTTCACACCGATCACCAACGTGCCTACCTGTTTACAAAAGCTTTTGATAAATCACGTTTTGATTATCTACTTTTGGTCAATGGCATTAAGGTGATACCCGAGTAAAACTTCTTTGGCTAATCGTTTTTGTAAATATTTTCTTAAAAAATCTAAAAATACAAAAAGATTTTCATTTCGTAATCTTTTAGCATTTTAGGGGGAGTAAATTCAAGAAAATACAAAAACATTTGAAAAATAAAAAATCCAAAAATATGTCTTTACTTTCTGTCTTTAAGTTTGAAAATTTCAAAAATTCAAAAGAAATTGGAAAAGCAAAAATTCAAAAAAAATTAGAAAACCAAAAATGAGTTTCTTGGATAAAGGAAGATGATGATATTCACTGGTGTGGTCGGTCAACATGTTCAAAATGTAAAACAAAAAATTGAGAAATGATAAGTATCTCTACTAACGATGTATTGGTAGGCTCACAATCAGATTAAAATGTGCAGGATGATACAAACCTAACAGACTTCAAGTCAGGTGGGAACCATTCATTGGCATATGGTCTTGGTACCGAAATTTTGTTTGAGAGATTGCCGAGGTTCTGAGATATTTGGTCTTTATGCTGCTTATCATCTGGGTATCATGGTTGTATCTCTTACCGAAAAATAACGGAGACGAAGTCTAGATCTTCCATGATACTATACATACGTGTACATATTGCATTCGACCTCAATAAGTGATCAACAATCACATGTCCAAACAAAATAAGTGATAAAATATCACATTTATCCGGGAGTCAAGTTCGTCTCTTTGCTGTACATTGTACTGACCTGTTCACGGACTTGCTCCTGTGCCCTCATGCATATGAAAATCAAGTTCCTCATCAATAAGTGATTCTATCACATAGGGCTTGTTTTCAATAAAAAATAAGTGAGTATCTCACATTTTTATACGGTCAAACAATACTCACCGGTAAGATGAACTCTCGTGCATACCTTGATACGGGAATGTGTCGTGAGTGGATGAACACCGACTTGTAAGTATAATCCTTACCGTTAATCGTATCTCCTAATTATGATTACATCTGATCAGTTTGAATTTATATGGACAACAATACCGATAATCGAGGTAGTATGCTTATCTAGAGCTTTAAATTGAAACAAAAATCATGTTGACTAAGGCCGTAAGCTAGTATGATTCCTTTTCCTTGAAATTCGCAAAAAGATTTCCTTTGTACAGTTGTTTATTCCTTTTTGTAGCTTTTCGATTAGTTTACCGCACTTTAAATTTTGTTTTAGTGTAGCTTGTAAAGTTCATTTTTGATTAGCCGAAGTTGTAACTTGGTGTTTTCTGCCGAAAGCCTGAAACCTACTTCATAAAATGTCCTTGCATTTGGTAAACTCAATCAAAATGGAAATCTTTCAAATAAACAAAATTTGTTCTGTGTGCAAAATTTTCAAAGACTTGGTGTATTTAAAAAAAAAATGGTCGACAAAACATCTTTTGGTCGACGAAACTCCTTAATGTTGACGAAAGTCCATGGTCAAAGTCAATGGTTTTCAAACTTGGTCAAAATTGGTCAAAACTATTTGTGTTCATGATGAAACTCCTTGTTTCGTCGAGGTCACGACGAAACTCCCTTGGGCTTATCTTACTTTCGTCATGGGCTAACTGTTCAAGCCCAATCCAAGCCCAAATGAGGTTTCTGTAACAACTCTCATAAAAAAGTACTATTTAGTATTTTAATTATCCAATATGAAACCCTAATTGACACACTCAAGTGATTCTGAATAAACCCTAAAATTTTCAGAATTTTCAGAATCAGGATTAGGGCCCCTAAAACTCAGGGGAGGGGGGGGGGGGTTAAACCCTATGAACGATTATCCACTTAAAACGTTGGCAACAAGGAATTTTCGAAAATTGTCAACTCAGCAAGGCTAGTCCCAACCGTGGCAACCCTAGGCCTAAAAGTAGGTCTCACGCGGGCCGCGTAAGGATTAGCTTAAAACTCACGCGGGCCGCGTAAGGGTAAAAAATCACCTATAAATAGAGGACAGTGGGACTGGAACTTCTGCGTTGATTTGACGTTTAAATTCCTTTCGTACACAAAGTTATAGCGAAAATAGTCTGACAACACACACTAATCTCGAAATTCTGCCGCAAAACAGGGTATTAGCACGATCGCTGCTACGATTCATTTTCCGATCGATCAATGTACTCAACGGGTGTTTAAGTGCTTCCCACATTAGGGTGATGCTTTGTCATTAGTCGTTAATTCGACAGATGTTAAGCATAGCACTTTGTCACTCGTTGTCATGGTTGATCTCATGAGTTATCGTAAATGCTGTATTGATTACTAACCCAGTTTTGTGTGCATTGTTATCTAAATTAGGTTAACCAGGCTAATTCATAGACTAGACTCTGTCCGTATTAAATCAGCAATGTGAGTCATTCTCTTTTTATCAAATTACTTTCAAAATCATGTTTATTTTCAAAGGTTATAATTACAGTGATTAAGTTTATGTAATCACCATATTACAGCCGGTATGTGGGGTTTTGTATACATTACTTGATAATCTTCACCATTGGGGCAGCCAATGGGTGATATGACCATAGTCACAGACACCATTGGACGGAAGGGCCAATGGGTCGAGTGACAAAGTACTGTGGGTAATTGGTTTGATATCAGAAACATTGTAATCTTCCTTAATACTGTAAATTATAACAAATGTGTCATTTTAGTAAATAGAATGATTCACTCAGTATTTCCCGCTGACAAAACCTTTTTCAAACATGTTTCAGGTGATCTGTTGTAATTCAGGAAAAGTGCTGGGGAGCATTTCAAGCTTAAGATAGTGGCTCATTATAAAATAAAGAAATAAATTTTGTAATATCACAATTTCATAGTAAAAAACATAATATTGTAAATTATTGGGGTTTTATCCCAAATTGTGAAATAAAGTAAATCGGGAAAATTTAGCTTTAAACGATCCTGATGATAAACTTACGCTGTTAAACTCAATTAAATAAATACCACGGGATTTCTGTCCCGCGGCTCCTGAAACGGGTCACACCGGGTCGGGGGCCGTGACAGAAAAAGGTGGTATCAGAGCCACTGAGTTAAGCTAATTAAGTATTTAGAAATACTTAATTTTTCCTGATTACTATTAAGTGATTATGTGTGTTATTAACTGATTATTTGTTAGTTACAGTATGGGTAAGCAAAAGCTAGCAAGCATCTATCTTAAATTAGATAGATCATCCAATGAGAAGGGAAGTTCATCCCAAACCAAATCCTCGAATCAGGCTGAAATTCCTGAAGAAGGAATATTTGTGCGAAAGACACAATACGAGGAATCACTTTCTCCTAGAAGGAGGGAGATGATTATTAAGAAAAGTAAAGAGAAAATCCGAGAAAAGAAGATTAAACGGGAAACTCAGGAATTAATTGATAAATCACCTTGGGAAGATAAGCTAGATGAGAAATGGGTAAATTTATATATGCTAGCCACAGTAGCAGAAAATATAAATCTTTAATATTTTAAAGTTTTAGCACCTTACCCTTACAATCTAGAAACCCTGTGCAATAAATAAAATTTCAAAACCTAAGTGTGTTTTCCAGTTATCTTTGTAATAAATTAGTACACAGTATGTAATAAATTAAACGGTTATTTATGAATTTTAACTTAGTATTTTATGCATTTTGCATATATGCTACATCAGCATGAGTGGGATATCTGAAGCCTTTCAGAACCTTAATCTTTACCCGGTGAATATCGAAGTTTCCAAAGAATTTACTGGATATTTTCCTGATATAGAACAACCTGTAGAATTTACTGCTCCACCCTTGAAAAAGCCAAAACCCAAGAAAAGAAGGAAATACGTTTGGGGGAGTCGTATTCGGAAGAAAAAGCCAGCTACAAAACTTCCCAAAATAAACAATCCTTTGAAAAAGGGAAAAGAAATTATAACTGGAGAAAGTTCCAAACAACAGGAAATGGAAACTGAAGACAAGGAGGAGGTTAAGGAGATAGGAATGCAGATAGAGGAAGGTACTAAAGAAATAGTAATAGAAGTTGGGCAAGGCTCTAGACCAACTCAGATAGAAATCGGAGAGAGCTCCAATCAAAACCAGGGAAGGACCTTTCAAGATGAGATAGATTTCCTATTGGCAAGCTGTGAAACTATTCAGCCCGTCAATACTAATAATAATAATATTTTTAATTATCCTCTTGAAAACCAACTCCCTATGAATTGCGAACCAGCAATTCCAGACCCAATAGTCCACTCCCAACCACTAGGAATGGACGAATGGTGGACAAACGATTGGCAATTCCAAAATATTGTCAACGATCCTTACTCTTTTCTTCCACAATTCGATCCAGAACCCCTACCTAATCCACCCATGAGTAATGAAAATATGGCTGAACTTCGCCACTTTGGTGAAGAGTTGTTTGATGCGGGAAGTAGAATCAGGGAAATAGGGGGACAAATTGCCTGGAAGTACGATGAGAGGGAACTGCGTTTTTAGAACGGCAAGTGACGAGAAATAGTACGATGATAAAACGGTGGTTGTATAATAGTAATAGTAAAGTTAGTCTGTAAATAACGAATAAAACTCTGTAAGATATTTGCGAGTAATGATGCATACTATACTAGATATAAAATGAAATCGAGAAATCGATTGTTTTGACTATACCTGTATTGTAGAATTTTCTGATTGTTTGTATATAATTGTTATTTAGCAGATACTAATAAAATTTATATATATATTATCAGATGGCAAACGTTGATAATGAACCAGTAAATGAGGTTAATCAGTCTGAACAACATTCAAGAGATCAATATATGACTCGGCAAGATATCGAAAACATTGTTGCTCAAGGGATAGCCAATGCCATTCCAGCATTCGTTGCTGCTATAAAGAATCCAATCGAACCGCAACAAATTGTCCCTAGTAAACAGATTACTGAAGATAACTTCAGTAATAGTGTAAATGGAGGCAATAATCATGTTAATCATAATAGGGAACCACATCAAGCTCCGCTCCCTAAGAAAATGAAAGCCGCAACGCCTGGTTGCACTTTCAAAGAATTCCTTGCTTGTAAACCCACTGAATTTGCAGGCAATGAAGGAGCAACTGCATCACTGCGTTGGTTAGAGAAAACCGAAGCAGTCATTGCAATAAGTAAATGTGGTAAAGATGATCAGGTCATGTATGCATCCAATCTGTTCAAAGAAGGAGCACTCGAATGGTGGAATACTGTGTTACAATCAAAAGGAAGAATAATAGCTTATGCTATGACTTGGGAAGAATTTAAGGGTTTGGTGGAAAGAAAATTCTGTCCCGAGTATGAAAAGGAACAGATGGCAAATAAGTTTCTAAATCATCGGATGATGGGTGTGGATTCTCGCGGTTATACCTCGACATTCTTTGAATATGCAAGAGTGGTACCAACACTGGCTTCGCCAGAACCGGTACTCATTTCTCGCTATATTTGGGGGCTAATTAGCGAAATCCGCAATATTGTTAAAACTGCGAGACCTCGCACTATTGATGATGCGGTAGAATTAGCTAATACTCTAACCGATGAACTGGTACGCACAAGAGATGAAGATAGGAAAAAGGAACTAGCTCAGAAGATTACCCAAGGATTTCAGGCGGGTAATAGTAATAATTTCAAGAAAAGAGGAACAGGGCAATATTCAAATCCACCTTTCTGTAGAAATTGCAAAAGGAAGCATTACGGAAAATGTAATTTAACCTGCAACCTTTGCAAGGGTATAGGACACCGTGAAGAAAACTGAAGAAAGAAAACCGTAATCTGTTTTAACTGTGGAGAAGCAGGGCATTATAAAACAGAATGTCCTAAATTGGTTAAACCAGTAGACAACAAACCTAAGGCGACGAAAGGAACTACTAAGAAGAATGCCAGGGCATTTCAGCTGACCACTCAAGAAGCAGAACTCATTCCGGATGTGATAGCGGGTACGTTCTTAGTTCACAACGTGTACACAAAAGTATTATTTGACTCTGGTGCAAACCAAAGTTTTATAAATACTTCATTCTGCCAAGCTCTTAGTTTACCTTTAACCAATATTAGGCAGATTTTTACAGTTGAAACAGCAGACGGAAATTCAGTTAAAATATATAAAGTTTTGCAAGAAGGAAACATAGAACTTTTAGGACATAAATTTTCTGCAAAACTATTGCCGATGAATTTAGCTGAATTTGATGTTGTATTAGGAATGGATTGGTTAGTAGCCAACCATGCTAGAATCCTTTGTGATCAGAATTCCATAGAAATTCAATCACCCACCGGAGAAGTGATTAGGATTACAGGAGATAAACCACGTAAGCCCATGAAGTTCATATCAGTAATGAAAGTTGCTAGTTATGAACGGAAACAAGGAATAATGTATATGATTTCGGTAATCATTAGCACAAATGGAAAAGAACTTAAGGAAATACCAGTAGTCTCAGCATATCCTGATGTATTTCCAGAAGATTTACCAGGATTACCTCCAGATAGGGAAGTAGAATTTAGGATTCATCTAATTCCAGGAACTACACCAATAGCCAAGGCACCTTATCGGTTAGCACCCACAGAAATGTTAGAACTGAAAAAGCAATTAGATGAATTACTAAGTAAAGGATTCATACAACCTAGCTCATCTCCTTGGGGAGCGCCAGTGTTGTTTGTGAAGCAAAAGGACGGTTCAATGAGAATGTGTATCTATTATAGATAATTGAATAAGGTCACAATTTAGAATCGATACCCATTACCTAGGATTGATGATCTTTTTGATCAACTTCAGGGGGCTAGATATTTTTCTAAGATAGATTTACGCTCCGGATATCATCAATTAAAGGTACAAGAAGAAGACATACCTAAGACTGCTTTCAGAACTAGGTATGGTCATTACGAGTTTACAGTCATGCCCTTCGGATTAACAAATGCACCTGCAGCATTTATGGACATGATGAATAGGATCTGTAAACCGTATTTGGATAAATTTGTAATTGTCTTCATAGACGATATACTTATTTATTCCAAAAGTCAGACAGAGCATTGTGAACATCTTCATGCACTCTTAACTTTGTTAAGAAAAGAAAAGTTGTACGCCAAATTCTCGAAATGCGAATTTTGGCTAAAGGAAGTGCAATTTTTAGGACACATGGTGAATCACGAAGGTATTCATGTAGATCCTGCTAAGATATAAGCAATTACCAAATGGAAGGTTCCATAAACAGCAATGGAAATAAGAAGTTTTATAGGTTTAGCTGGGTATTATAGACGGTTTATTAAAGATTTTTCCAAGATAGCTGTACCATTAACTAAGCTAACCTGTAAAGCTACAAAGTTTGAATGGGGACCCAAACAAGAAGAAGCTTTTAGAATATTGAAACAGAAATTAACCCATGCTCCAATCTTAGCCTTACCAGAAGGAACTGAAGATTTTGAAGTATATTGTGATGCTTCAAAACTAGGATTTGGATGTGTGCTTATGCAACGCAAGAAGGTAATTGCATACGCATCAAGGCAATTGAAAAAGCACGAAGAAAATTATACGACTCGTGATTTAGAATTAGGAGCCGTAATTTTTGCCCTTAAGATTTGGAGACATTATCTTTACGGAAGTAAATTTACTGTCTACACAGACCATAAAAGTTTAAGATATATATTTGGGCAAAAAGAGTTAAACATGAGGCAAAGGAGATGGATGGAAATCCTAAGTGACTACGACTGTGATATTCAGTATCATGAAGGAAAGGCGAATGTAGTTGCAGATGCCTTAAGTCGTAAGTATTATGAAAAACAACGACGGGTTCGTGCTCTCAGATTAAATCTACAAATAGATTTAATGGAACAATTGAAAAATGTTCAAACTACAGCAATCAAGGATGATGCTGAAGGAATGAAAGGACGAATCAAGGAATTAGAACAAGGAGCAGATGGAATTTGGAGATTCCACAAAAGTAGAATTTGGGTACCTAAGCAGGGAGACTTAAGACCTAAGATTTTAGAAGAAGCTCATAAATCTAGGTACACTATTCATCCAGGAAACAATAAAATGTATCAAGATTTAAGAAAGAACTTTTGGTGGATAGGAATGAAAAAGGACATAGCCAGCTATGTTTCTAAATGTCTTACTTGTTCACAAGTTAAGGCAGAACATCAGAAACCTTCAGGGTTACTACAACAATTAGAAATGCCAGTATGGAAATGGGAACTTATAACAATGGATTTTGTTACTAAGTTACCCAAAACCAGAAAAAGTAATGATGCGATTTGGGTAATTGTGGATCGATTAACCAAATCAGCTCACTTTTTACCAATGAAAGAAACCTTTAGCATGGAAAGACTGGCTAAATTGTATGTAGATGAAGTTGTATCCTTACATGGAGTTCCACTCTCCATTGTTTCGGATAGGGATAGTCGTTTTACTTCCCATTTCTGGAAAAGTTTCCAGCAAACTATGGGAACTCGACTAAACCTAAGCACTGCATATCATCCCCAAACAGATGGACAAAGTGAAAGGACAATCCAAACTCTAGAAGATATGCTCCGAGCATGTGTAATAGATTTTGGTGGAAGTTGGGATGATCATTTACCATTAATTGAATTCTCCTATAACAATAGTTATCATTCAAGTATTGAAACTGCCCCATTTGAAGCATTATATGGAAGAAAGTGTAGAACTCCAGTTTGTTGGGCAGAAATAGGAGAAAGTCAATTATCAGGTCCTGAAATAGTACAAGAGACGACTGATAAGATTACGCAAATCAAAGAAAGACTGAAGATGGCTAGAGATCGCCAGAAAAGTTATGCAGACAATAGAAGCAAGCCGTTAGAATTCCAAGTTGGAGACAGAGTACTATTGAAAGTTTCTCCTTGGAAAGGAGTTGTTAGATTCGGTAAGAAAGGAAAGCTAAGTCCAAGATACGTAGGACCATTTCCAGTGATCCAACGTATAGGACCAGTAGCTTATCGTTTACAACTACCGGAAGAATTAGCTGGAGTACATGATGTATTTCATGTATCCAATCTCAAGAAATGTTTAACAGATGAATCTCTGGTAGTACCTCTTCAAGACATAGAGGTAAACGAAAAGTTAAAATTTGTGGAGAAACCTCTTCAGATAGAAGACAGAAAAGTGAAATTTCTCAAGCACAAACGATTAGTGCTAGTTAAAGTAAAGTGGGATTCAAGGAGAGGACCTGAATACACTTGGGAGCTGGAATCAGAAATGAAGAGAAAGTATCCTCAATTATTCCAATAAATCTCGAGGATGAGATTTTTATTAAGGTGGGGAGAATGTAACAACTCTCATCAAAAAGTACTATTTAGTATTTTAATTATCCAATAGGAAACCCTAATTGAGACACTCAAGTGATTCTGAACAAACCCTAAAATTTTCAGAATTTTCAGAATCAGGATTAGGGCCCCTAAAACTCAGGGGGGGTTAAACCCTATGAACGATTATCCACTTAAAACGTTGGCAACAAGGAATTTTCGAAAATTGTCAACACAGCAAGGCTAGTCCCAACCGTGGCAACCCTAGGCCTAAAAGTAGGTCTCACGCGGGCCGCGTAAGGATTAGCTTAAAACTCACGCGGGCCGCGTAAGGGTCAAAAATCACCTATAAATAGAGGACAGTGGGACTGGAACTTCTGCGTTGATTTGACGTTTAAATTCCTTTCGTACCCAAAGTTATAGAGAAAATAGTCTGACAACACACACTGATCTCGAAATTCTGCCGCAAAACAGGGTATTAGCACGATCGCTGCTACGATACATTTTCCGATCGATCAATGTACTCAACGGGTGTTTAAGTGCTTCCCACATTAGGGTGATGCTTTGTCATTAGTCGTTAATTCGACAGATGTTAAGCATAGCACTTTGTCACTCGTTGTGATGGTTGATCTCGTGAGTTATCGTAAATGCTGTATTGATTACTAACCCAGTTTTGTGTGCATTGTTATCTAAATTAGGTTAACCAGGCTAATTCATAGACTAGACTCTGTCCGTATTAAATCAGCAATGTGAGTCATTCTCTTTTTATCAAATTACTTTCAAAATCATGTTTATTTTCAAAGGTTATAATTACAGTGATTAAGTTTATGTAATCACCATATTACAGCCAGTATGTGGGGTTTTGTATACATTACTTGATAATCTTCACCATTGGGGCAGCCAATGGGTGATATGACCATAGTCGCAGACACCATTGGACGGAAGGGCCAATGGGTCGAGTGACAAAGTACTGTGGGTAATTGGTTTGATATCAGAAACATTGTAATCTTCCTTAATACTGTAAATTATAACAAATGTGTCATTTTAGTAAATAGAATGATTCACTCAGTATTTCCCGCTGACAAAACCTTTTTCAAACATGTTTCAGGTGATCTGTTGTAATTCAGGAAAAGTGCTGGGGAGCATTTCAAGCTTAAGATAGTGGCTCATTATAAAATAAAGAAATAAATTTTGTAATATCACAATTTCATAGTAAAAAACATAATATTGTAAATTATCGGGGTTCTATCTCGGGAAAGTAGCTAGTATATTCTTTGGAAGCTTCGATATTCACTGGGTAAAGATTTAGGTTCTGAAAAGCTTCAGATATCCCACTTATGCTTATGTAGCATATATGCAAAATGCATAAAATACTAAGTTAAAATTTATAAATAACCGTGTAATTTATTACAAAGATACTGGAAAACATACTTAGGTTTTGAAATTTTATTTATCACACAGGGTTTCTAGATTGTGAGGGTAGGGTGCTATACTTTAAAATATCTAAAGATTTATATTTTCTGCTACTGTGGCTAGCATATATAAATTTGCCCATTTTTCATCTAGCTTATCTTCCCAAGGTGATTTATCAATTAAGTCCTGGGTTTCTCGTTTAATCTTCTTTTGTTGAATTTGCTCTTTACTTTTCTTAATAATTATCTCCCTCCTTCTAGGAGAAAGTGATTCCTCGTAGTGTACCTTCCGCACAAATATTCCTTCTTCAGGAATTTCAGCCTGATTCGAGGATTTGGTTCGGGATGAACTTCCCTTCTCATTGGGTGATCTATCTAATTTAAGATAGATACTTGACAGCTTTTGCTTACCCATACTGTAACTAACAAATAATCAGTTAATAATACATAAAATCCCATAATAGTAATCAGGAAAAATTAAGTATTTCTAAATACTTAATTAGCTTAACTCAGTGGCTCTGATACCACCTTTTTCTGTCACGGCCCCCGACCCGGTTTGACCCGTTTCCGGAGCCGCGGGACAGAAATACTGCGGTATTTATTTAGTTGAGTTTAACAGCGGAAATTTTCATCAGGATCGTTTAAAGCTAAAATTTTCCCCGATTATTTTATTTCACAATTCGGGATAAAACCCCGATAATTTACAATAGTATGATTTTACTATAAAATCTTTATGTTACAAAACTTATTTCTTTATTTTTATAATGAGCCACTATCTTTAAGCTTGAAATGCTCCCCAGCACTTTTTTCCTGAATTACAACAGATCACCTGAAACATGTTTGAAAAAGGTTTTGTCAGCGGGAAATACTGAGTGAATCATTCTATTTACTAAAATGACACATTTGTTATAATTTACAGTATTAAGAGTGATTACAATGTTTCTGATATCAAACCAACTACCCACGGTATTTTTTCACTCGACCCATTGGCCCATTCGTCCAATGGTGTCTGTGACTATGGTCATATCCCCCATTGGCTGCCCCAATGGTGACGATTATCAAGTAATGTATACAAAACCCCACATACCGGCTGTAACTTGGTGATTACAAAGACTTAATCCCCGTAATTATAACTTTGAAAATAACATGCTTTTATAAACAAATTTGATAAAAAGAGAGAATGACTCACATTGCTGATTTAATACGGACAGAGTCTAGTCTATGATTTAACCTTGTTAACCAAAATTTAAATAAAAATGCACACAAAACTGGGTTAGTAATCAATCCAGCAATTATGATAACTCACGAGATCAAATTTTCACAATGAATGTAAAAGTGCAATACTTTATCCATCGAATTAACGATGATCCGTCAAATTAATGACGAACGACAAAGTATAATACTTTATCCATCGAATTAACGATGATCCGTCAAATTAATGACGAACGATAAAGTATAACCCTAATGTGGGCGGCACTTAAACTTTCATTGGATATATTGATCGTCGGAAAATGAATCGTAGCAGCGATTGTGCTAATACCCTGTTTTGCAGCAGAATTTCGAGACCCGGGGGTGTAATTTAGAGTATTCCTGCTATAACTTAGAGTATACTTCGAATTTTTCCGTCGTTTCAGTACCAGAATTCAAGTCCCAAACCAACCTATTTATACTAAAAATTTTACCCCGTCGCGTAGCGCGACTGCTTACCCCCTTAGTCGTCGCGCTACGCGACTGCCAACCTATATTCATAGGGTAGCTACGTGCATGGGTAGGCTTGCTGAGTTGGTGGATTTCGAAAATTTGATTTCTACAGCTCACAATTTGGATAATCGTCAATAGGGTTTAACCCCCCTTGAGTTTTAGGGGCCCTAATCCTGATTCTGAAAGTACTGAAAATTTTAGGGTTTGTTCAGAATCACTTGGGTGTCTCAATTAGGGTTTCCTATTGGACTAATTAATTTAATAATTATGACTTTTGATGAGAGTTGTTACAGTGTGTTTGTCCAATTGTTCGAAAAATCCCTCGGAGACACTGTTTACTCGTTTTCTTCATGATATAAACTTGTTGTTTGTTTTTGCTTTTCGTCAAAACAGATAGATTTAGGATTATATGTTTATATGTGCTTTGATTTGGGTTGGGTTTTGGTTAACAAAAACAGAGGGTATTTGTTTGAATGTTTAAATCGGTTTGGGTGGGTTTCGGTCAAAAACCTATGTCGATTGAACGTTCTAGGTTGTTTTCGGTTTGATTGGCTTTTACAAAGTGTCAAAAGTTGTGATTTTTGTGAATCAACCATTTGTTAACCGCCTATCGGCGAAACCCCTGTGACGAAACCCTAACTGTTGAAAACCCCCAAATCGGTGAAACCCTATCTGTTGGAAAAACTCCAAATCGACGAAACCCTTAGATGACGAAACCCTTGTGACGAAACCCTTGTGACGAAACCCTTTTAAATTGGACCAACTTTCGTCGAAAGCATGTACGACGAAACTCCACTGGTCAACGGTCAACTCTGACTTTGTTTGTCCAAGGGAGTTTAGCCGTGATGAAGGAAGTTTCGTCGTAGTGATGAAGTTTCGTCGTCCAAGACATAGAAACTTTTCAAGTTTGGTGCCCATTTCACAGAAGTTATGTGTATTACATGTTCATTGTTCAATTCATACAAAAACATGTTTATAAATTTGTTTAATGCACATATTGTGACATGTTGATTTATTATGGATGTTTGCAATACAGATGGCACCGAAAGAAAGAAATCGTAAGGCCCCGACTAAGAAGGAAAATAAGTCAGAAGAAGAAGTGATGTCCGAGAAGCGTCACAACCAGATTGCCTATCTTGATCCGGAAGGAAAGATCACCGAATTGAAAGAAATTACACAGTGGATCAGGGAGTCGCGGATTAATAAAGCTGTCACATTTTCAACGCCTATTTACAAATCGCTCGTTAAAGCTTTCTGGAATTCCGCAAGCGTGGTGCAAGTTGATGGAACTGAAGTCATTCAAGGGCAAGTGAATGATCTGAACGTGATTGTCTCACCAGAAATCTTGAGCACTGTCTTAGAGCTGCAAGACGATCCGAATGCTCCGTCCTCTATACCAATCATGTGTATTCGTGGCTGTTTATTACGGATGAAGTGTATTGGTGACATCTTCAATACTCAGATTAACAAGGGAGATTTGTTGTTGTGTTACAAGTTCCTTTTTCACGTTCTTATTCAGTGTATCAGCAACAGACGTGTAGGATATGATATGGCAAGCAATGACCTAGTAGGTCTCATGGTGGCATTGGTGCTGAACAAACCGTTTAGCATCTCAAAATATATCTTTGCCAATATGAAAGAGAATATGACGAGAACTGCTAGTAGAACAACCGGGAACAAATTCTGGATGTATCCTCGTTTTCTACAGATGATCATGAACGTTCAGCATCTCGGTCTTCCAAAAGCCGATAATGACATCCTAAAGATAGAAACTATGATCAAGAATTCCTTAAGGATATTCAAGGCGCTTGTAGCCAAGAGATACACAGAAAGCAAGCCGCCTAGGAAATTGATCGGTGCCCTTGGTAAACCAGACTACATTGCTCCGGCAGATGATAAATGGTGTCACAATGACAGTCAATCAGATGATGAAGAGCCGGAGTTGAAGAAAAAGATGGTTGAAAAGTTTGGTCCAGAGGATTCAGGTTCGTCTGACAGTGATAGTGATGATGATGAAGATGGTGAAGGTGGTGATGCAGGTGCTGGTGCATCGTCTGCTGGTGCAGCTGGTGGCACTTCAGCTGGTAATGACGATGAGGATTCTGAATCTAATGACAATCCACCTGAGCCCAGATATGAAGTTTACTTTGATGAACATGGTGTGAAAAGGATCAGGAGGATTAGGCAAGAAAATGACCCTGAATACGTTCCTTCGGATACCGAAGCGGAACGCTTAAAGAGGAAGCAAACGGTTGTCAAACGAAAGAAGAAAGCAAGAAAGAACATTGGTTCTTCGTCTGCATAGCAATCTGTTCCTCAAGAGCCTACACAAGAAGCGGAAATGGATCCTAATCTTGGAGTCACGGCCACTGAAGCTTCTGAAATGATTCCATCTCCTCCGAGGTCTACCGAACCAACTCCTGCAGTGAGTTCAACACCTGAAACTCCTGCAGTAACTCCTCAGGCACCTACTCGCACTATTGCATCAACCATACGTGCAACTACGTCGCAGCCAACCGCAGAGCGAAGACAGACTATCTTTTCTCAGATGAATCAAGATGAAAAGGTAGACTTCTGATTTTCTCAACTTTAAGCTGCTGCAGGTCAGATCCACATGCATACTGAAGTGATACAAGCCACTAGAGCAGACTCGATCAAGCAACAGTTGGAAATTAACACGTTAAATTCCACTATTGGGCGACAAGCAGCAGAGATCACTCGCCAACAGGCAGAAATATAGCAATTGAAATCTGAAAATGCTAGTTTGAAAGCTGCAGACGAAGTGAGAGAGTGACAGTTGCAACAGATGCGTGCGGCGGATAATACTCGTGGGATAGAAATGAATCGCATGAAAGAAAGCAACTCTAAACTTCAGAAGTTGGTCGAGTCCCTCAAAGAAAGGCATGATTATATGAAAGAGTGGTACGACTCTTGAAACACCACTATAGCTGATGGGGTCAAGAAAATAACTGAAGGCGCCGAGTTTGTTAGAAAGCGTGTCAATATTCTGTGGGCAGATTGTTGCAAGCAACAAGAAGTGTTGAAGAAAAGGACGATGATCCTGAAGATCAAGGGAACCCCGACCCTTCTGCCACTTCAGAACAACCTCCAGCAACTTCCTCTTCACAACTCGTTGTCTTTAAGCCTGCGCAACTTGAATCTGCGCAAGGAACATCCAGTGGAGCAGTTGAAGAAATACAACAGCTAGAACAACAGCTTGAAAGCAGTTCTTATATCGAAAGCTCTCTACCGGGTACATCTTCTGTTCCTAGTACAGCTGATCTTGCTTTGCAGGCTATTCATCCTATCACAGGAGAAATTCTTGAAGAAGGAGAGTTTGTATCAGATCTCACTCATGAACAGCTTATTGCCTTAAACGAGATGAAATCGATTAAAGATTCTGTGATCGATGAAATGCAAGTTGAACTAGAGACTGCCGATGTTGAAAATATTGAAGAAATAGTATTTGATGGAGATTCGAGCAAATCAACTTATGTTTGTGCTGACGGAATGGAGTTTGATCCATTTGATGAAGAATGGATGAAGGAGAATCAGGAAGACATTGATGAACAATTGAAGAATCGTACGTCTTCTGGTAATCCGACTGATGCATTCCAAGAATGGAGAAAACGGTTCTTGTCTAGGGTTGAAAAGCCTACGCCGCCGGAAGCACAGGTTGATTTTCTGCAATTTGAGAAAGTGAAGCTGCATCGGAAAATTCTAAGTTGGATGTTCGTTAAGGAAATTCATTGTGTCGCGATCAAGCGCGAGCACGGAATCCGGTACTTCAATTCCATGCTGAGTATTCTATCATTGCCGTTCTACGACGTTGCTGCCTTATCAAAGCTAGAGATCATTAACCGTTCAAACTACTTTGGCGCAACGTTATTTGCAAAAAGAACTAAGTTCGAGCGGAAGAAAGGATGGAAGGATGCGTCGTACAAGCCACAGTTTCCGATATATCAGCAGATCAAGTTCACTTTAGATCCAGCGACCAACACGGCTCGATACAAGCTTATCTATCAGCCAGCGAAGGTCATGAACAAGATACCGTTGATGCCAATGGAACAGAACTTTCTCGACGAAATGGCCTTCTGGTGTTACGACTCAGATACTCATGAAGCGGTGATCGTGTTTAGAGGTGATCGGGAGATTTTTCGGATGTTGGATCCAATGTGGATTTTTAATATGTCCGCGAACGACATCAGCAAGCTATTTCAGCATGATATTTTTTACGAAGACAAGGACGCTCATCAAGCGCTTCATTTTCAACGCGTCGCTTGTTATTGCTTTTATCGAGGAATTCATGCTGGAAGCACCTGGACGTTGAAACACTAAAGACGGAAGATTGAAGACCGTAGACAATAACAGACAAGGGGGAGTTTGTTGATGCATATTTTGGTGTCTGTCACTTGTCTTTATTATCGATTTATTTTATACGGTCTTTTATAAATATCGAGTCTGTATTCGCCGTCGACCAAGTCGGATATGTGACAACTGCCACTTTCCGGCAACATTCATACACTTAAAGTACTCATTTTTAGCTACATTTTTTATGCATTTTGAACACCTGAACTGCGTATTTCGTAGCATACACTTAGAGTACTCATGGAATACTTACTTAGGATGCACATGATTCATTTTTATTGAATACATTTGAAACAGTTTAAACAATGCATCGAAACTACTAGAAAAGCACCTAGAAAACTAGTATTCTGACGAAAACGCAGGATCCGCAGAAACCATCTAAACGACATCTTTAGGACTCAGACGAAAGTCCAACATCTAATATATATTAAACCATAACTAGGAATGCAAGGGTTTGATTTAAAACCTTCCCGCAGTCCGATAACACTAAAAACTGCCCGAAAAGCACTAAAAGCGACGATTTCAACACTTTTTCGCCGAAATTCTGCAGAAATCAGCCATTTAATATTTTTGCAACATGTGAAAGTGCTATTTAAGATAGAATTCATATGAGGATACCTTCGGGTATCATCCGAACCAATAAATACATCAATTCACACAAGTTACACAACTTAGCGTTCAAATAACGTCTAACCGAAACAATTCGAAACGAAAATCCGAACAATATCAAATCTTTTTTTAGTGACCATCTAGTGTTAATTGGATCATTATGGTCTAGTAATGGTCATTTAACACCCTTTAATCAGTTAAACACTTGAACTTACAAGTTTCCTAAACATTTCCTCAATAATCCTAACACTTTTTAACAAGGAAAATCAAGTAGCAAAACAAGGGTAACCCCCCCCCCCCATTCACGGTTATAACTCCCTTGTGGGACCCAGATTTTTTTTAACTAGTTCCCACAAATATCTAGATATTTACCATTTTACTTGCAAGTGGACAAGTTGGTGAATGTGGTGAAAGTCCTTTTCACCTTTACTTTAACATAGTTAGGAAACTCTCTCAACATTCATATATTATCCAAGAACACCATCAAAAACATTTCACCTTTCAAGACTTCTTTGATGATCAAAATGGAGCTTGAAGATACTTATGGTGATCTAAAGCAACAACAAGTTGGAGAAGCCTTTCCATCCATTCAAAAGCTTTCAAAACCCCAAGATCAACAACTTTTCTTTTCTTTAAATCATCATTAAGATCATCCCTAGCCATTATTGCTAGAAGTAAGCCTCTAAAATCCATTTTTCATACTTATTTATGCATTATTTGTTTAAAGAACATCTAATAAACTAAAATAATCATACAAAATAATATGAAAATACAATGAAGCTGTTGGTGCATACATCTGTCGACTTCGTCTTATATCGAGTCTCGGACAAAAGTTTGAGGACAAAAGTTTGAAGACAAAAGTTTGAACATGGCTGCTAGTTTGAAGGCTGCAAGTTTGAAGCTTGCTAGTTTGAAGAGGTCTAGTTTGAACAGGGTCTAGTTTGAAGAGGGTCTAGTTTGAAGTAGGCTGTGTCACCTTCAAACTAGAGGGTCCCTTCAGATGCCACTTTCAAACTAGAGGGTCTCTCCCTATAAATAGGCTTCAAACTTTCTCATTTGTAATTTTTTGATTTCCGACGCCGAGGTGCTGTCGAAGTGTCTCTGTACTGTAAAGTGTTCAAGATCAATAAACAAGACATTTAATAGTGAATACAAGCTAAACGAAGACCGAATCAATGAATTCCGCCTCTGATTCGGTCTGAGCACTCTTCTGATCGACTCGTTAGGTCATTTTAATGATCCTTCAAGTGGTATCAGAGCACAGGAAGAAGAGTTCTATACAATTCAGCTGCTATTTCTGTTTCTACACCATTCTTTTTCGAAAATCAAAATTTTTCATGGTTAAAATCGGCTAAAACTTTCACAATGGGTGCGTAATTGTGTTTTAACAAATCCTTGAGAATATCAGAGCTAAATTCGAAGTAAAAGTGGTAAAAATGACTTGAAAACTGCTGACCGTTTGAAACTGCCAGCACCCTACCGTTTGAAACTGTCACCCTATTGTTTGAAATTGACCCTTTTGTTTGAAACTGACCCTTTTGTTTGAAACTGACCATTTTGTTTGAAACTGACCCTTCCGTTTGAAAAGGGGATCTAGTTTGAAAGGGTTCTGTTTGAAAGGGGATCTTGTTTGAAAGGGGATCTAGTTTGAACTTGGTATTTTGTTTGATCAATTTGTTGTTTGAAAATAGTCAAGTCTCAAAGGTTATCCAGGTTCACTCAAGTTGGTGTTTGAATTTCGCGTGATTTGATTGTTGGTTGTTGTCAGTTATCACCAAAGTTACATCCTAGTTCGCATAAGGTTCGGAATTTGTTTGATTCGCACGGTTCAGTCAGATCGTTTTGTGTGGATAAATCGCGTGATAAAGTCCAGTTCGTATAGTATTGGAGTTCAAAGGTTTCAAAGGGTTAAGTCATTTTTTTTTGAATTGGATCCGAGTCCTAGAAGTCTGCAAAGTTGGTCAACGTTCAGTCAGCACAAATTTCTCACCAGTTCGAGTATCAGTTTTATCCGTTTAATTGATAAGTCTTTAAACTGATTGTTGTTTGTGTGTTTGTTGTCAGGTATTATTTTTTCGAGGAGAATTAGTTCGTGTGAAAACTTGTTGAAAAGTCATGGATACCGAGTTCTACAACGCGTTTGCAACACCGTCTGGTCCATCTACCATTGCTCAGAACATGAATTTGGAAAACGAGACGGGAACCACCCAAAAGCCCCCGAAATTGATGAGTATCGAAGAATACTACGGGTGGAAAGATAGATTCCAGAACTGGGTTCAGGCAAACCATCTGAGATCATGGGAGTGTATTCTTAAGAAATATGTTTTGCCACAGACTGATTTGAAAGTTAATAAAAAATACATGAATTTAGTAATGAAGAACGTGATATGTATAGATCTGAGAAGATGATGATTAGTCTACTTCAGCAAGCTATCAAAGAAGACATTTTCATACTACTTCAGCATGACAAAACTTCAAAGTCAATCTGGGATGCACTTAAAGTCAAATTTGAGGGTAGCGAGAAAATGATTAAAAGCAAGAAGGCACTTTTAAAGAAAGAGTTTGATCTGTTCAGCAGTCTACCAGGTGAAGACACAAAGAAGCTGATTGAAAGATACTGTCACCTTGTGCGATCTATGTCAATGCTTAGTATAGAAAAGGAGTCTGAAGAGTGGGTAGACAAATTAGCTGATGCGTTACCGGAAAAAGAGTGGGGAACTTATTTGATGATTCTGAAAAACACAGGAGTTTATGATGGGTTATCAATTGGCGAGTTTATCGAAAAGATTGAGGGTCAGGATCTGGAACAATAGAAGATCGCGAGGATGAACAGTCCAAGTGGTCAACAGGATGTAAAAATGTATTACAAAGGAAGTGTTCCGGTTCAAGAAGCTGAGAGAAGTCCGAAAATCCAGACTGCGTTTAGTGCTGGGGATTCTACAGAAAAGATTGATCAAATTTCAAACAAAAACAGCAGTGGTTTCTCATTATATCCGAGTGTTCATCCAAAGAGTTCATCAGAAAACTTTCAGTCTCAAAGCACCAAGACAAGAAATGGTTGTGTGATACAATGCAATATTGCCTTGAATCTTCCAGATGGACAAAGTTTTTCTGAGGAGGTTACGAAAGATCATATCGCATTACTTGGTTCCGTGCTTATCTCGTATGAAGGTCTAGTGGCTGGTCGAATCAGAAATCCTATGCTCACAAAGGAGGATTACGATCAGATAGACGCCGAAGAGATGGAACTGATGGATATCAAATGGTGTCTTGCTAGTGTTCTTAGACGTGCTGAAAAGTTTAAGACAATTACCGGGAGAAATGACTTTCTTGATGCTTGTGTATCTACTTTAGGTTTTGATAAATCTAAAGTTACTTGTTTCAGATGCAGGGAAAAAGGTCATTTCAAGCGGGAGTGCAAGAACAGGGAAGCTAGTGGTGCTCAGAATCCATTCGGAAAAGACGATTACTACCGGAAAGCCATTTATCAGCAGGTTGGTCAATCACAAGATTCACAGACGGCTCATGGTAGGAAGATTGAGGATTCAAAAAGAGGATGTTTGGTAGACTTCAACTGGAACAATTACATATCTCCTGATAGCAAAGCATGCATAGTCGATCAAGATGATGAGAGACTACCTGAAGGCTTCAGCTGGGATATGTTTGTTGATGAAAAGGGTGATTTCAAAGCTTTCATTGCAAAGATTGTTAGAGAACCAGACATGTTCGCCACATGGATGAAATCTATTGGTGAGACAGTGAAAAGTGTGAAGGAACAGTCTATTACATCTAAAGAAAGCTCAGAAAGTGCTGATGAAGATTCACTAAGTGCAGATGAGAGTGTGCAAAATGAGGTTACTTCAGAAAAAGAAGTTGTATTTGATCAAACAACGTCTGATTCTGGTGTATCAGATACTGATTCTGAAAAATCTGTACAGTTTGATCAATCACCAGTTGATAGCAATAGTGATGATGAGGAAGAAAAACATATAAATGTAGCAAAAACTCATCTTTCTCCTGAAAGTTTTCATTTCTATTTTGCAGATCGCTTGGAGAAGCTGAAAGAGAAACGAGCTGCAAAAGAACAGAAGGATTTGAAAACTAAAAGCGATGTTGTTCAAACTGAAGAAGTTAAAGTTGTTGCTGGAGAAAAGATGACTGAACCAGAAAAAGTGATTGAAGTGATTAAGACAATCAAGATTGAGAAGATTGTTGAAGTTGTAAAGCCTTGCGAGAAGTGTTTGGAAGCATGCAAGGGTTGTGCAGCAAAAGACGATATCATTGCTGAATATGAGAAGAAGAAAGAGCAGTTACTGTTCAATATCAACTATGTGAAAGAATCTTATGATGTATTGAACAAAACAGTAACTGGTCTCCAAAAGACAAATTCAGAAAGAGAACAAGCACTTACGATGATGAATGCTGTGATGATGACAAAACAGAAAGCCATCAACTTTTACATCGAGGAGAGTGCTAAATGGAAGCAAGAGTTGGAGACAGAGAAGATTGAGAATGAGATAATTAGACGTTTATTACAAAGTTATTCTAGTTCTGATTATCTCATTGATCGTATTTACCCAACTGTTGCAGGTATGGAAGCTTTTCAAGACGAGAAGCCGAAGAAAAAGAAAGATAGTGGTAAGAAACCGACTGTTAGCTATAACAAGTGTCCGCCTCCAATTTGGGAAGGGTATTCTCCTAGAAAACCAAACGAGGAGCAACTTGAAAAAGCAGTCAATATAAAGTTAAAAACCGACACAACTGACGTTTTACCAGATAACATTGATGTTACATTTACCTCATCCGATACTGATCATGAGTCTGAGTTAATCAAAAAGGTGGTCGATCAGGTGTTAGATACCGAGGAGGAGTCTGAGTCAAAGTCTGAGTCTGGGTGTTCAAGTTCCTCTGTCAAAAGTTCGAGTTCGTCGGTCAAAAATTCCAAGTCGTCGGTTAAACGGTCTTATAGTAAAGAATTTTTGTTATCAAAAGCAAATTTGGATGATGAAACATTTGAAGTTGCATACACTTTAAATGATTCGGACAAATTATATTATGACAAAGAATTTCCAATAAGAGGTGTTAAAACTGAAATGATTAAAAAGGTTTTCAAACTAACAGAAATCAACATTTCTGAAATAAAAGATATTAATCTTTCTAAAAATCCAAGACCTTACACCTCAAGAGTGCAACAACGTCTAAACAAGAAAAAGGGTTACAATTTTGGTTCTGGTTTTCAAAAGAAATCTAACCAAAATCGTAGCTACAAAAAGAAAGGATTAGGATTTATTCCATCAGAAAATCATAAAAATTTGAAAAATTCTAAAATAGAAACAGAATTTGTATCAGGTGGACTTGCAGAAGAGGAACAGAAGAAACCATTCTGGAGACAGTCAAATCAAGAATTTCTTGCTGAAAAGAAGAAGAATGGAACTGAAGTGTTTTATCAAAGAGAGACTCGTACCTGTTACAAGTGCAATGAAACTGGTCACATTGCATGGAACTGTCAGAAAATTGTCAAAACAAAACAGGGAGTTTCTCAGAAATTGAAAGAAAAGGTTGTTGATGTTGAACCACCAACCGATAGATTTAAAATTTTTGAAAATTCAACTTATGAGGTTGGTGAGTGTTCTAAAAAGAATTTTTATAAAAAGAAAGAGAATGACAACCAAGTGTGGGTTGTTAAGAAAGTTGATGAGAAAGTCGGCGATGAATCTGGTTCCACAAAACCAGAAGAGCCACAGGTTGAGGTGAAAATTTCAGTGAATGATGATGAGTTTCCATCACTGAAGTTTGAAGAGGTTAAACAAAAAGTGGGTAAGGTTGAAATCTCAAATCAATGGTTTGCTGATCAGAAGAAATTTGATGTTGAGAAAACATTTAATGGAAGTGTTAAGAAAATTTTTGAAAAAATGTTGAATGGGAAAGTTAAGGGGGTTAAAGATTTTTATGCAACTAAAAAGGCAACTTACAACCCTACTGCGCAAGAACTGAAAGCCATCAAGTCTGAGAAGACTTGGATGGAAGTTTGTTTCCCGTAAAGTCTTAGGACTATGCCGGAGATCCCAAGTTTATATCGCGGATCAGGAATCGGCATCTTTCTTGAAAATTGTTTTTGTGAATGAATCTTGTAATAGTTAAATTTTGGCAAGTCATACTGCAGGAATTGCCGGAGCTTCCAGGTTGGTAAGTGCGAAGCAGGAATCGGCATCTTGATTAGTAAAATGGTTTGTGTAGAGGTTTTATTCCTACATGTGGTTATATGTTTTGGTATTACAATGTGATTCGTCAAGGTCATTAGTTTGAACTTGATGTAATCCTGATTCGTATGTTTGAAGGACAATATGATGAACCAAACTCCTAATTTTACAAGTGGTAAAACCAACAAAACTTATTTTCCGGAAAAATCATTTTGATTAAAACAAACTTAAGTGTTTTGAAATCTTAATGAGAAAATAGTTTTGTGAAAGGGGGAGTTCTGATTGTTTATGCCTAGTGGATGGCGATTTGAAGCGATTCGATATCGGTTGTCAAGTTTGTTGTACAGTTTTTTTTTCAAATTTCCTTTCATGTGTTTGCATTTTAGGGGGAGTAGAAATTTCTGAAAATCCAAAAACATTAGAAAATTTGAAAAAGCCAAAAACATGATAAAATTCAAAAATGAGTTTTGTTGCGAAGAAGAGGAAATGATAGTACATCAGTGGACTGTCACAACATGCTAAAGAATTGTTTAGATAATATGTGATAAACAATCTCACTGTGGATGTGTCAGTAGGTTTTTACACATTTAGTAAATTGTGACGAGATACAAACATAAATTTCAAACTTGCTTGTTCTGTGGGTTAACACAAACTTGGATATATAGGTAACCCCTGAAATCTTGTTTGAAAGGTCCCTTATTCTGAGATACTAGGTCTTTATGCTCAGTGATATCTGGGGTATTATCCCGGAACTTCTGCTGAAAGAAATTTCTGACCTAGTCCCCGGATAATGCTTTCTGCAAATGCTTGAAACATAGCATCACCCTCAGCAAGCTGATGAAACAATAAAATTGATAGTCGCTGCTGTTGTAATGCAAAAGATCCTCTAAAGGGGACACACCAAAAGTCGAAGCCGTCATCTCTTTGCGTATCGAAAGATCGACCTGAGCTCTCACGGCCCTCGCACTATAATTTATTCCCTTACAGATATCATCTGTGGTATACTCACCTGTAAGACTGAATATTGGGATCTGGATACGGGAGTATATTCAAGTAGTGAGACACACGTATAAGTTCAAGTGCTTAAAACATTAATCTCATATCTCGGATCAATTGAACTTTGTGTGAAAATTTAAGTGGACAAATATACTGACAATCTAGGTGAATTGTTTAGAACTGAAAATGAAATGCAGCTTAACGGTGTTAGTAACATGTCTCATAAACTGATATGATCCTCTTACACAAAACTCACAAAAATATTGTTTGTAAATATTTCTTTACTGCATTTTATTCTTTTCAAAAATCCAAAAAGATTTTAGTGTGTTTTAGCATAAATTTTGAAAAATACAAAAAGATTTTCGACAACTGATATTGAAGAGCTGATTTTCAAAATTCCGAGTGCTAAACATGATGACATTGTTGTGAGAGGGAGTGTGTTTTAGAATGTCAAAATGTATTTTCTAAATCAACAAATGGTTCATCATGAGTTTGTGATTTGAAGGAGAGCGATTGTTGATGCATATGATTATGAGAGGGAGTTATCTGATTATATCAGAATGTTGGTGCATTTAAATTGCTAAATTTAGAAACTTATTTCTGGGTTAAGAAGTGCAGGAATAGCCAAGTTTCGATTCTGGAAATTGAAGATTCTATAGAATGCCAGGTTTAAGATTCTGAAGACAAATAAAGCCAGACAAAGATCCTTAAGTAGATGTTGCTGAAGAACAAAGGAATGCCAGCAAATCGAGAGGGGGAGTCTGAAGATTTTCAAGCTGTTGATAAAGAGAGAGAGAGAGAGAAAAGCCCAAAGGACTGATAAAGACTGAAGACATTGAAGACTCGACACTGAAGACTCGTCAACATTGAAGGGTTTAGTTTGAAGAGTGTCATGTCACCTTCAAACAGGAGGGTCCTTCTCCTATAAATAGGCTTCAAACTTTCACCATTTGTAACTTTCCGGCTAGAGCAACGAAGTGCTGCCGAAGTGTTGTCAGGTTGTAAAACGTTATAGAATCAATAATACAACAGTTTTAAGTGTGAATCTTGCTGAATTGAACTCTACACGTCTGTTTCCGCCTTTCGTTTAGAGATAAACTCTTCTGAACGACTCGTTCGGGTCAGAAAACGATCCTACAGAAGCAAAATAATAATCATGATATAAAAGTGTGTTTATGTTGTGATTTAAAGATGATTACTTGCATATTTGATCTAGTTTTGATGATTAGCATACAAATAACTTGTTAGATGATGTTTAAAAACATAATCTAACAAGTGTACATGAAAATGTTTAAGGGTTTTGTTAAACATAAATGTTTAGATGGATGATCATAATCTTTGATTTTGTTAAATTATATAAGATTTTTCACTAAAAATAATACTTTTACAAAGTTATAAAAAGAAACATACAAGATGGGTTTTTATAAAAAGTTTGTTAAAACTAGAAGGAAAGCATGGATTTTGAACTAGTTAACTTATGTTATGATCATACCAAAACCCTACATGTTATTGATTTCATTTTGTTAAGATTTTGATATAAATCTCATATGTTTTTATTAAGAAAATATATGAGAAGATTATTGGTGATTTTATAAGAAAAAGATAAGTTTTATATAAACATGGCAAAGTATATATTTCAAAGGAAATATGACCATTTTTCTTAAAAATCATAAGTTATAAAAACTATTATTTTTGACAAAATCTTTATTAGATTAAAAATATTTTAAAGAATAGTTTTTATAAAAGCAAAGTTTGATATAAATATATATTTTTGAGAAAATATATATTTAGTTAACTTAAACAACTTATGTGCTATGTGTTATTTGTTTTTATTAGTTATATGTATGATAACTAGGAACTTGAATACAATGGTACAAATAAACACAGTGTACTTTTCGACTAAAGTCTTACAAGACTACATGTAAATACGCCTTAAAAACAACTTACGGACATTCCGAGCCTTCAGACACAACTTATGGTCAAAACGGACGACGATCTATAAACATATCGCCATTCCGAGGAGTTACTACGACGCTTAGGCGATCTTTCAACGCGGACACATATATATATTACCGTTAACAAAAGTCGAAATTTTAGAAACTTATAAAAACTTATATGTCTTTTATTTAACTAAAAACTCCATGTATGGTCATTTTTATAAAATGAAAGATGTATTATAAATGGGCTTATAATTAGAAATGGGCTTATTTTTATAAATGGGCTTTTACTTACAAATGGGCTTATTTTTTTTATAAATGGGCTTATACTTACAAATGGGATTATTTTTATAAATGGGCTTATATTTACAATTGGGCTTATCTTCATAAATCGGCTTATCAAAATACTTGGGCTAAGCCCAATAACATGAATACATGGGCTAAGGCCCAATAACATTAAGCCCAATAACATGAATACATGGACTAAGCCCAATGTCAAAATATATGGGCTAAGCCCAATGTCAAAATATATGGGCTAAGGCCCAATAACATTTGGGCCCAATAATATTTAGGCCCAATAATATTATGGTCCAATAACAAAAATTCATGGGCTAGGCCCAATAACATTAAGACATGGGCTCGGCCCACTGACATATAATTGATGAAAATACAATTATACAATTTATTCATACAAGACATGAAATCAAGAGGACAAGACCCGATGATACAATTCACAAGATACAAGATTACATATATATATTTGGTGAAATATATATATATAGGGAGCCGCTAGAATGAGAACCACCACGAGTTATGAGAACCACGAGAACCGCACCCCGTGGGTGGCCGTCGGCGACGAATTTTTTTTTACACCTAGATCCGTATATTTTAGTGGGGGGTTTAAATTTTCGGTTCAAACGGCGCGCCCGAGGGGGTAGTTTTTTACGCCCAAAGTTTGGTAAAAAAAAAAAGAAAAATTAAAAAAACCCAAACTTTGGGCGTAAAAAACTACCCCCTCGGGCGCGCCGTTTGAACCGAAAATTTAAACCCCCCACTAAAATATACGGATCTAGGTGTAAAAAAAATTTCGTCGCCGACGGCCACCCGCGGGGCGCGGTTCTCGTGGTTCTCATAACTCGTGGTGGTTCTCATTCTAGCGATCCCCTATATATATATATATATATATATATATATATATATATATATATATATATATATGTATATATATATATATATATATATATATATATATATAACAGTTTAACAAATCATACATCTAATACACAGTTCAACGAAAAACAAAGACATACAAGTCTTAAACACATTCAAGACACAAGACTTGTACTCAAGTCATTTATAGAGACCAAAGTGTCTAACAAATATAAGAACATTTGTAGGTCGCAACACTATTCAGGACGACCGCACCTGAGATCATAGTTACTTCTATTCACGGACGCGATTCTGTGAGTTCATGTCCCCTATTCATTTTAAATGCTTTACAACTTTACAACTATCGGGGAAAATAGATGTTCAATTGTATGTTAAGTCTTGGAATGAAACACCTAAGATCATGTGCGATTAGGGTCATACATCTAAGCACCATTAATCCAGTTTGGACCTAGGTACAAGGGGTTAGATCTAATGGGTATTGGCGAGCCCCACTGTTGGTCGCGGACCCATACAGAAGAGTGTGTTTGTGTCCCAGTCGATAGTAGTCGACACGAAATCGTCTAGGTTTGGATTGCTTCCTAATTCCTCACACATATTAATGTCCTCGCGAAACATTAATGATCAACGATTTCATTGACGCTTTACATACTACATAATTACATACAGATACATCTTATACAACTCATATTTTATGGATACAGTTTATACAACTCACATTTTATGGATACATTTTACAGATACATTTTATACAACTCACATTTTACAGATACATCTCATACAACTAAACTGCATGAACTCGCCAACTTTTGTTGATGTTTTCAAACTTAACATGTATTTCAGGAAATTAGTGGACCATGCAGACATTTCAGTCAAGGAAAGCAAGTATCAAGACTCCATGCCACCTTTTGAAGGGTTTGCCTGTTATATACCACCTCTTTGCGGTGATATAGTGGTTAAAGCCTTGACATTTTAAAACTTACATTTTGATGTATAAAACAATGACAACTTATTTTCATTTGATGGTTTGTAACCAATACATTTAACTTATGTTGCATTCTTTTGAAACGATTATGACAATGGCATTGGAGCTTGTTTTTATTCATTTAGTATGTTCACTTATATTGTTATGCAATGAGAACCGATCAGATCACACCTCGCGCTTCCGCTACGAGCGGGTGTGACAAATTGGTATCAGAGCATCGATTGTAGTGAACCAGGATTCTTTCTCGAGTCTAAGTCTACAATCACTAGGGACCTCTCACGAAAACCTCTTGTTCATGTTGAACATATTATAAATAAAAATCGGACAGGTCAAAAGGTTTTCATTGCATAAACATTTTTCAAGGTCCACTACAACAAAAATTCACTTCACATAAATCAAGCGAGGACATTTCCATGGGTGAAGTCTATGAGAAATAGACACATTACATTAACAGACTATGTGCCTACAATACATTACATTATCAGTTTACGCATTATAAACGGTTTACAAGTTCAGCTTATGCAAGATAGAAATCCTTGTTAGATAGGATTTTATGTGATTATATATAAATGATTTATATATGTGTTCTAAGGAATATTGTGGCAAGAACAAAATGCCTTCGACTTCGAATTCCATTGTCATCCTTGACACACATAACATGGTTAAGACACGACATATTTTACACAAGATATGATACTCTATTTTCAAACATGACATATTTTATACAATACATCTTCCATGAGAATATCGACCTCATGTCTATTGCGGAGCTTATGACGAACGTGGTTCCTAAGTGAGACCATAAAGTATTGATCCCGTGGAAGATGGTTGCTTTCTCGCAGATGCTGAGATGCCTGACTTCAGTAGTGACGATGAGGAGGAGGTGGCAGCCTTGGATAACAACTCCATTAGTGGGACGAGGTCCCTGTGGCTCATACAAATCATAATTGACGACACTCTTGTCCAGACAAGGAAGATGAAGTACTCATCTTAAATGTGCCTCTCCAGTTGTTATTTTTACAAATTCTCTCTATTCCTATTTCATCTAACGTCGTGCCGTTCTGCGAGTAATGACAGCGGACATTGACACATGAACTATCACGAAGTTTCCTTCTATGTTGAAGGTATATAGACAAGAGTGTCCTCTCTCTGACTGATCGCCTGCTCTGAACAAGAGAATGCTAGGGTGACCATGCAAGACAATTTATTATTACGGGGGCCCATGTAATAACAACTTGTAGTGCATGGAAATTCTGGTGGACTCTGCGGGTCAAGCTAATGATCATTATCCATTCAAAATTCTTATGTGTTCAAGTTTCTATCCAGTAGAACACTAACCGAGATGGTTACTATAACACCCTACAATACAATACAATACAATACAGGAAGACGATACGTATTCATTCGCGTCTAAACATTTGATCTATAACACGAGTTGTTCGAGACTAGTCATCTAAACAAACAAAACTTGTCAACCACTCATGGAGAATCTTTCCTCAACATTCTAGAATTCTTGTACATGAGTTGGTTCCTTGGTGTCTATGGCACCTTATCTTACTTATTGGAAATGAATACAATAAATTCCGTCATTTAATATTTGTCCTATCCAAAGGGATAGTATGGCATGAGCCATGCTACAACTCCCTCATTGCATTCTATTCGACATCTATGAAGATCTTAATTATCTTGTTGGAGCTCGTGAAGCTCAAGCACTATTACCATATTCGTCACATGGGCAAGTACGACAAAGGAATTTCTCTACTTCGGATGATCAAAGCCTATGTAGTATGGAATGCATACTATAGGGACGGAGGCCACTGGTTGGTTTCCCCTCCTCAACAAATTATTTCGTTTTCCACTTAGACATATGACCAGTACACGCAAGAGGCGCTACGCATTTTGGTTGCGGTTATCCACATTATCATTTATTCAAACATGTATGAACAATACGATCTTGAGGATTTTATAACCAATTTCCTTCTTCATTCTTGGGCACATGATAGACTATATTTATCCAAAATATATGTCTAGATTCTTTTAATGTTGTATATTAAAAAGATCATGGCGCCAGGAGGAAGGTCTACACCCAAAAAGGGGTTAACTAATCAACATCTCACAATCAAACTAAAGTTCTTATGGAACAACACGAGGGTGCAAAAATTGCACAACATGAGGTTAATCGGGACGACACTAGTGACGGTACTGGTAGTTCAAGTGATTCAAATCCCGATGGATCGGGAATGAGTAGCAATGCCACACCAGAAGATGCGACCACACAAGGCCTTAATTTTAAGACTTTTCGGACTGTAAGCGGCAAGACCTTGTTAATACGAGAGGTGCTGTAGGTTCTGTCTGCCACGTAAAGACAATGAAGTCGGTTAGACATACTAGGAAACGCATTCCTGAGTAGACAATTAGATACACAGAGAGTCTCCTGTTCAACGCAACCTTAACTTGGTGGAATCTCCAGGTACAAACGCTAGGAAGGGATACATTGAAGAGGTTGTCAGGGGAAGAACTCAAGGATCTTATACGAGAAGAGTATTGGTCGCTGATTTAAATTCAAAGGTTGGAAACAAAATTCTAGAACTCGATCATGATTAGAGCCAATGTTGTTGGTTACACTCGAGGCTTTCACGATATCTCAAGGGTTGTTTCCATACTACGTAACACCCAAATTCAAATGCATTGCGCGTTACATATGGGATTTAGCCCCGGAGATCTGAGGCATGACCGCATCATCCCACCCTACCTCGATCACTCAAACAGTAGTTACTCGACACGTTTCCAATCAACCAACATTTCATATCCATGTTATTTGATACTGGTGCCAATTTTAGCTTCATCTCAACATTTCACATACATGAGTTTCATGGCTAGGGACGGGATTGTCCTAGCTAAAATTAGGGATCGGGTTATCCTACATCTAAACATGTGGATTGGGTTATCCTACATTTAAACATAGGGTTCCTAAAACTATACAGTGAAGTCCTCGCCACACAGAATTTAAAATGTACTTGGCCTAGAGCCAAGTAAGCTAGACGTCCCCTCATTCTATAGAATCGACATACAGTAAACTAGTCGAGTCAGGGAAAGTTGTTAGAGGATGTTCCTTCGAACTTGGCGAGCGAAGATTCAATATCGATCTCTTACTCGTTGAGTTGGGTAGTTTCGATGTAGTGGTTGGCATGGATTGGTTATCCGATAACCAAGCCGAAGTCTTTTGTCATGAGAAGGTTATTCGCCTACCACCACTGAACAAAGAGACACTTGTTATTCACGGAGAGAAGCACGACACACCATTGCGGATCATTAATTACAAGAAGGCACATAAGTGCTTACGGAAAGGTTGTATTGCCTTTCTAGCACATGTTGTCGACAAGAAGGTCGTTGGGCCACAACTGACAGATATTCCAGTGGTAAAAGAGTTTCCTGAAATATTTCCTGAATACTTGCCGGGACTATAACCATATCAACAAGTCGAGTTTCATATCGACTTGGTATCGTGAGTCGCACCCATAACCAAATCTCCATATCGATTAGCACCTTTTGAAATGCAAGAGTTATTCACACAAGTTCAAGAGTTGTTGGATAAAGGATTCATTAGACCATGCTTCTCGCCTTGGGGAGCTCCAGCTTTGTTTGTGAAGAAGAAGGATGAAACACTCAGAATGTGCATCGACTACAGAGAGTTGAATAAACTTACCATCAAGAATCGGTATCCAATATCGAGGATTGGTGATTTATTCAATCAATTGCAAGGTTCAAGCTTCTACTCCAAGATAGACTTACGATCGGGGTATCACCAATTACGAATTTAAGAGGAAGGCGTACCGAAAACGGCTTTTCAGACTCGTTATGGTCATTACGAGTTTCTCGTTATACCTTTTAGTTTAACGGACACGCCTGCGGTCTTCATGGACTTAATGAACCGCGTGTGCAATCCATACTTCGACAAATTCGTCATAGTGTTCATTGACGACATTTTGATGTACTCACGATCGGCAGACGAGCACGAACAACATTTGAGAACCATTTTAGAACTACTCAAGAAGGAGACACTGATGCGAGTTTTGGATTCGTGAAGTACAATTTCTCGGGCAGATAGTGAACGAGAAAGGCATTCAAGTAGACACCTCGAAAATCGAAGCAATTAAGAACTGGGAAGCGCCCAAGACTCCAACTGAAGTCCGACAATTCTTGGGATTAGCAGGGTACTATCGGAGATTTATAGAGAATTTTTCTAAAATTTTCTCAACCGCTAACCTCCCTCACCCAATCGGGAAACAAGAAGAATCATTTCAACTTCTCAAGGATAAGTTGTGCGATGCACCAATCTTATCACTACCCGATGGTACCGATGACTTCGTAGTTTACTGTGATGCTTCGCATCAAGGATTGGGTTGCGTACTTATGCAACGGGAGAAAGTTATCGCGTACGCATCACGTCAATTGAAAGTTCATGAAAAGAACTATACCACTCACGACCTCGAGTTAGGTACGGTGGTATTCGCTTTGAAAATACAGCGACATTACTTATATGGTACTCTATGTATGATTTTCACGGATCATAAAAGTCTTCAGCACATATTCAATCTAAAAGAACTAAATATGCGTCAGCGACGTAGGATTTAATTGCTGAACGACTATGATTGTGAAATAAAGTACCATCCGGGCAAGGCGAACGTTGTAGCAGAAGCCTGGATCCATAAGGAACAAGTTAGAACTTTGAGAGTTCGAGCATTAGAGACGATGATTCACGCGGATCTTACCACACGAATTCATGATGCACAACAAGAAGCGCTCAAGGAAGAACATATTCGAGTAGAAACACTTCGAGTCACATAAAAACAATTAGTGCCGAAAGAAGATGGAACTTTATAATTTATGGGTAGAATTTGGGTTCCACTCTTTGGCGGCCTTTGAGATGCTTGACTTGCGCGAAGGGCAAGGCCGAATATCAGAAACCCTCGGGCTTGCTACAACAACCCGAGATTTCTAGTTGAAGATGGGAAAAAATATCGATGGACTTCATTACGAAGTTACACAGGACCTTAAGAGGCCACACCATGATATGGGTAATCGTCGATAGTTTGACAAAGTCCGCACACATCTTGCCGATTCGGGAGAAGGATAGTACAGAGAAACTAGCGGAGCTCTATCTCAAAGAAATAGTGGCTAGTCATGGAGTGCCTATTTCAATCATCTCAAACTGAGACGGTCGCTTTATTTCAAGAATTTGGAAGTCATTTCAAGAGGCCTTTGGATCTCATTGAAATATAAGCATGACTTTTCATCCACAAACTAACGGACAGAGCGAACGGACAATCCAAACACTCAAAGATATGCTTCGTGCGCGTGTTATGGATTTGGGCGGCAACTGGGATACTCACTTACATTTGGTTGAGTTTTCCTACAACAAAAGCTACCATACAAGTATACAAGCTGCACCGTTTGAATCTCTTTATGGTCGAAAGTGTCGCTCACCGCTATGTTGGGCGGAAGCGGGCGATAAACAACTAATTGGTCCGGAAATAGTCCAAGAGACTACGGATAAAATCTTTCAGGTCAGAGACCGTATCAAGGCAGCTCGCGATCGACAAAAGAGCTACGCAGACAAGAGACGGAAGCCATTATCTTTCGAGGTCAGAGACAAAGTCTTGTTGAAAGTCTCGCCTTGGAAGGGCGTAGCAAGGTTCGGTAAGCGTGGAAAGCTTAACCCTCGATACGTAGGTCCATTTGATATCTTGGAAAAGATTGGCATCGTTTCCTACAAACTGAAGTTACTAGAAGAATTAAGTAGTGTACATGACACATTTCATGTGTCGAATCTTAAGAAGAGTCCAACACAAGAAACGGTTATCATCCCGGCGGATGAAATTCACATTGATGACAAACTCCAATTCATAAAGCACCTGTTAAGGTCATGGACCGGAAGGTCCATAAAATACGAAGGAGTCGTAACATATTAGTAAAAATTCGTTGGAACTCTCAACACGGACCCGAATACACTTGGGAACGTGCAGATCAAATCAAAACCAAAATACCCCCGCATGTTCGAGAATACTCCTGCAAAGGATGACTCAGCTTGAATTTCCGGATGAAATTCTCAATAACAGGGGGAGAATGTGACAAATGCCACTTTCCGGCAACATTCATACACTTAAAGTACTCATTTTGAGCTACATTTTTATGCATTTTGAACACCCGAACTGCGTATTTCGTAACATACACTTAGAGTACTCATGGAATACTTACTTAGGATGCACATGATTCATTTTTATTGAATACATTTGAAACAGTTTAAACAATGCATCGAAACTACTAGAAAAGCATCTAGAAAACTAGTATTCTGACGAAAACGCAGGATCCGCAGAAACCATCTAAACGACATCTTTAGGACTCAGACGAAATTCCAACATCTAATATATATTAAACAATAACTAGGAATGCAAGGGTTTGATTGAAAACCTTCCCGCAGTCCGATAACACTAAAAACTGCCCGAAAAACACTAAAAGCGACGATTTCAACACTTTTTCGCCGAAATTCTGCAGAAATCAGCCATTTAATATTTTTGCAACATGTAAAAGTTCTATTTAACATAGAATTCATATGAGGATACCTTCGGGTTTCATCCGAACCAATAACTACATCAATTCACACAAGTTACACAACTTAGCGTTCAAATAACGTCTAACCGAAACAATTCGAAACGAATATCCGAACAATATCAAATCTTTTTTTTAGTGACCATCCAGTGTTAATTGGATCATTATGGTCTAGTAATGGTCATTTAACACCCTTTAATCAGTTAAACACTTGAACTTACAAGTTTCCTAAACATTTCCTCAATAATCCTAACACTTTTTAACAAGGAAAATCAAGTAGCAAAACAAGGGTAAACCCCCCCCCCCCCCCCCCATTCACGGTTATAACTCCCTTGTGGGACCTAGTTTTTTTTTTTTTCAACTAGTTCCCACAAATATCTAGATATTTACCATTTTACTTGCAAGTGGACAAGTTGGTGAATGTGGTGAAAGTCCTTAACAACTAGTTACCATAATCTCCTAACCACATTCATCTCATTTTCACCTTTACTTTAACATAGTTAAGAAACTCTCTCAACATTCATATATTATCCAAGAACACCATCAAAAACATTTCACCTTTCAAGACTTCTTTGATGATCAAAATGGAGCTTGAAGATACTTATGGTGATCTAAAGCAACAACAAGTTGGAGAAGCCTTTCCATCCATTCAAAAGCTTTCAAAACCCCAAGATCAACAACTTTTCTTTTCTTTAAATCATCATTAAGATCCTCCCTAGCCATTAGTGCTAGAAGTAAGCCTCTAAAATCCCTTTTTCATACTTATTTATGCATTATTTGTTTAAAGAACATGTAATAAACTAAAATAATCATACAAAATAATATGAAAATACAAAGAAGCAAAATAATAATCATGATATAAAAGTGTGTTTATGTTGTGATTTAAAGATGATTACTTGCATATTTGATCTAGTTTTGATGATTAGCATACAAATAACTTGTTAGATGATGTTTAAAAACATAATCTAACAAGTGTACATGAAAATGTTTAATGGTTTTGTTAAACATAAATGTTTAGATGGATGATCATAATCTTTGATTTTGTTAAAGTATATAAGATTTTTCACTAAAAATAATACTTTTACAAAGTTATAAAAAGAAACATACAAGATGGGTTTTTATAAAAAATTTGTTAAACCTAGAAGGAAAGCATGGATTTTGAACTAGTTAACTTATGTTATGATCATACCAAAACCCTACATGTTATTGATTTCATTTTGTTAAGATTTTGATATAAATCTCATATGTTTTTATTAAGAAAAATATGAGAAGATTATTGGTGATTTTATAAGAAAAAGATATGTTTTATATAAACATGGAAAAGTATATATTTCTTAAGTTATAAAAACTATTATTTTTGACAAAATCTTTATCAGATTAAAAATATTTTAAAGAATAGTTTTTATAAAAGCAAAGTTTGATATAAATATATATTTTTGAGAAAATATATATTTAGTTAACTTAAACAACTTATGTGCTATGTGTTATTTGTTTTTATTAGTTATATGTATGATAACTAGGAACTTGAATACAATGGTACAAATAAACACAATGTACATTTCGACTAAAGTCTTACAAGACTACATGTAAATACGCCTTAAAAACAACTTACGGACATTCCGAGCCTTCGGACACAACTTATGGTCAAAACGGACGACGATCTATAAACATATCGCCATTCCGAGGAGTTACTACGACGCTTAGGCGATCTTTCGACGCGGACACATGTATATATTACCGTTAATAAAAGTCGAAATTTTTGAAACTTATAAAAACTTATATGTCTTCTATTTAACTAAAAACTCCATGTATGGTGATTTTTATAAAATGAAAGATGTTTTATAAATGGGCTTATAATTACAAATGGGCTTATTTTTATAAATGGGCTTATACTTACAAATGGGCTTATTTTTTTATAAATGGGCTTATACTTACAAATGGGCTTATTTTTATAAATGGGTTTATATTTACAATTGGGCTTATCTTTATAAATGGGCTTATCAAAATACTTGGGCTAAGCCCAATAACATGAATACATGGGCTAAGCCCAATGTCAAAACATATGGGCTAAGGCCCAATAACATGAATACATGGGCTAAGCCCAATGTCAAAACATATGGGCTAAGGCCCAATAACATTTGGGCCCAATAATATTTAGGCCCAATAATATTATGGTCCAATAACATAAATTCATGGGCAAGGCCCAATAACATTAAGACATGGGCTCAGCCCAATGACATATAATTGATGAAAATACAATTATACAATTTACTCATACAAGACATGAAATCAAGAGGACAAGACCCGATGATACAACTCACAAGATACAAGAATACATATATATATTTGGTGAAATATATATATATATATATAATAGTTTAACAAATCATACATCTAATACACAGTTCAATGAAAAACAAAGACATACAAGTCTTACACACATTCAAGACACAAGACTTGTACTCAAGTCATCTATAAAGACCAAAGTGTCTAACAAATATAAGAACATTTGTAGGTCGCAACACTATTCAGGACGACCGCACGTGAGATCATAGTTACTTCTATTCACGGACGCGATTCTGTGAGTTCATGTCCCCTATTCATTTTAAATGCTTTCCAACTTTACTACTATCGGGGAAAATACATGTTCAATTGTATGTTAAGTCATGGAATGAAACACCTTAGATCATGTGCGATTAGGGTCATACATCTAAGCACCATTAATCCAGTTTGGACCTAGGTACAAGGGGTTAGATCTAATGGGTATTGGCGAGCCCCACTCTTGGTCGTGGACCCATACAGAAGAGTGTGTTTGTGTCCCAGTCGATAGTAGTCGACACGAAATCGTCTAGGTTTGGATTGCTTCCTAATTCGTCACACGTATTAATGTCCTCGCGAAACATTAATGATCAATGATTTCATTGACGCTTTACATACTACATCATTACATACAGATACATCTTATACAACTCACATTTTATGGATACAGTTTATACAACTCACATTTTATGGATACATTTTATACAACTCACATTTTACAGATACATTTTATACAACCCACATTTTACAGATACATCTCATACAACTAAACTGCATGAACTCGCCAACTTTTGTTGATGTTTTCAAACTTAACATGTATTTCAGGAAATTAGTGGACCATGCAGACATTTCAGTCAAGGAAAGCAAGTATCAAGACTCCATGCCACCATTTGAAGGGTTTGCCCGTTATATACCGCCTCCTTGAGGTGATATAGTGGTCAAAGCCTTGACATTTTAAAACTTACATTTTGATGTATAAAACAATGACAACTTATTTTCATTTGATGGTCTGTAACCAATACATTTAAATTATGTTGCATTCTTTTGAAACGATTATGACAATGGCATTGGAGCTTGTTTTTATTCATTTATTATCTTCACTTATATTGTTATGCAATGAGAACCGATCAGATCACACCTCGCGCTTCCGCTACGAGCGGGTGTGACAGGATATCCTCCTATCCTACTTGTGTCCGACAAGTTTGTCTCTTATGTTATGTAATGTAAATGAACAACGCATGTTGCATTTGGGTTGTTATGTCTGTTTGTGTGTTTATATTGTTTGCTGCAAACTGTCAAACAGTTTGCAGCACATCAACAATTGCAGCCATCGACGAAACTCCCATGTTTCGTCGAGACCATGATGACGAAACTCCCTTTGGTAATTGTAACTCCCAAGTTTCGCCATGAACAGTGACGAAACTCCTTGAGTTTCGTCAACTGTGATGTTTTGTCAGGCCCAAATGAGGTTTCGTCAATCCCATTTGATGTTTCGTCATTTGTGGGCATGGGCTGCCTATATAAACACTTCATGGTTTCACACAGAAACTCTGAGAGCATACCATGTCTGAAAGTTTAGTATCAAACTTTGTGTGTATTTGTTTCATCTTGTTCTCATCCACTTTAATCAATTGACTGTGTTTCATTAGTTACCTTGTGTTTTCATTATCTGTGTTTGGTTTGACATCGTCACGGGGGTTCCGCACGCGTGACCGTGTTTGTGATAAACGAGGATTTGGTTTCGAAATCGATCCTCCGAGAATCGGGACCTACAGGGAATAAATTCAGGTTACTAAACTGTAGCCATCGCATCAGATGACTTTTTTTGTACATAATAGAACTGGAAATCAAAACATTAGCAGGTCTCAACGTAGCCATTGCATCATATGAGAATTTTACTGAAATTGGTTAATTGATAACTTGATCATTTTTGTTAAAATCTTTCTCCTTGTTGTTTCTTATAAGTTTTTGGTTCATTTTAGATGAACTTTTGCATGTTATACACAATATTTGTAAAAATTCCTTTACCAACAGAATTTGGAAGTCCCATAAAACTTAAGACTGGGTTAAGCTAATTCACTAGCTGGCTTCATGAGAGTTGCGTAGAAAAATCTTTCCCTGCACTGTTGATACTCTCCCACCGCTTGAACCCTGCACCGGATGAGAGGGACTATGATGGTGTGCGGGGAGGACCTTCGCACAAGGCCCATGATTTGGAGGGGCACGTGATTTCAAAAAAAAAATCCGATATATATATATATATATATATATATATATATATATATAGGGTAGGGTTCCAGCGTGAACAACCTCCCAAGAGTGAACTGCGTGAACAGATATGGACCCTTGATTTCCTTTTTAGTTGTTAAGGGTAGGATTGTAATTATATAAAAAAATTAGATTTAAATCATTATTTTAATGATTGAATTAAGTTAAATCTTTCCTAATTTAAATTCATTATCCACATTATGTTTATTTATTAATAAGATAATTATCAAAACAAACAACAAATCACCAGATTTCAATTTTAATTTTTATTTCAGATTTCATCACCAGAATTCAAATTTTGATTTTTAAGATCCACGTAACCTTCATATTTCAACGGTATACACATGTGTACTTGGATATAAATAGAACAGTACACATGTGTACAGTAATTCACAGATGTACATCAACATTCAATACAAAAAAAAAAATTCTGAGATATCACAAAAACAGACGATATACACATGTGTACATCGCATTAAAAAGAGGGTAAAATCAGAATACACATGTGTACATCGCATTTAAACAAATAATTATTTTAATAATTGAATTAAGTTACATCTTTCCTAATCCTTGATTTGATTTGTGAGAGATTTATGCAATCAATTTAAGAGCATAATTGATTACTTGATTTGTGAGAGATTTATGCAATCAATTTAAGATTGAAATTACACATATACCCATTTTGTATTTAATTAAACGGAAAAAATTAACCAAATAATTACCATCATGCCACTCACTTTAATCTCAAGATCATAAAAATCAAGGGCCCAGATCAGTTCACGCAGTTCACTCTTAGGATTTTGTTCACGTTTGAACCTAATCCTATATATATATATATATATATATATATAGGGGAGGGTTATCTTGAGAACGCTAAATATTGCGAGAACCGTGAGAACGAATGAGAACACCAATCAAAACCATTTTTTTTTTAATACAAACCTAATTGTAATTAAAGATACAACATCTAAAAAGGAATTTACAACATCAAATAATTCATTTCTCCTTTCAAAATCACTTTTTTTAGATTATTTACACATGTGTAAATATAACAGATTTACACATGTGTAAATGACAAACTTACACATGTGTAAATTTTCTTTATTTACGAATTTACGTAAATTTAAACGTGTAAATTAAATTTCTAACATTGTATTCGAATAATAATGATAAGTGTAGAAAAAAATTTTGAATTTGATTCGTTTTTGACAAAGTTCTCGCGGTTTTTTCATTTGTTCTCACGGTTCTCACAATATTTAGCGTTCTCATTTAAACCCTCCCCTATATATATATATATATAAGGTTCAAATGAAAACCACTAGTTATTGTGAAAACTCGAAAACTAATTAAAAAAGCCAAAAAACATACAATTTTTTTTTTGCATAATAATTTTCACCACTTTTAGTATATAAAAAAATTTTCAAAAAAATAAAAAAAATTTCTTTTTTGTAGTGCACATGTGTAATACTACACAAGTGTAATACTACACAAGTGTAGTACACATACACATGTGTAGTATTACACATGCGTAATACAAAAAAAATATTTTTTTTGAAAAAAAGTTTTTTTTATACACAAAAACCTGCTATTTTTTATAAAAAAAATTGAAAATTTTTTTTGTGTGTGTTTTTTTAGGCTTTTTTAAGTTAGTTTTCGAGTTTTCAAAATACAAGTGATTTTCATTTGAACCATCCCCTATATATATATATATATATAGAGGCCGGTTAACGTACAATACCTCTTATCCTACATTATAAACGCGATGCCCTCAGCCGTACGATCTTCAATCGATCAAACGCGGGCGAAACTAAATTAAATGATTAAATTAATCATTTTAATATATCTAAATCATACCAGGAAGGTTAAATGTCATTGCGAGGTCATAAATCTCTGTAACTGACCGATGATAGTTCAAATTCAAACCCTAAATCAAATACAAAAACCTGAAAATCTTCTTCCCCAACCTCCCTTCGTTCCTTTTAGTGCGATATCGATAATAAGAACTACTAATTTGGGAGTTGTAAGGGTCAAACGGAAGAAGACTGACAATGATCGACCAACAATCAAAGAAGATGAACAGTAACACACACACAGATTTTTCCACATGCGATATTCAATTTTCCACATGCGATTTTACACACCCCATGCCATTTTTCACATTACCCCATGCTAGCCATTTTTTCACATGCGATATTCAATTTTCCACATGCGATTCTACACACCCCATGCCATTTTTCACATTACCCCATGCTAGCCATTTTTTCACATGCGATATTCAATTTTCCACATGCGATTCTACACACCCCATGCCATTTTTCACATTACCCCATGCCATTTTTTCACATGCGATATTCAATTTTCCACATGCGATTCTACACACCCCATGCTATTTTTCACATTACCCCATGCTAGCCATTTTTTCACATGCGATATTCAATCTTCCACATGCGATTCTACACACCCCATGCCATTTTTCACATTACCCCATGCCATTTTTTCACATGCGATATTCAAATCTTCCACATGCGATTTTGTCCATCTACACACCCCATGCCATTTTTCACACTACCCCATGCTAACCATTTTTTTCACATGCGATATGTATTGAATTCGCACCAGATCTGCACCTGATCGAACGGCTGGGATGATCGCGTACGTATCGTACGAGACCGCTAAAATAAAAACCACCTCTAGTTGTAAGAAGTGAGAGAACCACTTTCTAGCCTTTAAATCAAAATTAATATTAAATAGATTTTGTCTTATTATGTCTTTAATATTTTAGTTTAAAAGGGTAGTATAGTAAAATTAGTCTATTTTGTCTTTTTGTCTTTATTATTATTTTTTATTACTTTTTTGTTTTATTATATTACTTTTTATTTTTTTTAAAGAATTTTTTATGAAAAGCATTTTTAAATTCAAATTTTAACAAGACAAAAACTTTTACGCGCCGGTTTTTGCACACCGGGGTTTTTAACGCGCCTTTTTGTAAGGCGCCGTTTTTTAACGCGCCGTTTTTACACGTTTTTTAACGCGCCGATTTTTTCACATTTTTTAACGCGCCGTTTTTTTGACGTTTTTTAATGCGCCGTTTTTTTACACGTTTTTTACGCGCCGTTTTTTCAATCGTCGTTTTTTAACGCGCTGTTTTTTCCACGTTTTATAATGCGCCGATTTTTTCACGTTTTACGTAATACTTTTTACGTTTTACGTAAACTTTTTGCGTTTTTACGTTTTACGTAAAACTTTTTACGTTTTACGTTTTACGGATAACGTAAAACTTTTTACGTGTTGCATAAACCTTTTAACGTTTTACGTAAAACTTTCTACATTTTACGTTTAACGTTTTTACGTTTTACGTTAAAAAGTTTACATTTTACGTTAAAAGTTTACGCTTTAACTTTTTTTTTTTCACACCGTTTTCCGCCCGTCTTTTTCACGCATCTTTTTTTAACGCGCCGTTTTTATGCCGGGCTTTTTTCACGCGCCGTTTTTTACGCAATTTTTTTTACCTTTTACAATTTACATAAAAAAAGTTTTACGTTTTACATTAAAGAGGTTACGTTTTACATTAAAAATTTTACGTTTTCCTTTTAAAAATTTACGTTTTACGTTTAAAACTTTACGTTTTACGTTTAAAAGTTTACGTTTTATGTTAAAAAATTTACGTTTTACATTAAAAAGTTTACGTTTTTACGTTTTACGTTAAAATTTTTACGTTTTACGTTAAACTTTTTAAACTTTTAACATTTCACGTTTTACGTATTACGTTAAAATTTTTACGTTTTACGTTTTTACGTTTTACAGTTTACGTTTGTACGGAGAACGGACAGAGTTTCCTCTGTTTTTGGAATAAGCAGACAACTCATGTTCTCGTTTCTTTTCAAAACTCAACAATTTACAACAATATAAACACAATATATAAAATTTCTATCAAAATGACAAACGTAACAAGTCACTAAAGTATCGGTTCGAGCTCGGTGCGCGTTAACTAAATAAAATTCAACAATTTTTTTCCGAATCTTCATGTCGTTTGTCGACCCGCGTTGACTGACTTTGACTTCCGTTTTGACCAGAAGTTGACCACAGTTGACCAGAACTCGAACTTGTTGAACCGAGTGTTGACAGAGTCGACTCGAACAGAAGCTGAGTTGACCGAGTCCGTTGTACCAGAAATAACCAAACTGAACATGAAAATCGACCCGAACTGACCGTGCCGCGAACTTGAATTTGAACTTAAAGGAGTGAACCGAGCCAAAACAGATTCCCGCCGCCCAAACCGAGAATCCCACCAGCCCTTGAGTAACCTGACTGAACCGAACAACCTGACCTTGAGTCACCTCGAACCAAACCAAACCCAAAATCTGAAACCGAAACTAGAAAGAAACGATCCAAATCTTGAACCACTCATAACCACCACTGTCGGCAACCTATCAGAAATCAAAGAAGATTAGTTACTTACCGAATGAATTCCGGCGACCGGAGCTCGGAGACACCACCGCCGTCGCTGACTCTGGCGACCACTTGCCGCTGTCGGACCATCGTCATCCTCGTAACTCTCATCGTCATCAGAAGCAACCGCCGTCACCACCGCCGTGGCCGGAATTCGCCACCGGCCTCTCTCTCTTTCTCATCTCTGCCTCTCGGGCCTCTGTCTTTCCTCTTTCTTCCCGTCTCTCTGATCTATTCCGTCGTAGCACCACCACCAGACGGTGGTGGTGGTGGTGATCGGTGGTTCTTCAGCATGTAACAGGGGGGTGGGGGGGACAGTGGTTGCGATGTGGTGGTGGGTGTGAGGTTGGACTTGGGGCTGGATGTCATCGAGAGATAGAGGGAGCAGGATGATGTTTGTTTGTGTTTTGAAGATGAAGACTAAAATGAGAGAGGAGAGATGAGAGATTAGAGAAAGTCTGCAACTTTAAAAGAGGAGAGAGGAGAGATTAGACATGTAAAGGAAATGACCAAACTAACTTTTTTTGTGATTGGTTGAGAGTGGTTCTCGCGGTTCTTACAACTGGAGGTGGTTTTCATTTTAGCGGTCCCCTATATATATGTCTATTTTTTTAAATAGTAAACACATATCAATTCCAAAAGAGGCCCATTTACAAATATTTTTTTATGGTCTAGAATTTAGCTCACTTGACATTAGGTTTATTTGGCCCAATACTAATTTAATTTTAAAAAATAAAAAAAATAATAAAACATAATTGTAAAGGTATAAGGGTACATTTTTCAAGCTCGAACAGGTTACATGAATTCTCATAGATGCCACTAAGAGGGAGTGCCTTGGAAAGGTCTTGATGGAGATGACTCAAAGCGTCTAGGTGGAACTTGCAACAATTCAATGCTTCCTTCTAGCATCTCCACAACTTTACTTATGGATGGCCGATCTGATGGATTTGACTGAATGCACCACAGGCTCACCATCATCATCTTCCTAGCTAATTCATCTTCCACTTCGGTTGTCACTCCATTGTCCCCTAAATTGCCTCCAACTTCTACTTGCTTGTATATCCAATCTGGAAAGTATTCTTCAGTTGTGCTTGTCCTTCTAGCGTTAGTGTGCTTGCGTGCACCCGTCATTTCAAGAATCATCATCCCGTAGCTATACACATCAGATTTGTGAGACGCTCCTCCCAGACTACTGATAAATACTTCAGGGGCCATGTATCCGGCAGTACCTCTTGCACCCATTACAGACACGATACTTTCTTTCTTCTTGCACAACTTAGCCAACCCGAAATCAGCTATTTTTGGAACAAATTCTTCGTCCAACAAGATGTTGTGTGGCTTTATGTCAAAATGCACGATTCTTGTGTTACAACCTTTGTGCAGGTACTCCAGACCTCTCGCAATCCCTTTTGCAATTTGGAACAATGTGCTCCAGTCCAAACGAAGGCCATCACCACGTAGAAACTTATCCAAAGATCCATTTGGCATATATTCATACAACAAGGCTCTTTTCTTTCCCTTAAAGCAGAAACCTAAAAGAGTGACTATGTTGACATGAGAAGTTCTACTGATGCTTGCAACTTCATTAATAAAATCTTCTCCATTTCCGGTCACTTCACTCAAGAGCTTCACTGCAACTAGACACCCATCCGGCAATTGTCCTTTATAAACACTCCCATACCCTCCATTTCCCAGTTTCTCTAGGAATGAATTTGTCATCTTCTTGACTTCAGAGAACTTGTATCTTTTTGGTGCCAGACTTCCATAGTTCTTTATGAATATTTCTATTTGATCACTTGCACCTTCAGGTCCTTCGCGCCTCTTTTTCCAGAAAAAGATTCCAAATCCGACGACGACAACAGCAATAGCTGCTCCAAAGCTTGCAAGTACTAGTATTCAAAGATAAGGTATTCAAATTTTAGTTTCTTGATGAACAGAATGATAAGAAACTTTATTCTATTTAGTGAGGGTAATATCCATACCTATACCCAGAGAGCTACTCTTTGAATCCACTGCAATTTTAAACAATTTCAAGAAAACATCAGATTCATAAGTATCACAACAAAATTTTAGGTTTATAACTAAGGCCGATAAATGAACGATCCCTCTTAAAGTCTTAGGAAAATAGAACTAGTTTCTCTAGAATCTATTGCTTAAGTTACTCCTGTAATTATATTGAAGTATGTGTTACCCTATTCATGACCCGTGACTCATCCAAATCTGCAAACTATTCATGACTCATCCAAGTAAACAATGACCATCTTGACCCTAAACCAGTTACCCGCGACTCGTCTAACCCGTGACCCGTGAAGAACCCGTTTAACTCAACATACAAATACCCGTTAAGTACCTAAACAGATTAACCAGGTCTAGTGGTGGTTGAGTTTTGGTCGATCATAAGCAACCGATTTCCAAATATTGATGCATACGTAACCGGGTTTGAGTCGACTCCACTAGCTAGTCATCTCGAGAAAACTAAGGTTTACAATCTGACCAATATATGAATCTACCAGAAGAGAAAATCAGTTACCTCCTCCACTTCCGTAGCACACAAACTGCTCAGGTGAAGTTGCGTTAGACCCACATCGACCATTGGACTTAATACAACGATCACATTCGTCATTATTCGCCATCCACTCTAGCCTGAAACCGTCCTGCAAGGCGTATCTCAGATCACTCTCTGAAGCAATATCGTAATAAGCTCCACCCACTGGCACAGTGATAGAATTGTTGCATTGCACGAACAAGAAACTGGAAATATTAGTGACGCTCAAACTGTTTGGAGAGAAATAACTATCATTCCGGCGGGTCCCATTCACATCGCAACTTAATCGATAATTAGCATCCATGGCTACCGATGTATTTTCTTGGCATCTGTAGTACAGAGATACATTCACCTGGCCAAAATTATCGCTGTTGAAAAGGCTGGAGTTATAGGTAGTGTTGTGGAGATATCGAGGGCATATGTTGGTCCAGAGATCAGATCTAGCAACAGTGATCGTATGTGTTCTGCTATTGTACATCAGGACCCGATAATTTACTGATTCTATAATGAGTTCTGGAACAGTAAGTTGGCTGCAGGTTAGGTGAAAACCCAGGCGACCGCAATAATACGGCCTGTTTAACCCCCAAAAAGGATACCCGAATTCAAAATTGCCACAGGAGTCTGACTGGCTACATATATCGTATGGAGTTTCCTGGCACCAGAATACTGGGAAACGGATGATGGTTGCTAGAACCACAGTTATGGAAAATATTGCGGGGCTCGGGTCAAGACGGGGTTTCAGTTTCATGGTCGCTGGAGCTGGTTCGGAGGAAACAAATAATGAGGATGAACAATGAATAACTGAGTAAGGAAGGTAGTAAAATGGGGCAAGTCACTTGATTTGTTGAAACTTCAATTTTCATCACCAACTGATAGATACATATACATATTTAATAATTAAGGAACACAAATATTAAGTTGACTGGGTGTTAGATGCAAAAATTTAGCTTTTCTCTAATTATTTGTAATCAATATTCTTCTTTGTTTTGGGTTGACACACTAAGGGATGATAAAATTAGAAAAAATCAGTTTATAACTTCTTACGTTAACTATTCACTCTTTAATTAATGGGTTATTGGATTTTATCACCCGCAACTATCGGCCTTTGGCCGATGACACCCGCAACTAACACTTTGACACCCGGCACCCCCAACTTGTCTTTTTGTTTGCACTGGCACCACTCAGTTAAATATTCTCTAACTTGGTTAGTTATTTGTCCGACACCATTTTGCTGATTGTACATGCTGATGTGGATGATGAGGTGTAATGTCTCCTTCTCCTTTATAACACAGACATCCCAAATGAACCCTAATTCTCCATTCATCCCACATAATCACTGCAAAAGCTCCGATTCCCCCACAATTCATCGATTCTTCCCACAGAAACCCTAATCGAAATGAGTTCATCTTCCAATTCATCATGGAGTGTGAACCGAACCCCTAAATTGTTCAAGGTTGATTTGGATGGAAACTTGTATTGTCATCATGAAGTTGTTGCTGTTCTTCACATCGCTGGTCCTAAAAGTGTTCGACATGGTGATCAATTTTATGGTTGCCCTCAATGGCCTGTAAGTTGTTTACTTATGGATTGAACTTAAATTCTTGTTGAAACTGAGGTTGGTATATTGTTTTGTAGTTATCCGATTGCAAGTTCTTTATGTGGAAACAAGATTTCGACAAATTTTTCGAAGCACATTCAAATTGTAGTTCAAGTCCAGTCAGTTATCAAGAACTGAAAAATGAGAACTTGGAATTGCAGAACAAGTTGCTACTCGAAGAGAACACGATGCTGAAAAGACAAATTCTTGGCAAAAAGTCCATGTGGAAGCAACCATTTCTGTTTACTATGTGTTTTGTCATTGCATTATGGATGTACATTTTGAACAAGTGATTTAATTAGGTTGTACAATATTGAAGTTATTAATGACAGTTGTTTAGTATGTTTTGACCCATTTGTCATGACAGTTGTTTAGTCTGTTTTGACCCATTTGTCATGATTTGGTAATTACAAAACCAAAGTGTAGGTCCGGCTAGGGGAGGATCTAGTCGCCTAATCCTTGTGTACAAACCAACCCGGTTGTGCGGAATCCAACTGAGATAGCAAACCGAGATAGAACACGCAAATAATCAACACACAAGACTCAACGATTAACACCACTTGTATTAAACGTATGAAAGGTCCGGTTACAAGCACAAGGTTTACAAATCAGTCCTGTAAACTCTCTCAGTGTGTGTGTGTGTTTTTCTGCTCTAAGTGTTCTCTCCTGTTCTCTCTATCTGTCTATCTCTGAAGTGAAAAACAACACACGGGTATTTATACCCAAAACAGCAGGTCTGGTCGAAGGATCAGACAGACCGATCGAAAGATCATCTGTCGACCAGAAATAGCTCGAAGGATCCATATGTACCACGAAGGATGATATCCTTCGTGGTCCATCTGTCGAATGTTTATGTTTCGAGCTCATCATCATCGAAGGATATAAGTGATCCTTCGATGACCATCCTTCGACTCAAACACATTACAACCAAAATGTTGACTGCTTGGCCAAGTCAAACCAGGAGGATGGTTGACTTGGTCAAACTTACAAGACTAACAACGACATCGTTTTACATCGTGACCGAATACAGACAAAGTACAGACATAAGTGCACCAACAAACTCCCCCTTGGCTGTAGTTTTGTCTGGCTGTAGCTTTGTCTCGATCTTCATTCTTGTAAGTTCTCGTGTCTTCAAGTCTTTGACTTCTATTCAAGTCTTCAATGTCGGAGGATCTTCAAAGTATTCACGTCTTAAAAACAGAAAGGGTATCAACAAACTCCCCGTTTCATGTAGGAAGTGTGTTGACAAACTCCCCCTTAACATAAGCTCCCCCTTGAGTTATGCTCGTGAAGGTCTTGTTCTTTATGAAGTGAGATCCTTGTGGTGTTGATGATGGTCAGCGGCAACTCGATCATCTTCATCATTTGAGTGCCTTCACGTCGTGTCTTCATTCCGAAGCTTGTCATCGACCATGTTCTCCTTGCCTTTAGAATCTGCACATGCAAGAAATCTAAACGCGTAATGAGAACAACTGCTTGGAATATAGTAAACATAAACAAACGACACACATGTGACCATTGTTCAAACAAACACCGTCCGGCAGTTTGAAAGTTTAAAATATTTTATCAATTTCAATTTTAACTTTCAAAACTTTGCAAATTTCGACCGTTTATGAAGATTCAGTCGTTTCGGTTTTCGTTCAGGTTTCAGGTAACGAAGACTCGAGATCCAACATCGTACGATCGAAAATAAGATAGAAATAAAATCTTTTTGGTATTTTGAAATTTTTTTTTTTTTTAAAAGTAAAGACTGAAAGCAGTAAATAAATATATACAAATATGCAGAAACTGAAAGCATTAAATAAATATTTACAGACATTCTTTTTGCGAGTTTCGAGGGTAAGAGAATCATATCAGTGTACGGTCATGCCAAAACGCTCTTGTTGTTCTTTTAGTTTAACATTAAGATAAGCATCCTATAACAATTATCGGTATTGTTGTCCACTTAAGCTCAACTTATCAGATGTAATCATGGCGAGGAGATACGTTAAGGTATAATTTATACTTACCGACCGGTGTTCATCCACATCACGACACATTCCCGTATCAAGGTATGCACGAGGGTTCATCTTACCGGTGAGTATACCGATTATCATCTGTTTGACCGTATATGATGTGAGATTCTCACTTATTTTGATTTGAAAACAAGCCCTATGTGATAGAATCACTTATTGATGAGGAACTTGATTTTCGATGCATGAGGGCACAGGAGCAAGTCCGTGAACAGGTCAGTACTTTCGTACAGCAGAGAGACGAACTTGACTCCCGGAAAGAATTTGTGATATATTATCACTTATTTGTTTGGACATGTGATTGTTGATCACTTATTGAGGTCGTATGCAGTATGTACACGTATGTATAGTATCATGGAAGATCTAGACTTGCGTCCCCGTTATTTTTCGGTAAAAGAAACAACCATGATACCCAGATGATAAGCAGCATAAAGACCGAATATCTCAGAACCTCGGCAATCTCTCAAACGAGATTTCGGTACTAAGACCATATGCCAATGAATGGTTCCCACCCAGTCCTCAGTCGATTTAAGATTTATATCACCCTGCACACTTTAAAATGATTGTGAGCCTACCGATACATCTTATATAGAGCTGCTTATCGTTTTTCATTTAAAGTTTAAAAAGGTTTGGACAGACCACTGATGTGCTATCATTTTCTCTTTTTCTTGCCAGGAAACTCATTTTTGATTTTCTATTGTTTTTGTGTTTTTGAAATTTTGCGATGTTTTTGGATTTTCAAATTTTGGATTTACTCCCCCTAAAATCAATAAACTAAGACAAATTTAAAACACAAAGGTATTTACAAAAATGATTTTCCGATGTTGGTTTTACTCTTGCTTGACCTTAATGCCGTTTACCAATAATAAATAGTCAAATCTTGATTTGTCAAATGCTTTGGTAAAAAGGTCGGCACGTTGGTCATCGGTGTGGACGTAAGCAACATCGATTAGCCTTTTCTCAAAGAAATCACGTATGAAGTGATACTTAATTTCGATGTGCTTAGTCTTTGAGTGCTGCACAGGATTTTTAGTGATCTGTAATGCAGCAGAATTATCAACGTAAATAGGAGTAGTTAGGAATTCAAAACCGTAATCACGCATCTGTTGTTGTATCCACAGGACTTGGGAACAACAACTTGAGGCGGCAATGTATTCAGCTTCGCATGTTGATGTAGCGACGCACGTCTGCTTCTTGCACTGCCATGTGACTAGGCGATTTCCTAAAAACTGACATCCAGCCGTTGTGGATTTGCCGTCGATTTTGCATCCGCCAAAATCAGAATCACTGAATGCGATCAAGTCAAAGTTATTATCCCTAGGGTACCACAGACCGGTGTCAGGGCAACCCTTCAAATAACGAAAAATCCTTTTTACAGCTGCAAGATGTGAGGCCTTCGGGTTCACTTGATATCTGGCAAGCAGGCACGTTGGGTACATTATATCTGGTCTTGATGCTGTGAGGTACATAAGAGATCCGATCATCGCGCGGTAGTAGGAGGGGCTAACAACTTCACCCTTCAAGTCTGGATTAATTCCGTGATTTTGTGGTAATGGGGTACCAATGGGCGTTGCATCAGACATCTGGAACCGGCTCAAGATGTCACTAACATATTTAGTCTGATGGATGAATATCCTAGACTCAGTTTGTTGTACTTGTAGGCCCAAAAAGAAAGTCATTTCCCCCATAGCACTCATCTCGAATTTATCCTGCATGATGCGCTCGAAATTCCTACACAAAACATCATTAGTAGAACCAAAAATAATATCATCAACGTATACCTGTACCAGTAGAAGATCTCCATCTTGTTCTTTGATGAAAAGAGTACAATCGATAAGACCTCTGCGAAATCCATTCTCCAGCAAATAATTAGATAAGGTTGCGTACCAAGCTCGCGGTGCTTGATGAAGACCATATAGAGCTTTGTTGAGCAACCAAACCCGATCGGGATGGATAGGATCTTCAAAACCTGGAGGCTGTTCGACGTACACCTCTTCTTCTACCACACCATGTAAGAATGCACTTTTCACGTCCATCTGGTATACCTTGAAACCTTTGAATGAGGCATAAGCCAGAAAAATCCGAATTGCTTCTAGACGTGCAACAGGTGCATATACTTCGTTGTAGTCGATCCCCTCAATCTGACGAAAACCTTGAACGACTAGCCTTGCTTTGTTTCGAATAACGATTCCACGGTCATCCTTTTTGCATTTAAACACCCAACGGGTACCAATCTTCTTATAACCAGCAGGTTTCTCTACGAGTTTCCAGACACCAAGCTTCTGGAATTGTTGCAGTTCTTCCTGCATTGCTTCAACCCAAGAGCTATCTTTCAAAGCATCTTTCCAAGTTCTTGGCTCTTCCTGTGAGACATAACACGCGAAAGACCAATCATTTTGTTGACCAGATTCTCGGATAGTTGCATACAAGCCTGCATTGTTGTTGTTTCGCAACATGTTTCTTGTTTGAACGCCACTTTGTACATTTCCGATGATGTTTTGTTGAGGATGGGTATTGTGAATCCTGGTTTCTGGATTATCTTGAACTGGAATATTTGTACCCAGATTGTTGAGATTGAGATCAACAATCAATTCAAGGCCCGGAATTGACGAAGAGGATGATGCAGTAGCTTCAGCTGTTCTAGGGACATCCACTGGAGGTGTACCTTCTGAAGTACCATGTACTGCTGTTGCTGGAGCTTCTTGATCTGCATCGAGAAATTCATCATCCTCTGAAGATTCGTTCAATTCGGTAGCATCGTGAAAATCCTCATTGTCGAGAGCATTATTGTTCACCGAAGATGGTTCTTGATTGACAAGAATTGGACGAACCAACGGTGAATCTGCTGCATTATCGCTCTCGAAAAACATCCTTGCCGCAGCATTTTCTTCAACTGCTTCAACATTGATCGAATTGAAAAAGTCATCGTACTCAAACATCCAAGGCTGACCAGGATTTCTGACTGGTAAAGTGTGCCTTTGTACTCTGACTTCAGACCATTCCTCGACCCTTTTAGTCTCTAGATTCCAGACTCTTAAGTTAGGGGTGGAATACCCAAGAAAGTATCCCTCAATTGCTCTTGCCCCAAACTTTCCATTAGGATCGATTATTGTGCACGGAGCTCCAAACGGTTCAAGATATGACAAATCTGGTTTCCGTTTGTTAATAAGCTCAAAGCAGGTCTTGTTGTGCCTTTTGACTGTAAGGACTCGGTTCAACGTATAACATGCAGAGGACACAGCTTCAGTCCAGAATGGAATGGGCAACTGCGATTCTACCAACATTGTCCTAGCAGTCTCGATCAATGTGCGGTTTTTACATTCAGCGACACCATTTTGTTGAGGAGTATAAGCTGCACTAAATTCGTGAAGAATACCTTTTGAAGTGCAAAACTCCGCCATGGCATGATTTTTAAATTCAGTACCATTGTCGCTACGTATCCGCCTAACCTTCAAATTATAGAGATTCTCAATCTGAATGATCAAGTTTTTGATAATACCGAAGGTTTCACTCTTATGTGCCATGAACGCCACCCAAGAAAATCTTGAATAATCATCAGTTATCACGAGGCAATATTGATCATTCCTAATGCTTTTGTGCTTGACAGGACCGAACAAATCCATGTGCAAACGTTCAAGAGGAACAGCCACCGTGTTGACTTTCTTTGTAGGGTGTCGCTTCTTCGTTTGTTTTCCTTTCTGGCACGAAACACAGACGTCTTGAAGATGGAAATTTTTAAGAGGAACACCATTCACCAATTCATTTGAAACCAAATGATTCATTTTGCGTAAGTGAATGTGACCCATTCGTCTGTGCCAAGAGATTGTGTCTTTTTCTGTGGCTTTGGAAACGAAACAAGTTGCTTGTGCAGACGTTGTGATAGCTTGGCTCATATCAAGGACATACAAATCATTTATCCTTGGAGCCGACAAGAGAATCCATTCTTTTGGAATTTTGAAGCCGGGTTTCAGCACATAACATCCATTTGCATCAAAGTGTACTGAGAACTGCTTATCACAAATTTGAGAAACACTAAGAAGATTGTGATCAAGTTGTTGTACGAAATTGATCTTATCAAAGCTAACAACCCCGTTGGAAATCATTCCTTCACCAGTAATATATCCGCCCTTATCTCCAGCAAAAGCAACATAACCTCCTCTAATAGATTTGACGTTGTAGAGAAGCTTCATGTCGCCTGTCATGTGCCTGGATGCCCCACTATCAACAATCCAATGACTACTGATAGTTCCTCCTAGAACACCCTGCACATGAACTCAATCGATTAGTTGGAGATGGGGACCCAAGCCATTGTGGTCTTGGGTCTTCCATTTTTATCAACAACAATAACTTCCACCTTTTGATGATTCGGAAATTGTGATGGTCCCCCTGATTCAATAACAGATTTTGGTTTCCAGGTCTGTTGAGTTTTACCAGTTTGATTGTTTGAAAATTTAACTTCGTGATTGTTTGAAGTTCTTGAATTTTCTGGTTTAACTGGAACAGATTGTTTTTGAACCACATCACTTTTAATCGCCTTTTCAATTTTCTTGACCTGTTGGCGTTTCTGTTTCTTTTCCCTTTCTCTTATGAGTCGAGGATCTTGCTTTACAGAAACAGATTGCTGGCGGTCAGTTGGGCCACGGGGATCATCAACCTTTGTTTTCAACTTATGAAGATACGGGCAATTTCGAATGATATGCCCGATTGTACCACATTCAAAACATGATCTTCGTTCAACAAACCCCGAAGTATCATGTGATCGTCTTGCCGATGATGAACTTTGTGATCCCAAGGTACTAGGTTTTGAACAACTTGGTTCATGCCTTTTCATCACAGTTGCTTTCTTGACAAAATCTAAGTTAGATTGATTTTCAAACTTTGCAATTTTGTCCGTTCCCTTAGATTTCACAAAGTTCACATTCTTTTTCTTCTTCTGATTCGGCTTCTTTTGGCTTTGAGTCGGTGCTTTACCTTTAGGTTTGGTATGATTTTGCTGTTTTTGCACTGTTGGTAATCTCTGATTTCCATATTGTTTTCGAACTTCAGCCTTTGGAATAGGAGGACACTGTGTCACTGTGACATGTGATCCTGCCTTTCCCAAAAACTTACTTGTTGAATTTTCAAAGACTTTACTGATTAATGATTGATTAACATTCTTAATAGGAAAATCTTTGTCTGAGTAAATTTTATTATCACCAACAAGAGTGTACAGCAAATCCACACTCTCCGACTCTTTTGCAGACGAGGACTCGATTGCAACAGTCTTAGCGGGTTTTGTAGGAGGATCACACAGAATATGATTCTCAAGAGGTATGTCCTCTTCGTTTATCACCGCATCAGACTTTGCTGAATCAGTATCATCAGACTCATCATCAGAAGAATCAGCATCCTCAATCACAACTTGAGAATCCTGATTCTGTTCAGCAGTTACAAAAGTATCTGCTGACACATCTGAATCCGACGATACTTCTTTCTTGTATCCGAGCCCTGTTGCAAATTCCTCAACGTCCTAAGGAACAGATGGTTCAAAATGAGTTCTATACTCCTCATCAGGCAGTGCATCAAAGTTGTTTCTCACGGGTGGTGGACATTTCTTATAACCTTTGCATGTGACATCCTTTTTCTCTTTCTGAACATCAATGATGTGATCCAACACATAGCTAGAGCTCAAATAACTGTCTAACTTGAGTCGGATCGCCTCACTTTCTGTTTTAACACAAGCCATTTCTTTTTGCATTACCTCAAGACGAGTGATATACAAATTAATGTCCGTTTGTTTTCTGGAAACCATTTTAGTTAACTCTGTTTTATCTTTCTTCAATGTTTCAATCATTGATTTATATTCCTTTTCATGGTTTTCATAAAACATATTGGCTTCAGTGCACTTTGAAAGATCAACTGTCAATTTCTGATTGTGAATAAATGTCACATCATATTTTTCTTGCAAAGCCTCGTGCTTGCTTTGCAATTCACACCACTTATCATTCACTAAAACATGTTTGTCTTGCAATTCAAACAAACTAGCTTGTAAAGCATCGTGTTTGCCTTGCAACTCAGACATGTTTGCTTCCAAATCAGCACATCTAACATTCAAACTATCACAATTATCACAGCTAACAGAAGTGGGTTCATCGACACATACCTGACTTGATGAACTGTTGACATTAGCCATAAAGGCTGAATGGAGAGAAGACGAAGAATAAGCAGCTTGATCCACCAAAATAGATCTTCTTTGAATTCCTGCTGCAGCTTCCTCCAATAGCTCATCAATATTTGCATCGACTGACGCACTTGATGTGTCATCCACATGATCATCGCCTGAAGCGGAGGAATCTTCATCTGAACTTCCACTGTAACCGGAGCTGTCTTCATCTTCAGAAGATTCACTACCATTGGTGGAAGATTCTCCACCACTGGCGTGTTTAAGATCCTTGACAACTTCAGCAAAACAAGCTGTTCCATCTGGAGCATCGTTTCCCAACTGAATAGACCAATCACAACCTTCATCTACTTGAACCACAAGTGCCTGGTTGGCATTTGATGGTCCTGCTTGAGTCTGGTTGTTGACAGGCACCAATGTGCGAACATTGTTCCTATTCTGGTTCTGCTGGTTGCCTTGATTTCTGAAGGGATTCTGGTTTCCATGCTGAGATGGCCTTGTACATTCCCTTTTAAAATGACCACGTTCACCACAATTGAAACACTTAACAGCTTGCTTGTCGAACCCATACTTTGTGTCTTTCTTGCTTTCCAAGCTGGTTCGGCCTGTTCTTTCCATAAAATCCTTTGCTCGCCTAACAGCACTGGCAAAGGCCCATTTAATATCCATCATCTCCATCTATTCCTTATCAATCTGCTGATAGTCTTCTTGAGTCAGATTAATGTTGCCAATCTGACCTTCCACTAATCCACAGTATGCGCTCACCAAAGTGTTTAGCAGCTCCATGTGTTCCTTTGCTACTTCCACACTAACTTTAGAAAAGCTTGAAGTGTCGAGCCGTACTGTATTTGGCTTAGATTGCTGACTAGCAGATGATGTACTTCCATAACATGCTTGCTGTGGAGGATGAAGTGGATTCCCGAACATATCAGTTGCTCTGATTTGCTGTTGCTGTTGTGGTGCTGGTTGAGGAGTTGGATTAAGCGGATTTCCAAACATGTCTGTTGTTGGAGGAGGAGTGCCATACAAGCTCGTGCTAGACACAAATGCTGTTTGAATTGGAGCGTGTGAAGATGGTTTTGTAGAAGTGCTAGAAGTTCCATAATAAATCTCAGGATTTTGTGTTACTGGAACTCTTTTTGCCTTGAGAGTTTCTTCCTGATTCTTGTTTTCCAGGAGTTGAGCAAAATCACTGAAGCTTGTTGTATCCAAAGTGCCATTGTACCTCATGATTTCTAAGAAATTATTCCATTGAGGTGGCAGGGCATCTGCAAACTTCTTCACTATCTCTGCTGAAGTCGTCACCACCCCAGTATTTGCCAATTCAGTTAGCAAATGAGTAAATCCACTTGTCAAATCTCCTAGAGATTCATTCTGCATACAAATAAAACCATCAAACTCTTTCTTCAGCAGTTCTTTTCTCAATTGACGTGTCGCTTCATTTCCTACGCCCCTTGTCTTTAATGCGTCCCACAACCTCTTTGTCGTCTTGTAACTGACAAATTGATGATATATATCTTTACTTAAAGCCTGAGTGAGAATGGCGTATGCCTTCTTTTCCAGATCATAGACCTTCTTCTGATCTTCCGTAAGATCTGCAAACGTGGCAGCAGATGATGCGGCAACCTCTATTGTTTGATCGAAATCTGTAATGAACCGCAACCACAATTCTGTATTTTGACCAAGAACGTATGTATGAAATCTACCAAACCATCCCGGATATTCACTTAAGTGCATCAACTTTGGAGGCCTATTCAAACTTCCTGTTTCACTTTCGCTTAGCAAAATGCTTTGAACACTTGGAGCTTGATTTGATACAAATGCCCATTGACCGGTAGATGTAGCATTAGCTTGCGAACCCGAATCCGGAGTTGGAGTACCAAAATACATCTCTGCATTTACCGGAACACCCCACATCTAATTCATTTTTGATCAGCCGAAGGATACCTGTCGAAAGACTTGAAAAACACAAACTGTTAAACACAAACAGACTAATGATCGAAAGATCAACAACTGTTCGAAGGATCAACAGTGTTCGAAAGATCACTGTTGAGTTTCGAACAAAGTTTTTGAAAGATTCTCCAACCGAAGGATCCTTATCTTTCGAAAAAGGACTGTAGACCGAAAGATGAACACGAAAGATGACTTCGAAAGACTCCCCAATCGAAGGATCCTGGTCTTTCGAAAAAGAACTGTAGGCCGAAGGATATATGTTTCGAAAATATTCCTTGGAACGAAGGATAAGTCTCACACTTCGAAGGATGCTCGAAGGATAACTATCTGTCGAACCTCCTTTGGTCGAAAGATGATCTTTCGACTTCGAAGGATATCTTTCGAACTTGCTCTGACACAGTTGACAATGGGTGACAGGTTGGTGAAAAGTTGACGGGTTGGTGAGAACTTTCGGATGTTCAGACCATATCTTTCAGGTCTGAACATGCAGGTTTTTCACCAACCGGGTAATGTCCAATATTTTAATCAAAATACAACTTCCAACAAACAAACACTTGGTAATTCAAAATTTTTAAAGATCAAAAAGGTGAAAACTACCAAGAACACTTAAGATATCGGTTGAAGATAAGAGGAACAAACCCAGAAATATGAATATTTCTGCAAACCGACAACAAACCGAAACCCGATTTTAACAAGTTTTTCCAGAAAATATAAACTTCAATCTCGAAAAACAGCAAGAACACCTCGGTTTTAACAAGGATAAGAGCCAAAGCTCTGATACCACTTGTAGGTCCGGCTAGGGGAGGATCTAGTCGCCTAATCCTTGTGTACAAACCAACCCGGTTGTGCGGAATCCAACCGAGATAGCAAACCGAGATAGAACACGCAAATAATCAACACACAAGACTCAACGATTAACACCACTTGTATTAAACGTATGAAAGGTCCGCTTACAAGCACAAGGTTTACAAATCAGTCCTGTAAACTCTCTCAGTGTGTGTGTGTGTTTTTCTGCTCTAAGTGTTCTCTCCTGTTCTCTCTATCTGTCTATCTCTGAAGTGAAAAACAACACACGGGTATTTATACCCAAAACAGCAGGTCTGGTCGAAGGATCAGACAGACTGATCGAAAGATCATCTGTCGACCAGAAATAGCTCGAAGGATCCATATGTACCACGAAGGATGATATCCTTCGTGGTCCATCTGTCGAATGTTTATGTTTCGAGCTCATCATCATCGAAGGATATAAGTGATCCTTCGATGACCATCCTTCGACTCAAACACATTACAACCAAAATGTTGACTGTTTGGCCAAGTCAAACCAGGAGGATGGTTGACTTGGTCAAACTTACAAGACTAACAACGACATCGTTTTACATCGTGACCGAATACAGACAAAGTACAGACATAAGTGCACCAACACAAAGTGCAGCCAAACATTTGTCATAACAGTGGTTTGTTTTGACCCATGTTAGTGATTTGGTAATCACCAAACATAAGTGCAGCAAACAGCTGTCTGTTTTGACCCAATGTGCAGCCAAACATAAGTGACCAAACATCTGTTTTGACCCATATTAGTGATTAGGTAATGACCAAACATAAGTGCAGCAAACAATTGTCACTTTTGACCCTTTTGTCATGTTTTTGTGATAACCAAACCAAATTGCACCCAAACATAAGTGACCAATATCTGTTTTGACCCATATTAGTCATTTGGTAATCACCAAAACATATATGTGCAGCAAACAGTTGTCTGTTTGACCCAAATTAGTGATATGGTAATGAACAAACAACTCCAAACTGATCAAATGCCACAGCTCCAAACTGATCAAATGACCACAACTGTTTTGACCCATTTCTTAAACACCTGTCATATACGCAGACCTGACATATATATACCACAACTGTCAAATGACCAAATTACCCCTGCAAGATTTAAAGCTCATATAACCTACTGCATATATATACCACACCTGTAAAATGACCAAATTACCCCTCTTTGACTGGTGGGTTGGCTGTTGAGTAGACTTGTCTGCTGAGTTGACTGCTGTTGAGTTGACTGTTGAGTTGAGTGCTGTGTTGACTGTTGTGTTGACTTTCTCTTCCTTATGTTCCCCTTCTTTCTCTTTGATCCAGGTTCAGCTATGAGCAATAAAATGACATTAGTTAGCATAATTAGAGATCTACAACATTAGTTAGCATAATTAGAGATCTACACTAAATACCACCTGTATTGATGTTCCTTTTTTCAGCACATCTTCTCTTGTTATGACCTCTTGCTCCACAAACAACTTACAAGCCATTGAGGGCAACCATAAAATTGATCACCATGTCGAACACTTTTAGGACCAGCGATGCGAAGAACAGCAACAACTTCATGATGACAATACAAGTTTCCATCCAAATCAACCTTGAACAATTTAGGGGTTCGGTTCACACTCCATGATGAATTGGAAGATGAACTCATCTCGATTAGGGTTTCTGTGGGATGAATCGATGAATTGTGGGGGAATCGGAGCTTTTGCAGTGATTATGTGGGATGAATGGAGAATTAGGGTTCATTTGGGATGTCTGTGTTATAAAGGAGAATGAGACATTACACCTCATCATCCACATCAGCATGTACAATCAGCAAAATGGTGCCACGTCGGACAAATAACTAACCAAGTTAGAGAATATTTAACTGAGTGGTGCCAGTGCAAACAAAAAGACAAGTTGGGGGTGCCGGGTGTCAAAGTGTTAGTTGCGGGTGTCATCGGCCAAAGGCCAATAGTTGCGGTTGATAAAATCCAATAACCCTTAATTAATTAGTCAATTTCGTTTTATCTTACATACATAAAATTTTGTCATACATGTATCATACAGATTATCGAATTTTATACTACATATATTGAAGTTTATCTTACATTTTATCCTAACGCGTAACGAGTTATGGATTACTAGAATATTTGATAACGTCTAATAAGTTTTTACTTTGTGTATTTTTAAAGGCAATTATGTATGAGTATAAGAACAATTTTTTTTTTTACTATTTAGTTCTGTTATCTTTTTTTAGAATAATCATCGTTGATTTATGGTGAAAATAACGTTAAAAGCTGAGAACGGTTAATCATGTATATGCGTGGGCCATTGGAGGGCAAAAGTGAAAGTGCACTAATTTTAACGGTATTTTACTAATTTCATGAAAAATAACGTTAAAATCTGAGGACCGTTAATCATGCATCATGTGGTTGCGTTGATAGTTGAAAGACAAAAGGTACATGCACTAATCGGTCTTTGTCCTGATTGCTGAGTGTTATGTGTCTTATGTCCAAGGCTAATTGATGCAAAACTACTATCGAGCCGGAGGTCTCGCTGGAAGCAGCCTCTCTATTCCTACGGGTAGAGGTAAGGCTGTCAACATCTTACCCTACTCATACCCTACCTTTACTTTACTATTAGTGGGATTTACTGAGTATGATGATGATGATGATGATCGTTGATTTATGGTATATTAATTAGGGGTAAATTACAAGCTTAATATATGGTATGCTCTAAAGATCAATTTTAAACTATAGTAATTTTACTTCTTTAACGACCTTGTGCAACAGCACCGCCCATTCCTTGAAGATCCACATTTGAAGATGTTCCTCATTTGACTAATTACAATTCCTGTCTCGAACAACATCATTAATTACTGATGTGATTGATATTATCTTTGATCTCCATGTATGTCATACGGCCGAGGTTCTTTGCACTAGAGGACTGGGAAACAATGGAAATGACCAGGATCACCACCAATGCAACGAAGGTGGTCTCGTGCGGTTGCCTAGATCAAGAAGGAAACATTGAAATAGAATGAGAGCTGATTAATGAAATAGGACAATGGCCAAAATCTACACCACTGTCCTCATATAGGAGGGTCAACCGTCAATGTCAAGTGTCTCTAAAATATCTACATGGGTCAATATCGAGAGTAGGTGAAAGGATAACTGAGTTCAATGGATGTAAACCACCATAATGTTGTCTTGATTTATTGAGTTCTATCAAGACAAAATACTTCTAGATTACTATGAATAAGTCTTAAGTTCTTAAATATCACACAAATTAGTCACGAGTATTATTCAGCCACATTAAAAGTCTCTGGGGTCGCCTTTCCAAATACCGGGTCCATTTTCTTCATCACATTGGATAGCTGATTTGATCAAGTGGGCCAGGGCAAGAGTAGGTTTTTATTATTTATATTTTTTTTTATTTTCGGTTGATCCAGAGTAGGGTTATCACGAGCAAAAGCGAGACAAACCAAGGTAGACTCGAACTTGTCTTGTTTACAAATTGAGCCGATTTACAACCAAGTCGATTTTGAGCTAGCTATATAAATATAAATTCTTCTAAATAAAATATCTATATAAAATTACTTTAAAGAAGATATCAACTGGGACATAACATTGTTTTGGATTATTGACAAGTCTCAGTGGTAGCAAAGTGAATCTCTAAAGTGTTTACAAGGTTAGATCTCAGTGAATATCTCAATCTCTAAAGTTCTTAATTAACAATTAAGTAGATTCAGAAAACCTAACCAAAACAGAAAATCTAGCAATTTTTTTATTGGCGAAAAATATAAGTGTGTCAAAAATAATGAACGAATCACATACAAAAATAAATAGTTACACTCTGAAAGCAGAGGATTATGATTTTAATAGCTAAGATTTTAGTATTCACATTCTCTCTAGAACTTGCTGCTGTCATGTGTTCTCATATAACAACACTTTACATATATATAGCAAGAAACATAGTATTTCCACATCCTAGAAAGTCAGATCAACCATCAGAAGAATTTGGTGCAGAACTGCCAACCACTTTGTTACTGATCCGGTGATGTCGGTTCTGTGTTATGACCCTTGAACATACCACCATCATCCACCACAATATCAAGCACTTCTGGTTTCTGAGCATTCAAATCGTCATTCTGAATCCCTTTTAAAGTATCGACCACTTCTTTCATCGTGGGCCTCATATCTTTATCATGTTGAAGACACCGGAAAGCCAGCTCAGCCACCAAAGTGATCTTCCTCCTCACCAAACCATTTGTTTCAAACCCAATAGTTTTGTCAACCAACTCGCTCAATGTTTGATTTTGAATCTTGGTTACTGCCATATTAGCCAGGTTTATGTCAAGCCTGTGCCTGCTGGTATCAACCGCGGGTAATGAACCTTCACCTCCATCCAAACACATAACCACCGCCACCCTATCACCTTAACCACCATCCAACACCACCACCGTTCACCCTAACATTCCCGGATCTGCCATCAACCATCTATACACTTCCCATCGTTCACCACTGAAATAACCAACAACCGTAACTCAACACCCTTCACATACCCATTGTCGCACTACACCATTATTACCATTAGACCACCGATTAGATAAAGTGAGAAATAGATTTTGGTGTAAGTAGTTTAGTTGTTATTGTGTTCATATGGTTTAAGAGTTTCATACAAATGAGACATAGTAGCGGCTGATTATCTTGAATGAATATTAGGGTTAGGTGAATGAAGTTAATGTTGGAAGTTTTTTGGTGTGAATGAAAGTCTTAATTTGTAATTCACTTTGTCCCACATTGGTGTGGGAACAAAAGGAAATGTTATTTATAAGGTAAAACCTGAAAAAAATCATCAACAAGGGCAACATAATACCGACAGCCTTCATGAGAGGTGATAGGTGATGGTCCCCACCAATCACAATGGACTAAGTCGAGAGGAAAGAGTGCTCATTTTGGATTGAGATCAAATGGCAATTTTTGTGCTTTAGACATTTGACACGAGGAACAAACAATAGGTTTAGGAAGAATGGATGTGACTTGCACTAATCCGGTTTTATTTAATAGTTTTATAACATCATTGGACACATGGCCTAAACAACTATGCTATAATTTATATGATGCTTTATTTGTAGAAACAACACTTAGGGCTTGATGATTTTAATTCAACACATAAAGCCCGTTCTCACATAGGTGATGGTCCACACAAATCACAATGGACTAAGTCGAGAGGAAATAATGCGCGTTTTGGATTGAGATCAAATGCCAATTTTTGTGCTTTAGACATTTGACACGAGGAACAAACAATAGGTTTAGGAAAAATGGATGTGACTTGCACTAATCCCGTTTTATTTAATAGTTTAATAACATCATTGGACACATGTCCTAACAACTATGCTATAATTTATATGATGCTTTATTTGTAGAAACAACACTTAGGGTTTGATGTTTTTAATTCAACACATAAAGCCCGTTCTCACATCGACGTTGAGCCAAGACCTACCTCGTTTCCCGATCCTGAACTTAGAAATTTGGTTGAGAAAAAAGCACATCAACATTGTTGTCCATAGTTAACTTATTGATAGAAAGAAGATTTTTGGTGATTCGAGGAACCACAAGGAAATTTTTGAGAAGAATGTTTTTGCCAATAGTTTTGTGTTCCTTGTGAGAAATAGGCAGAGATTTGCAATCTCCAAAAATTACCTTATCTTTCTCATTACATGAAATAATATCATGAATATTACCTATAGTTTGAGTCATATGGTCGGTAGCCCTGGAGTCTGCATACCAACTTGCATTTTTGGGATTAACTTGACATTGCGTCTGAAACGAATTTGCAAGATGTGCTTCACTAGTGGGATACGACACATGGGAAGGACACGAACTAGCGACATGGCCATGGAGGCCAAACAGTTGGCACAAATGACAAGCACCAGGGGAGTTCATGTTATTGTTACTAGAACCATTATTTCCACGATCACCACGGTTGTTTCTGCCTCCTCGATAGTTGTGGTAACCATGATTGTATCTGTTGGTGCACTTGTGTCTGTACTTTGTCTGTATTTAGTCTTGATACAAAACGATGTCTTTGATGTAAGATTGATGTAAGTTTGACCAAGTCAACCATCCTCCGGTTTGACTTGGTCAAACAGTTAGAAAATGGTTGTAAGATGTTTGGGTCGAAGGTTGATTCATCGAAGGATTGCCTATATCCTTCGATGATGAGCTCGAAAGATATCCCACGAAGGATACTGATGGACTTCGAAGGATATGCCATCCTTCGAAGTATATGTGTATCCTTCGATGGATGCATGATCGAAAGATGATGTTTCGATCAGTAATTCTATCCTTCGACCAGACCTGTTGTGTTCGGGTATATATACCCATGTTGTGTGTTCACTTGAAACTAGCACTTTAGAGAGAAGAAAGACAAGAGTTCGAAAGTTAGAGAAGTGAGAGCATTCTGTTTAGAACACACACACTGAGAGAGTTTGCAAAACTGATTTGTAAACATTGCTTTGTAACCGAACCTTTCATACGTATTAATACAAGTGGTGTTAATCGGTGAACCTTGTGTGTTGTGTTTATGCTTGTTCTTTCTCGGTTTGCATGCTAGCTTGGATTCCGCACTCGCTAGTGTGTTAGATATAACAAGGAATAGGTTGAACCTCAACCTCCGAGGGACCTACAAGTGGTATCAGAGCCGTGGCTCTTTTCCTTGTTAAAAACCGGATTTTATACAAGCTTTGGAGTGTTTTGGACAAAAACTCATTTGGTTTTGCTTCTGTTTTCAGTGTTTTTCTCGCTGTTTTTGTCGTTAAAACGTGTTCAAAACTTGTCGGGTGTGTTAAGGGAAGGTTTGGGTAACTTTAAAACTTTTTTTTAGGTGTTTGGTGATTTCCGACCATAATTCCGGCTTACTCCGGTACCGGTTTCTGGGTATTTTTATCATATTTTATTGTTTAAAATCTTGGTTTTGGTAAAAATCATGGTCTGACCATACTTTCTGCGAAAGATCTCACCAACCCATCACCTTTTTCACCTACCTGTCACTCTTTGTCAACTGTGTCAGTTCGATTCGATAGATACCCTTCGAAGTCGAAAGATCATCTTTCGATCAAGGAGGTTCGACAGATACCCATCCTTCGACCATCTTTCGAAGTCAGTGAGTTATCTTTCGAGCCAAGGAATTTTTCGAAGGATATATTGTTCGTACTACTGTTACATTTCGAAAGATAAGGATCCTTCGTCTTGGAGAATCTTTCGAAGTCATTGTTCGAAACTCAACAGTGATCTTTCGAACACTGTTGATCCTTCGAACAAGTGTTGATCTTTCGATCCTTGTCTGTTTTTGGTTAACAAGTTTGTGTTTTTCCTGGTCTTTCGATCTCAGATCCTTCGGCTGGTGTAACAATTTTTTTTCTTGATCAAAAATGAATTCGATGTGGGGTGTTCCGGTAAATGCAGAGATGTATTTTGGTACTCCGGCTCCGGATTCGGGTTCGCAAGCTAATGCTACAACTACCGGTCAATGGGCATTCGTATCAAATCAAGCTCCAAGTGTTCAAAGCATTTTGCTAAGCGAAAGTGAAACGGGAAGTTTGAATAGGCCTCCAAAGTTGATGCATTTAAGTGAATATCCGGGATGGTTTGGTAGATTTCATACATACGTCCTTGGTCAAAATACAGAATTGTGGTTGCGTTTCATCACAGATTTTGATCAAACAATAGAGGTTGCCGCTTCATCTGCTGCTACGTTTGCCGATCTTACAGAAGATCAGAAGAAGGTCTATGATTTGGAAAAGAAGGCATATGCCATTCTTACTCAGGCGTTAAGCAAAGATATTTATCATCAATTTGTCAGTCACAAGACAACGAAGAGGTTGTGGGACGCATTGAAAACAAGGGGTGTAGGAAATGAAGCGACACGTCAATTAAGAAAAGACCTGCTAAAGAAAGAGTTTGATGGTTTTACTTGTATGCAGAATGAATCTTTAGGAGATTTGACAAGTCGATATACTCATTTGCTGACTGAATTGGTAAATATTGGGGTTGTAACAACTTCAGCAGAGATAGTGAAGAAGTTTGCAGATGCACTGCCACCTCAATGGAATAATTTCTTAGAAATCCTGAAGTACAATGGCACTTTGGATACAACAAACTTCGGTGACTTTGCTCAACTCCTGGAAAACAAGAATCAGGAAGAAACTCTCAAGGCTAAAAGAGTTCCAGTGCCACAAAATCCTGAAATGTATTATGGAGCTTCTAGCACTTCTACAAAACCTTCTTCACACGCTCCAATTCAAACAGCATTTGTGTCTAGCACTAGCTTGTATGGCACTCCTCCTCCAACAACAGACATATATGGAAATCCGATTAATCCAGTTCCTCAACCAGTGCCACAACAGCAAAGCCAACAACCTATCAGAGCAACTGATATATTCGGAAATCCACTTCCTCCTCAACAGCAACAGCAAGCTTGTTATGGAAGTACATCATCTGCTGGTCAACAATCAAAGCCAAATACAGTACGGCTCGACACCTCAAGCTTTTCTAAAGTCAGTGTTGAAGTAGCAAAAGAACATATGGAGCTGCTAAACACTTTGGTGAGCGCATACTGTGGATTAGTGGAAGGTCAGATTGGTAATATTAATCTGACACAAGAAGACTATCAGCAGATTGATAAAGAGGAGATGGAGATGATGGACATCAAGTGGGCCTTTGCCAGTGCTGTTAGGCGAGCAAAGGATTTCATGGAGAGAACTGGCAGAACTAGCTTGGAGAGCAAGAAAGACACCAAGTATGGGTTTGATAAGCAGGCTGTGAAGTGTTTCAATTGTGGTGAATGTGGTCATTTCAAGCGTGAATGTACAAGGCCATCTCAACATGGAAACCAAAATCCTTTCAGAGGTCAAGGCAACCAGCAGAACCAGAACAGGAACAATGTTCGTACGCTGGTACCTGTTAACAACCAAAGCCAAGCAGGACCATCTAATGCCAACCAGGCACTTGTGGTTCAAGTAGATGAAGGCTGTGATTGGTCAATCCAGTTGGGAAATGACGCTCCAGATGGAACAGCTTGTTTTGCTGAAGTTGTCAAGGATCTTAAACACGCCAGTGGTGGAGAATCTTCCACCAATGGTAGTGAATCTTCTGAAGATGAAGACAGCTCCGGTTACAGTGGAAGTTCAGATGAAGAATCCTCCACTTCAGGCAATGATCAGGTGGATGAGACATCGACTGCGTCAGTTAATGCAGATATTGATGAACTATTGGAAGAAGCTACAGCAGGAATTCAAAGAAGATCTATCTTGGTGGATCAAGCTGCTTATTCTTCGTCTTCTCTCCATTCAGCCTTTATGGCTAATGTCGACAGTTCATCAAGTCAGGTATGTGTCGATGAACCCACTGCTGATATCTGTGGTAATTGTGATAGATTGCATGTTAAATGTGCTGATTTGGATGCAAACATGTCTGAGTTGCAAGGCAAACATGATGCTTTACAGGCTAGTTTGTTTGACTTGCAAGACAAACATGTTTCGTTGAATGATAAGTGGTGTGAATTGCAAAGCAAACACGAGGCTTTGCAAGAGAAATATAATGTGACATTCATCCACAATCAAAAGTTGACCGTTGATCTTTCCAAATGCACAGAAGCCAACATGTTTTATGAAAACCATGAAAAGGAATTTAAGTCAATGATTGAAACGTTAAAGAAAGATAAAACAGAGTTGACAAAAATGGTTTCCAGAAAACAAACTGACATTAACCTTTATATAACTCGTCTTGAGGTAATGCAAAAGGAAATGGCGTGTGTTAAAACAGAAAGTGAGGCGATCCGACTCAAGTTAGACAGTTATTTGAGTTCTAGCTATGTGTTGGATCACATCATTGATGTACAGAAAGAGAAAAAGGATGTCACATGCATAGGTTAAAAGAAATGTCCACCACCCGTGAGAAACAACTTTGATGCACTGCCAGATGAGGAGTATAGAACTCATTTTGAACCATCTGTTCCTTTGGACGTTGAGGAATTTGCAACAGGGCTCGGATACAAGAAAGAAGTATCATCCGATTCAGATGTGTCAGCGGATACATTTGTAACTGCTGAACAGAATCAGGATCCTCCAGTTGTGATTGAGGATGCTGATTCTTCTGATGATGAATCTGATGATACTGATTCAGCAAAGTCTGATGCGGAGATAAAAGAAGAGGACATACCTCTTGAGAATCATATTCTGTGTGATCCTCCTGCAAAACCCGCTAAGACTGTTGCAATCAAGTCCTTGTCTGAAAAAGAGTCGGAGAGTGTGGATTTGCTGTACACTCTTGTTGGTGATGATAAAATTTATTCTGATAAAGATTTTCCTATTAAGAATGTTAATCAATCACTAATCAGTAAAGTCTTTGAAAATTCAACAAGTAAGTTTTTGGGAAAGACAGGATCACGTGTTACAGTAACACAGTGCCCTCCTATCCCAAAGGCTGAAGTTAGAAAACAATTTGGCAATCAGAAATTACCAACAGTGCAAAAACAACAAAATCATGCCAAACCAACAGGTAAGACACCGACTCAAGGTCAAAGGAAGCCGAATCAGAAGAAGAAAAAGAATGTGAACTTTGTGAAATCCAAGGGAACGGACAAAATTGCAAAATTTGAAAATCAATCTAACTTAGATTTTGTCAAGAGAGCAACTGTGATGAAAAGGAATGAACCAAGTAGTTCAAAACCTAGTACCTCGGGATCACAAAGTTCATCATCGGTAAGACGATCACATGATTCTTCGGGGTTTGTTGAACGAAGATCATGTTTTGAATGTGGCACAATTGGGCACATTGTCAGAAATTGCCCATATCTTCATAAATTAAAAGCCAAAGAAGATGATCCCCGTGAACGCAATCACCAAAAGCGATCTGTGTCTGTAAAACAAGATCCCCGACTTGTAAGAGAAAGGGAAAAGAAACAGAAACGCCAACAAGTCAAGGTGGTTGAAAAAGCACTTAAAAATGAAGTGGTTCAAAAACAATCGGTTCCAGTTAAACCAGAAAGTTCAAAATTTTCAAAAACTTCTAACAATCACGAAGTTAAACTTTCAAACAATCAAACTGGTAAATTTCAACAGACGTGGAAACCTAAAATAACCACAAATTCAGGGGGACCATCACAATTTTCGAATCATCAAAGAATAGAAGTTATTGTTGTTGATGAAAATGGAAGACCCAAGACCACAATGGCTTGGGTCCCCATCTCCAACTAATTATGTGAGTTCATGTGCAGGGTGTTCCAGGAGGAACTGTCAGTAGTCATTGGATTGTTGATAGTGGGGCATCCAGGCACATGACAGGCGACATGAAGCTTCTCTACGACGTCAAATCTATTAGAGGAGGTTATGTTGCTTTTGCTGGAGATAAAGGCGGATATATTACGGGTGAAGGAATGATTTCCAACGGGGTTGTTAGTTTTGATAAGATTAACTTCGTACAACAACTTGATCACAATCTTCTTAGTGTTTCTCAAATTTGTGATAAGCAGTTCTCAGTACACTTTGATGCAAATGGATGTTATGTGCTGAAACCCGGATTCAAAATTCCAAAAGAATGGATTCTCTTGTCGGCTCCAAGGATAAATGATTTGTATGTCCTTGATATGAGCCAAGCTATCACAACGTCTGCACAAGCAACTTGTTTCGTTTCCAAAGCCACAGAAAAAGACACAATCTCTTGGCACAGACGAATGGGTCACATTCACTTACGCAAAATGAATCATTTGGTGTCAAATGAATTGGTGAATGGTGTTCCTCTTAAAAACTTCCATCTTCAAGACGTCTGTGTCTCGTGCCAGAAAGGAAAACAAACGAAGAAGCGACACCCTACAAAGAAAGTCAACACGGTGGCTGTTCCTCTTGAACGTTTGCACATGGATCTGTTCGGTCCTGTCAAGCACAAAAGCATTAGGAATGATCAATATTGCCTCGTGATAACTGATGATTATTCAAGATTTTCTTGGGTGGCGTTCATGGCACATAAGAGTGAAACCTTCGGTATTATCAAAAACTTGATCATTCAGATTGAGAATCTATATAACTTGAAGGTTAGGCGGATACGTAGCGACAATGGTACTGAATTTAAAAATCATGCCATGGCGGAGTTTTGTACTTCAAAAGGTATTCTTCACGAATTTAGTGCAGCTTATACTCCTCAACAGAATGGCGTCGCTGAACGTAAGAACCGCACATTGATCGAGACTGCTAGGACAATGTTAGTAGAGTCACAATTGCCGATTCCATTTTGGACTGAAGCTGTGGCCTCTGCATGTTATACGTTGAACCGAGTCCTTACAGTCAAAAGGCACAACAAGACCTGTTTTGAGCTTATTAACAAACGGAAACCAGATTTGTCATATCTTGAACCGTTTGGAGCTCCATGTACAATAATCGATCCTAATGGAAAGTTTGGGGCAAGAGCAATTGAGGGATACTTTCTTGGGTATTCCACCCCGAACTTAAGAGTCTGGAATCTAGAGACTAAAAGGGTCGAGGAATGGTCTGAAGTCAGAGTACAAAGGCACACTTTACCAGTCAAATGTCCTGGTCAGCCTTGGATGTTTGAGTACGATGACTTTTTCAATTCGATCAATGTAGAAGCAGTTGAAGAAAATGCTGCGGCAAGGATGTTTTTCGAGAGTGACAATGCAACAGATTCACCGCTGGTTCGTCCAATTATTGTCAATCAAGAACCATCTTCGGTGAACAATAATGCTCTCGACAATGAGGATTTTCATGATGCTACCGAATTGAACGAATCTTCAGAGGATGATGAATTTCTAGATGCAGATCAAGAAGCTCCAACGACAGCAGTACATGGTACTTCAGAGGGTACACCTCCAGTGGATGTCCCTAGAACAGCTGAAGCTACTGCATCTTCCTCTTCGTCAATTCCGGGCCTTGAATTGATTGTTGATCTCAATCTCAACAATTTGGGTACAAATATTCCAGTTCAAGATAATCCAGAAACAAGGATTCACAATACCCATCCTCAACAAAACATCATTGGAAATGTACAGAGTGGCGTTCAAACAAGAAACATGTTGCGAAATAACAACAATGCAGGCTTGTATGCAACTATCCGAGAATCTGGTCAACAAAATGATTGGTCTTTCGCGTGTTATGTCTCACAGGAAGAGCCAAGAACTTGGAAAGATGCTTTGAAAGATAGCTCTTGGGTTGAAGCGATGCAGGAAGAACTGCAACAATTCCAGAAGCTAGGTGTCTGGAAACTCGTAGAGAAACCTGCTGGTTACAAGAAGATTGGTACCCGTTGGGTGTTTAAATGCAAAAGGGATGACCGTGGAGTCGTTATTCGAAACAAAGCAAGGCTAGTCGTTCAAGGTTTTCGTCAGATTGAAGGGATCGACTACAACGAAGTGTATGCACCTGTTGCACGTCTAGAAGCAATTCGGATTTTTCTGGCTTATGCCTCATTCAAAGGTTTCAAGGTATACCAGATGGACGTGAAAAGTGCATTCTTACATGGTGTGGTGGAAGAAGAGGTGTACGTCGAACAACCTCCAGGTTTTGAAGATCCTATCCATCCCGATCGGGTTTGGTTGCTCAACAAAGCTCTCTATGGTCTACATCAAGCACCGCGAGCTTGGTACGCAACCTTATCCAATTATTTGCTGGAGAATGGATTTCGCAGAGGTCTTATCGATTGTACTCTTTTCATCAAAGAACAAGATGGAGATCTTCTACTGGTACAGGTATACGTTGATGATATTATTTTTGGTTCTACTAATGATGTTTTGTGTAGGGATTTCGAGCGTGTAATGCAGGATAAATTCGAGATGAGTGCTATGGGGGAAATGACTTTCTTTTTGGGCCTACAAGTACAACAAACTGAGTCTGGGATATTCATTCATCAGACTAAATATGTTGGTGACATCTTGAGCCGGTTCCAGATGTCTGATGCAACGCCCATCGGTACCCCATTGCCACAAAATCACGGAATTACTCCAGACTTGAAGGGTGAAGCTACTAGCCCCTCATACTACCGCGCGATGATCGGATCCCTTATGTACCTCACAGCATCAAGACCAGATATAATGTACCCAACGTGCCTGCTAGCCAGATATCAAGTCAACCCGAAGGCCTCACATCTTGCAGCTGTAAAAAGGATTTTTCGTTATTTGAAGGGTTACCCTGACACCGGTCTGTGGTACCCTAGGGATAATAACTTTGACTTGATCGCATTCAGTGATTCTGATTTTGGCGGATGCAAAATCGACGGCAAATCCACAACGGCTGGATGTCAGTTTTTAGGAAATCGCCTAGTCACATGGCAGTGCAAGAAGCAGACGTGCGTCGCTACATCAACATGCGAAGCTGAATACATTGCTGCCTCAAGTTGTTGCTCCCAAGTCCTATGGATCCAACAACAAATGCGAGACTACGGTTTTGAATTCCTAACTACTCCTATTTACGTTGATAATTCTGCTGCATTACAGATCACTAAAAATCATGTGCAGCACTCAAAGACTAAGCACATCGAAATTAAGTATCACTTCATACGTGGTTGCTTTGAGAAAAGGCTAATCGATGTTGCTTACGTCCACACCGATGACCAACGTGCCGACCTTTTTACCAAAGCATTTGACAAATCAAGATTTGACTATTTATTATTGGTAAACGGCATTAAGGTCAAGCAAGAGTAAAACCAACATCGGAAAATCATTTTTGTACATACCTTTGTGTTTTAAATTTGTCTTAGTTTATTGATTTTAGGGGGAGTAAATCCAAATTTGAAAATCCAAAAACATCGAAAAATTTCAAAAACACAAAAACAATAGAAAAACAAAAATGAGTTTCCTGGCGAGCAAAAGAGAAAATGATAGTACATCGGTGGTCTGTCTAAACCTCTTTAAACCTAAACTGAAAAACGATAAGCAGCTCTATATAAGATGTATCGGTAGGCTCACAATCATTTTAAAGTGTGCAGGGTGATATAAACTTAAATCGACTGAGGACTGGGTGGGAACCATTCATTGGCATATGGTCTTAGTACCGAAATTTCGTTTGAGAGATTGCCGAGGTTCTGAGATATTCGGTCTTTATGCTGCTTATCATCTGGGTATCATGGTTGTATCTTTTACTGAAAAATAACGGGGACGCAAGTCTAGATCTTCCATGATACCATACATACGTGTACATACTGCATACGACCTCAATAAGTGATCAACAATCACATGTCCAAACAAATAAGTGATAAAATATCACAAATTCTTTCCGGGTGTCAAGTTCGTCTCTCTGCTGTACGAAAGTACTGACCTGTTCACGGACTTGCTCCTGTGCCCTCATGCATCGAAAATCAAGTTCCTCATCAATAAGTGATTCTATCACATAGGGCTTGTTTTCAAATCAAAATAAGTGAGAATCTCACATCATATACGGTCAAACAGATGATAATCGGTATACTCACCGGTAAGATGAACCCTCGTGCATACCTTGATACGGGAATGTGTCGTGATGTGGATGAACACCGGTCGGTAAGTATAAATCATACCTTAACGTATCCCCTCGCCATGATTACATCTGATAAGTTGAGCTTATGTGGACAACAATACCGATAATTGTTAAAGGATGCTTATCTTAATGTTAACTAATTGAACAAAGAGAGTGTTTTGACATGACCGTACACTGATATGATTCTCTTACCCTCGAAACTCGCAAAAAGAATGTCTGTAAATATTTATTTAATGCTTTCAGTTTCTGCATCTTAGTATATATTTATTTACTGCTTTCAGTCTTTACATTTGAAATATTCAAAAATAAATAAATAAATAAATAAATAAATACCAAAAAGATTTTAAGTGTGTTTTAATATAAACTTTATAAAAGTCAAAAAGATTTTATTTCTATCTTATTTTCGATCGTACGATGTTGGATCTCGAGTCTTGCAAAGTGTTGAAAGTTAAAATTTGAAATGGATGAAGTATTTTAAACTTTCAAACTGTCGGACGGTGTTTGTTTGAACAAATGGTCACAGGTGTGTCGCTTACTTATGATATTCCAGGCAGTTGTTCTCATTACGCGTTTAGATTTCTTGCATGTGCAGATTCTAAAGGCAAGGAGAACATGGTCGATGACAAGCTTCGGAATGAAGACACGACGTGAAGGCGCTCAAAAGATGAAGATGATCGAGTTGCCGCTGACCATCATCAACACCACAAGGATCTCACTTCATAAAGAACAAGACTTTCACGAGCATAACTCAAGGGGGAGCTTATGTTAAGGGGGAGTTTGTCAACACACTTCCTACATGAAACGGGGAGTTTGTTGATACACTTTCTGCTTTCAAGACGTGAAGACTTTAAAGATCCTCCGACATTGAAGACTTGAAAAGACGTCAAAGACTTGAAGTCACAAAGATCGAGACAAAGCTACAGCCAGACAAAGCTACAGCCAAGGGGGAGTTTGTTGGTGCACTTGTGTCTGTACTTTGTCTGTATTTAGTCTTGATACAAAACGATGTCTTTGATGTAAGATTGATGTAAGTTTGACCAAGTCAACCATCCTCCGGTTTGACTTGGTCAAACAGTTAGAAAATGGTTGTAAGATGTTTGGGTCGAAGGTTGATTCATCGAAGGATTGCCTATATCCTTCGATGATGAGCTCGAAAGATATCCCACGAAGGATACTGATGGACTTCGAAGGATATGCCATCCTTCGAAGTATATGTGTATCCTTCGATGGATGCATGATCGAAAGATGATGTTTCGATCAGTAATTATATCCTTCGACCAGACCTGTTGTGTTCGGGTATATATACCCATGTTGTGTGTTCACTTGAAACTAGCACTTTAGAGAGAAGAAAGACAAGAGTTCGAAAGTTAGAGAAGTGAGAGCATTCTGTTTAGAACACACACACTGAGAGAGTTTGCAAAACTGATTTGTAAACATTGCTTTGTAACCGAACCTTTCATACGTATTAATACAAGTGGTGTTAATCGGTGAACCTTGTGTGTTGTGTTTATGCTTGTTCTTTCTCGGTTTGCATGCTAGCTTGGATTCCGCACTCGCTAGTGTGTTAGATATAACAAGGAATAGGTTGAACCTCAACCTCCGAGGGACCTACAGTATCCACGTCCACCACCACCACGACGGAGGGGACGGAAAGACTGGGCCACAAACGCCACAATAGAACTGTTTTGTGCCTGAAGTTCACCAAGGAGAACCTCATGGCTTTCAGCCTGAGCAACTAGATCTTGGAATGAAGGGGATGGACGAGAGGCCCTTACATTTGAAGTAAAACTATGTAATCAAAGCCGAGACCAGCAGTGAACCAATATAACTTATCGGAGTCCGAAATAGCATGACCAATGGCCGATAGTTGATCACATATCCCTTTGAACTTACGTCCAAATTTCGCCACAGAATCGGATCCTTTGACAAGTGAACACAACTTATCATGAATATTATGAGCCCGCTCGACAAAGGCATTGTAGTACTCAGCTGTAAGAGCATGCCAGATAGCCCTGGCAGTGGTGAGACCAACAGTCACTAACATTGGTTCTTCAGACAGAGATGAATTGGTGAGGATGATTGCATGACGATCGACAGCCATCTATGAGGTGTACTGAGGATTAGTAGTGGTTTTGCCATCGGGGGTCAGTACTTCTGGCAGGGCTGTCATAGTACCATCGATGTGGCCGATGAGATCGAGATCCTAAAAAAGGGGCCATATTTGACTTCTCCACAACAGAAAATTGGTTGATGATAACTGGATTTTGAGGGAGTGTAGGAGGTCGGTCATGGACAGGGAGTCATCGGAAGTTTTGGAGGTTGACATGGTGGGGAACAAGATGAAGGGGGAGGCGGACGAAAGAAGGATGAGAAGGAGAAAGAAGAATTGGAAAGTTAAAGAGGGGGAGGAACCTGAGCAGATGGTACAATGAGAGAATTTATAGAGGGATTGAATGAAAGGATGATCCTCAATGTGAGGATACGTATGATATAAACAGAATAATAAGTTACACTTGAGTACAAGAGAAATACATAAACTACAATCCTAACCCATCATGCTCGATCTCTGTTTGCAGGGTTATATTCTATTCCTACACCTACGTTACATGACAATGGTGAACGATGTAAAACGAAACTTTGATCATGGTCTTATGACTCTTAGGTCTTCTTAACTCTTAAGCTAAGGAACAACATAAAAAGGCATAAAATGGAACTTTGATTAAGGGTCTACATATTCACACTCGCAACTGCCTATTTTCACACCCTTCAAGACGCCTCGTATAGGCCTATACGAGGCGTCTAGGGTTATTTTATCCGACCAACCATTGAACCTCGTACCACGTCACATCAGACGGAGCGTATAGGCCTATACGAGACGTCTAGAGCACCAAAAGTGTCCAAATAGTCAGGGAGGATGTCCAAATAGTTTCAGCCTTGATTAATTCTTGCTGAATATGAAGCAAAATACATGTAACGTTCATAATGAAAAAAGCCATAAAAATGTGAAAACAAGGACCCACTAGCCAACTAACCTATGACTTACTCTCCTAAATAATAAACACAAAATAGTTCCATGCATTGTTAACCCACGTTTGCATGATCAAATCTGCAAACTATTCATGACTCATCCAAGTAGGGATGAGCAAATCAGACCCGGTACCGGTACCGAACCGGTACCGAATTTACCAAACCGGGTACCGACTTTTGACATTTTCGGTACCGGTTCGGTACCGGTCCATTACGGTACCGGTACGGTACGGTACCGGTTTTTACCCTCAAATACCGGTACCGAACCGGGTATATTCGGTACCGGTACCCACTTTTGGGGATTTTCGGTTCCGGTTCTTTCGGTACCGGACGGTACCGAGCTCATCCCTACATCCAAGTAAACAATGACCATGTTGACCCTAAACCTGTTACCCGCGACTCGTCTAACCCGTGATCCGTGAACGAACAGACCCGTTTAACTCAACATACAAATACCAGTTAAGTACCTAAACAGATTAACCAGGTCTAGTGGTGGTTGAGTTTTGGTCGATTATAAGCAACCGATTTCCAAATATTGATGCATACGTAACCGGGTTTGAGTCGACTCCACTAGCTAGTCATCTCGAGAAAACTAAGGTTTACAATCTGACCAATATATGAATCTACCAGAAGAGAAAATCAGTTACCTCCTCCACTTCCGTAGCACACAAACTGCTCAGGTGAAGTTGCGTTAGACCCACATCGACCATTGGACTTAATACACCGATCACATTCGTCATTATTCGCCATCCACTCTAGCTTGAAACCGTCCTGCAAGGCGTATCTCAGATCACTCTCTGAAGCAATATCGTAATAAGCTCCACCCACTGGCACAGTGATAAAATTGTTGCATTGCACCAACAAGAAACTGGAAATATTGGTGACGCTCAGACTGTTTGGAGAGAAATAACTATTATTCCGGCGGGTCCCATTCACATCGCAACTTAATCGATAATTAGCATCCATGGCTACCGATGTATTTTCTTGGCATCTGTAGTACAGAGATACATTTACCTGGTCGAAATTATCGCTGTTGAAAAGGGTGGAGTTATAGGTGGTGTTGTGGAGATATTGAGGGCATATGTTGCTCCAGAGATCAGATCTAGCAACAGTTATCGTATGTGTTCTGCTATTGTACATCAGGACCCGATAATTTACTGATTCTATAATGAGTTATGGAACAGTAAGTTGGCTGCAGGTTAGGCGAAAACCCAGGCGACCGCAATAATACGGCCTGTTTAACCCCCAAAAAGGATACCCGAATTCAAAATTGCCACAGGAGTCTGACTGGCTACATATATCGTATGGAGTTTCCTGGCACCAGAATACTGGGAAATGGATGATGGTTGCTAGAACCACAGTTGTGGAAAATATTGCGGGGCTCGGGTCAAGACGGGGTTTCAGTTTCATGGTCGCTGGAGCTGGTTCGGAGGAAACAAATAATGAGGATGTACAATGAATAACTGAGTAAGGAAGGTAGTAAAATGGGGCAAGTCACTTGATTTGTTGAAACTTCAATTTTCATCACCAACTGATAGATACATATACATATTTAATAATTAAGGAACACAAATATTAAGTTGACTGGGTGTTAGATGCAAAAAATTAGCTTTTCTCTAATTATTTGTAATCAATATTCTTCTTTGTTTTGGGTTGACACACTAAGGGATGATAAAATTAGAAAAAATCAATTTAAGGAAAAAATATAGTATAATCGTAAAACATTATATGGTTTATAACTTATTACGTTAACTATTCACTCTTTAATTAATTAGTCAATTTCGTTTTATCTTACATACATAAAATTTTGTCATAAATGTATCACACAGATTATCGAATTTTATACTACATATATTGAAGTTTATCTTACATTTTATCCTAACGCGTAACGAGTTATGGATTACTAGAATATTTGATAACGTCTAATAAGTTTTTACTTTGTGTATTTTTAAAGGCAATTATGTATGAGTATAAGAACAATTTTTTTTTACTATTTAGTTCTGTTATCTTTTTTTTAGAATAATGATCGTTGATTTATGGTGAAAATAACGTTAAAAGCTGAGAACGGTTAATCATGTATATGCGTGGGCCATCGGGGGGCAAAATTGAAAGTGCACTAATTTTAACGGTATTTTACTAATTTCGTGAAAATAACGTTAAAAGCTGAGGACCGTTAATCATGCATCATGTGGTGGTGTTGATAGTTGAAAGACAAAGGGTACATGCATTAATCAGTCTTTGTCCTGATTGCTGAGTGTTATGTGCCTTATGTCCAAGGCTAATTGATGCAAAACTACTATCGAGCCGGAGGTCTCGCTGGAAGCAGCCTCTCTATTCCTACGGGTAGAGGTAAGGCTGTCTACATCTTACCCTACTCATACCCTACCTTTACTTTACTATTAGTGGGATTTACTGATGATGATGATGATGATGATCGTTGATTTATGGTATATTAATTAGGGGTAAATTACAAGCTTAATATATGGTATGCTCTAAAGATCAATTTTAAACTATAGTAATTTTACTTCTTTAACGACCTTGTGCAACAGCACCGCCCATTCCTTGAAGATCCACATTTGAAGATGTTCCTCATTTGACTAATTACAATTCCTGTCCCGAACAACATCATTAATTACTGATGTGATTGATATTATCTTTGATCTCCATGTATGTCATACGGCCGAGGTTCTTTGCACTAGAGGACTGGGAAACAATGGAAATGACCAGGATCACCACCAATGCAACGAAGGTGGTCTCGTGCGGTTGCCTAGATCAAGAAGGAAACATTGAAATAGAATGAGAGCTGATTAATGAAATAGGACAATGGCCAAAATCTACACCACTGTCCTCATATAGGAGGGTCAACCGTCAATGTCAAGTGTCTCTAAAATATCTACATGGGTCAATATCGAGAGTAGGTGAAAGGATAACTGAGTTCAATGGATGTAAACCACCATAATGTTGTCTTGATTTATTGAGTTCTATCAAGACAAAATACTTCTAGATTACTATGAATAAGTCTTAAGTTCTTAAATATCACACAAATTAGTCACGAGTATTATTCAGCCACATTAAAAGTCTCTGGGGTCGCCTTTCCAAATACCGGGTCCATTTTCTTCATCACATTGGATAGCTGATTTGATCAAGTGGGCCAGGGCAAGAGTAGGTTTTTATTATTTATATTTTTTTTTTATTTTCGGTTGATCCAGAGTAGGGTTATCACGAGCAAAAGCGAGACAAACCAAGGTAGACTCGAACTTGTCTTGTTTACAAATTGAGCCGATTTACAACCAAGTCGATTTTGAGCTAGCTATATAAATATAAATTCTTCTAAATAAAATATCTATATAAAATTACTTTAAAGATGATATCAACTGGGACATAACATTGTTTTGGATTATTGACAAGTCTCAGTGGTAGCAAAGTGAATCTCTAAAGTGTTTTGGATTTTGAAGGATACGGAGTTTACTAAAATGGTTATTGAACCAGATGTGCATGAGGCACACTTGCTTAGAACTATGCAACGTTAAAATTATTGTTCATGTTATTTAATGTTTTTGGATTACTTAGAATTTGGTACTTAATATTTTTGTTTTTTTCATTTGTTTACCTTTTTTGTTGAAATTTTTAAAATGTTTTCCAGTTTAAGTTACTAATCTTATCTATTACTGTCGTGATGTAGATTTAACTTTATGAACGAATGACATTATATAGGTAATTTTATTCAAAATCATGTGCTAACAATAATTATACTAATATTACTTCCAGTGAGAAATGAGTACGAACAATCTACAATCATGCAAAAGAAAAATGTTTTTACATGGCCATGGACGACAAAGTACTTCTATTGATGATCTTGGTCTTGACATACTTGTGTATGAGATATTAATAAGGCTTCCTGCAAAGGGTGTGGGTCGGTCAAAGTGTGTATGCAAGGAATGGCTATCTCTTCTATCGACACGTCATTTTGCTATGATGCATTGTCGTCACATATCTACATCCTATAACCAGAAATTTATAGTAATTGGTTCGCGCTTATGTTCTGTATTCCCCCTTTCGTGTGAAGATTCGGGTCCATTATTAAACACCAGAATGTTACTTCCATTTGAAGCGCCTTGGAATAAAGTAAATATTCTAACAAGTTTTGAAGGATTGTTATGTGTTTGTTTTCGTAATACTGGCAAATTGGTTATTTGGAATCCATTAACTCATGCATTTAAAGAGGTGTCCAGCTCAAATAGTCGTGGTTTATATAAACCTAAGTCAGATGCAATTGGGTTGTATGTGGATAAGACGGATGATTACAAGCTTTTACACATAAAGCGTAGGCGTGGTAGAATGTGGGTTCATGTATATTCAAGTATGTTTGACTCGTGGCACAAAATCACTTTTGCAAATAAACATCGTTGCTGGCGTGGAGAGCCTATTTGGTCTAATGGAACTTTTTGCAAAGGTGTTTTATATTTTCTGGTTAACTGTTTTATTGAGAATAAGGGTGTTATGTTGTTTGGCTTTGATGTGGAATCAGAGAGATTTAAGTTGAAAACCTTTCCAAGAATTCCACATGCTGACTATGATGGAAATTTAGTTGTTGTTCATAAAGAGCTTCATATGTTTGTTACTCACGGGCTTCCTAATTGGACGGTTGATTTGTGGAGGATGGTAGGTGAAAGTTGGGTGAAATTATGGGTTTTCCCTCGCATACAGCCAATTATTTTATCATGCTCTATTACACATATTACAAGTACTGGCAGGTTTCTTGTGGAATCAAATGATGGAGTTGCTAATGAAATTGACACGACAAAGAAAGGGGATGATTGTTACTTACCTTTAGTTTGGTTTCACAGGTTACAAGGAGCAATATATACCGAGACTCTTACTTCACCGGATTTTTATTTCCATTAAGTATGCTCTTTTGTTTTGTTCCTTTTAATGTTTCGTTGTTTGTTTAGTGACATTATAAATATGTTTTATTGTTTTGTTTATTATGTTCTATGAGTATTTATGTTATTATGCCGTTAGGGTACCCGGCCTACGGACGGGTCCTCAACTAGTTTTAACATAGGTCAGGATAGGTTTTTAACTCTCTAACTCTAAAACAATTAGACTTCATGGATTCAACCCTAAATCACCGTACTCTCTCTATGTCCTCTGTCGCTTTTTGAATACCCTTCGTCGATTTCAAACCTCATCATCACGTCGATTTCACAAAAAATCTTGGAAAAAAACCCACCAATGATTACAGCCACCAAACCTCTTAATTTCGATCTCTACAATTCACGATCTGATTGAGGCTTTCAGTGAGTTAATGGTTCATTTGTTAGAGTTTAATTCGAAGAAATTTTGTTCTGTTATCGTCATTTTGTTAAGTTGACTTAAGGGCTTTCATGATCTGAAATTGTCATACTACAAACTTCTTCAACAGCGCTTTAGTGTCCAGAGTTTATATGCTATTCAATTCGTCAAGCTGTCTATTTTCTTTCATACAAATTTTAAATGATGTAACAGAAACCAACTCACCAAGCACAAGTGCATATATTTATATAATCTTAAAATGAATGGTCAGGGGCTGTCACATCAAAGCCACCGACCGATTCTTTAATATATATAACGGTGGCTAGAAAGTTTCTAACAAAAGCACGGTTAGATGAATTGGTTAAGCTTTTACTATTGTAACCATATGGACCTGGGTTCGATTCTCTTCCACTTCATTTTCATGATATTTTTTCCATTCAATAGGTGTATCATACTTTTCCATTTTTCTATCCCATTGTCTTTGTTTTCCATTTAGCAAATGTTCTCATACTTTTTCCCTTTTCTGTTTTCTTTTCTTTTCGTTTTTTATTTCCTTTTGTTCCCGGTATACGTAGCTATGAATGGATTTGCTAAACTCAATCTCAATATATATAGATGAATATATGTAGGTATACAGGTGGATGTTTGTTTTTCGCATACAACTATCCACTTTCTAACCAGTATTTTCATTATTTGAGTTAAAAGAAAAAAAAAACTATATTTTTACGTGGATATTTTTATGTACGTGTTGTTATAAGTTCACGTTTCGACGTAACTTTTCTCACACAACTTTTCAGAAACGAGCCAGGTCAAATATATTGTGTTTTCATGTTTATTTTTAGGTTTGGGTATAAATTCACGTCTCAACGTAAACCATATAAATTCACATTTGGACATAATTTTTTTCAAAAACAAGTCTGATCAAGTATAATACGTTTTAATGCTTATTTTGCATATGTTTTTTATTAGTTTATGTTTTGACGTAAATTGTGTTCGGAAACGAGTCTGGTCAAATATAATACGTTTTCGTTCGACGGCATAAATTCGAATTAGTGTATGTTTTGACGTCGTTAGGTCTTGATTCAAATGTAATGATGATGTAGTGGTTATGTGGAATCCTCACCAAACGAATCAACCCGGGAGTTAGATCGTATACGTCGAAACACACGTTTTCATATGGTTAACGGATCACATAACGTGCCACCAGCTATAAAGAGCTAAGTCGTCGCCGCCGCAACGCGCGGCCTATGACAACAATCTAGTATATTATTAAGTATGAAGGCTGGTTGCTTTGTTTTTCCATCGATATTCCTTTATATTTGTATTCTTTAATGTCAATTTTTGTTATTTTGATTCACATGGGATAATGTAATTACCTCCTCATCATCATCATCATCATCATCATCATCATCATCATCATCATCATCATCATACTCAGTATATCCCACCAATAGCAAAGCTAAGGTAGGGTCTGAGGAGCGTGAGATGTAGACAGCCTTACCTCTACCTCGTAGGAATAGATAGACTGCTTCCAATGAGACCCCCGGCTCGATTGTAGTTTTGCATCAAGCCTTGGACATAAGGCACAGAACACTCAGCAATTGAGACAGACGCCGATTAGTGCATGTACCCCTTGTCTTTCGGCTATCAACGCCACCACATGATGCATGACATCCCCCTCTTTTAACGTTATTTTCACGAAATTAGTAAAATAACGTTAAAATAAGTGCACTTTCACTTTTGCCCCCCAAAGCGCTCACACATATATACATTATATGAGCATACCGTAAGCGGGGCGCCTGCTCAAATTTTATAAACATTGATTGGTTCGGCTGCTCGTGATATATGATGCCATAAAAGCTAGTTCGCTACGTCGCTAAGAGGTCTTTAATAAAGTTAACACTAAATAAGAAAATTAACAATGACAGGGTATAGATCATGCAAGGTATCCAATGAAAAGAATACTGCAAATAGACTTTGTTTATTAGATTTATCAAATCTGAAAGTACGTAGCAAAACTTACCAGATGACCAAGTTATTTGCTAATTTACCTGGCACCAAATGAAGTTCATCGTGACGTACAATTTTCAAAAAGCACTGAACCTTTTTTTATTTCTTTTTTTTTATTTTTAAAATTTTTAAAATTTTTTTTTATTTATATTTTTAGCTTATCATGCCTAAATCCATTTTAACCAAAACTCATCCTAACTCATTTCTTAAAATCCTACGCGTAACGAGTTATGGATTACTATAATATTTGATGACGTCTAACAAGTTTTTACTTTGTGTATTTTTAAAGACAATTATGTATGAGTATAAGAACGATTTTTTTTTTAATATTTACTTAGGGGCTGTTTGGTAGCCTCTGAATGGTCATTAAGAGGCTACCTCTAAATGGAACCATTAAGAATTTTACCAATGAGAAGGTAGAAGAATGTGACATGTGATGATTTACCATTCAGAGGCTACCTCTTAACCATTCAGACTCAAGGTTACCTCTTATTCATTCAGAGGTTTTTAACCATTAAGAGGTAGCATCTGAATGGTCATTAAGAGGCTACCAAACAGCCCCTTACTCAACAACCTATCAATAGCTATATTCTTTAGCCTTAAGTGTCAATCTGAGTTCAATGGATGTAAACCACCACCATAATGTTGTCTTGATTTATTGACTTCTATGAAGACAAAATACTTCTAGATTACTATGAATAAGTCTTAAGTTCCTAACTATCGCACAAATTAGTCACGACTATTATTCAGTCACATTAAAAGTCATTGGGTCCAATTTCTTCATCACATAGCACAACTTTTAAAGCATGAGGTACTATCTCTTGTGAAACTATTAAAAATTTGTTTGAAGTATAGGTGAGCAATTTGATAAATTTCTACTCCAGATACAGAAAAGTCGTTATATTTGGAAAGCGTGTGATCTACTTTTTAAAACTTTTGATACATAAGAAATTACTTGAAGGATATATCAAATTATAAAAAGGGCAGTGAAGTACTTTGAGCATCCCAAAATGGGGAACTTATTATCGCCCTCTGTGAAGCCAAGGTGGCATCTGTCGCTGCTCGTGTGCGTTGGGGAGGGACCTCCGCGAGCTTGCATCTGTGGTGACGGTTGAGCTCGGGTAGGGTTGGGTGGGCCAGGGCCAGATCAGTAGGTTTTTATTATTATTTTTTTTTATTTTCGGTTGATCCAGAGTAGGGTTATCACGAGCAAAAGCGAGCCAAACCAGGGAAGACTCGAACTTGACTTATTTACAAATTGAACCGACTTACAACCAAGTCGATTTTGAGCTAGCTATATAAATATAAATTCTTCTAAATAAAATATCTACATAAAATTATTTTAAAACAGACATCAACTGGGACATTGTTTTGGGTTATAGACAAGTCTCAGTAGTAGGAAACTGAATCTCTAAAGTGTTTACAAGGTTAAATCTCAGTGAATATCTCAATCTCTAAAGTTCTTAATTAGCAATTAAGTAGATTCAGAAAACCTATCCAAAACAGAAAATCTAGCAATTTTTTTTATGTAAGGCGAAAAATATAAGTGTGTCAAAAATAATGAACGAATCACATACAAAATAAATAGATACACTCTGAAAGCAGAGGATTATGATTTTAATAGCTAAGATTTTAGTATTCACATTCTCTCTAGAACTTGCTGCTGTCATGTGTTCTCATATAACAACACTCTACATATATAGCAAGAAACATAGTATTTCCACATCCAAGAAAGTCCGATCAACCATCAGAAGAATTTGGTGACCACTTTGTTACTGATCCGGTGATGTCGGTTCTGTGTTATGACCCTTGAACATACCACCATCATCCACCACAATATCAAGCACTTCTGGTTTCTGAGCATTCAAATCGTCATTCTGAATCCCTTTTAAAGTATCGACCACTTCTTTCATCGTGGGCCTCATATCTTTATCATGTTGAAGACACCGGAAAGCCAGCCCAGCCACCAAAGTGATCTTCCTCCTCACCAAACCATTTGTTTCGAACCCAATAGTTTTGTCAACCAACTCGCTCAATGTTTGATTTTGAATCTTGGTTACTGCCATATTAGCTAGGTTTATGTCAAGCCTGTGCCTGCTGGTATCAACCGCGGGTAATGAAGATATGAGCTCCATCAACACAACCCCAAAGCTATAAACATCACTTTTATCTGTCAACTGATAGCATTGGTAGTATTCCGGATCAACATAGCCAGGGGTCCCTTGTGGTGCAGTTGAAACATGTGTAACATTTTCAAATAGTCTTGACAGCCCAAAATCAGCAACTTTTACTTGGAAACTTTTATCTAACAAAATATTGTTGCTTTTCACATCACGATGAATGATGCCTGATTTGTGGAGATATGCTAGTGCATAAGCTGTTTGTATGGCAACGTTGAGGCGTACAGACCATGAAAACAAACTCGAGCTTGAGTTTGCTAGTTTTCCATGAAGATGATCAGCTATTGTGCCATTGGGTATGTATTCATAAACTAAAAGAAGTTCTCTGCTTCGCTTTGAGGTGCACCCGAATAATTTTACCAGGTTTTCATGGTCTAACTTTGTCAGGATCCTAACTTCGTTTACGAATTGCTCTACCCGTTTGAAATTGTTTTCGTATAAACGCTTGACAGCAACTTCTCGACCATCAAGAAGCTTACCTGAAAACATAATCCAACCAGTTAAACCAAAGCCTCATAGATTTAGAAAACACACTTGCATGTTTATAAGTATTACCATAGTACACAGCTCCAAAACCACCATCTCCAAGTTGCTTTGAATCATTGAAGTTATCTGTGGCTACTTCTAGTTCTTCATAGGTAAAAACCTGAGCTCCAAAATATGTACTTTTTACGAGCTCTTTAGATGTTTCTGATGTTTTTGATGAAGGATATGAAGGGATGCTGGAAGTGAAATTAGAAGTGTAACTAGTTAGTGCTTGGCTCGAACCAGCAGCAGCCAAAATGGCTTTGGTCTCGGTTTGGGCAGGTGAAGCTGCTTTGATCCCACGCCTTTTTCTCCGTCGGCAAACAAATAAAACAACTCCGACTACAGCGACTGCAATAACCCCACCCACGATTCCAAGTACTAGGATTCAAAGACAAAAGATTTAGATTTTAGTTTCTTGAATTGAAAGAAGAAAGTAATTTAATCTATTTAAACAGAGGAAAATCCATACCTATACCAGTAGAACTACTTTTTGAACCACCTGCAATTAAACAGAATTTCAGGAAATGTTAATTTCAAAATCATTTTATGGAATAGAGCTTTTTTCTCAGTATCTATTGCTTTAAGTTACTCTAGTAGTTACATGGAAAATAACTGTAAAATTACATGTAAAAAAACTTAATATTCTCTTACAGTCTCACTTTAATTTCTCATGTCATATATTGATTAAAATAATTGTTCCAACTGTATAGGAATTAAAATAATATGTTGGAGAAATTAAGTATCCTAGTATTTTTATTGCTTGGGGCATGTAATGCGTTCAATACGTAATCAATTTTAAATAAAGGACCATGATAATTGAATAATACATTTTTAGATAGCGTGATACATGTCATGAGAACCAGAAAAAAGAGTAAAATAATCAGTTAAATAACCGCCTTGTACGTTACATGTTAAACATAAAGTACAAATGTTTATAAGATTTTCGCAATTCTAGCTAAATTTGTACATTACATGTTAAACATAAAGTACAAATATTTATAAGATTTTCGCCAGAAAAAGAGTAAATTAGTCAGTTAAATAACCGCATTGTACGTTACATGTTAAACATAAAGTACAAATGTTTATAAGATTTTCGCAGTTCTAGTTAAATAGTGCATAAAACGCCATTAATAAATTATGTGGAATAAATTGACAGGCATCTAGAATATGATATTTATTAGGGGTGCAAACGAGCCGAGCTACTCGCGAGCTACTCGAGCTCGGCTCGAAAAAAAGCTCGAATGAGCCGAGCTTAAACGAGCTCGAGCTCGAGCCCGAAAACAAGCTCGTTTAGTAAACGAGCCCGAGCTTCGCTTATCGAGCTCGAGCCGGCTCGCGAGCCTAATCGAGCTTTCTATTTATATATTTTTTATTAATATATTAAAGATATATTTATATAATAATAATTACCATTTATATAAATATAAAAAATAACTAAATTATATGTATAATTATAATTTATATTAATTAATTAATAAATACTAAACGAGTCGAGCCCGAGCTTGAAAAATTACCTTCGAGCCGAGCTCAAGCTTCAGAAATAAAGCTCGAATCAAGCCGAGCTCGAGCTCGAGCTTTTATATGTTAAACGAGCTCGAGCTCGAGCCTGGTCGAGCTCGGGCTCGGCTCGTTTGCACATTGTTTGATTAATATAATTAAACTTTTTTGGGACCAAATCCTGCGATTCCTATACACAACGACAAGCAATCAAGCATACAATAATTTTTAAAATTTAAAAAGGTGGTCAATAATGTACGACGCTGAATAATTCCAAAGTCGACCTAACAATTATTGTTATTTTATTATATTTATATTACCACCAAACTACAATTGTATCAGAAAACATGTTATTTACATATTCGAGGATTTTTTTATGTATATTTAAACTATTAATCTGCCCAACATAATTAGTCTTGGAACATACAACTTATTATGAGCAAATTAAACGTAATTACAACATGGCTAATGACTCTTATAGGCTTTTGGGATACTTATAAAACTCATGTATCTTATAAAAATAAATCTAAGTCTCACGTATTTGTAAAACTTTCAAATATAAAAATGTGGATATATAGTTTATTTAAAATAATAATAATATTTGCGACTTTTCAATAAAAGTGAACTTTATATTTTTTCCATATTGACAAACTTTTAAAAAAATATGAAACAGATTCACAGTTTTAAAATATTATTGAAATGGTCAAATTAACCGGGTCTAGCGGTAGTTGAGTTTGTGTCAATTCTAAGGCCATGCGTAGTCATAACGCCCCTTTGGGTGCGTTATGCGACACGTGGCGCGCCACGTCAGCGTGGGGCGTTATGGGGCCTTATGCATTTTAAGCCCGTAGTCATAAAGCCCATACTCATCATTACCTAAATATTAATTTTCAATTTTATTAATTAATTATAAAAAACAATGCTT